>KK117605.1:426930-487901 GCA_000611955.2 Stegodyphus mimosarum | reverse complement strand
TTTAAAAACTTCCAGTAGCTCAGCAGGAATCACAGGACTGCCCCCACACCCCTGATAGGACAATTTGTCATCGCATGCTCACCCGCCAGTCAGATTTCAGAGACAATGAGTCTCAATGTTTTCTTGTTGTATTATATTTTATCTTAAACCCTTAACTATCAAGACATTTTCATGATTTGCATACATAAATTGTCAATTTTTTTTATTGCAAAAATCAAATGTTTGCCGCGCAATCAAAAAAAAGATGCCACAACTTTGAACATAAACCTCTATCCTTTGAAACCTTCAGTAAAGTGCTGCCACTTATTGAACTGAAGCCGAAATAAACTTCTCACGATATATATTCGAGTATAACAATACGATACACTAAAAAAAAATTACACCGAGTATTACTCGGGCGTGACATTTTGGAACACCAGTGCTATGCCCGAGATTATTTCGGGTATGAGAGTTAAAAGGTTAAGGTATGCACCTTTATAGTGGACTAATTTGAAGAGCCCTTATGTGCAGGCCCCTCGTGGGATTTCGTAATATACTCTGGTAAGAGCTGAATTAATTATTCTTCCAGAATATGCAACCAAAGCATCAAAGCATCTTCGATAGAGAATGCTAGGAGTCTTTAGTAGCGCGTGTTTGCCTTTTGGCTAAGTCACTCTTGAAGCTGTTACTCTCGACCGTGCCTATTGATATTCGTCGGCTAGTTTAATTTAAGGGTCAACTACGTTAGATATTTGTGTTTAGCTTCAGCTAAGTCTCATTTAATTAATTTTAGTTTAGTTTCTCATTTGCTTATTCTGAGTTAAAACCCGAGTAGAGGCTTTCTGTAAGCCTTAGAAGGAGCCGACTGTTATTCTTATTTGAGTGAATGAAAGGGTATAGTAACCCTTCTCGAATCTACGTCTTAGTTGTTTGGAACTCAGCGATCGGTCGCTACATAGTTCACTAGGCTCCTTCACGTTCATCTTAGACAAGGACTTAGGACCCCTACAATGTATCGTAAATACTTATAAGTCTCGCTGTTGTATTTATGGTGAAAGCTATGACGAACACGGAACAAATGCGGAATCATCTAATGCCAAAAGTGAGTAGGTGAAGCAATTACGAAACTTGCTTCTGCCGAAGCAAATAAGGCCTTAGCAATGTGTAAAAAATACTTGACGAGGTTCGGTATGGAGAAGATTGTTTAGAGTGCATTTGCTGTTATACTGCAACTGATCATATTACTTTTTTGTTTGTTGTTGAGTCCATATTTCATGGAAAAATGGTTGCCAGAGCCTTGAGGAAATTGGTCTTCTACTTCCAACCCAGTTTTGAGGGAGAGCACACCAGGGCGTGCTACGAAGGTCTCCCAACTCTCTCCCCTACCACCAAACCATAACAGATGACTTTCGGCTCACTGTATATCTAGAGTAAACCCCTGCCGCAAAGACATTACAATTTACAAACATCCATGTCTACTCCGGAATTCGAACTCGGGCCCTCCGGTACGGCAGTCAGAATCACTAACTACTACTATCCCGTCTGGACGGCAAATCATACTGGTACAAGTTTTAAAATGAAGTCTAATTAGATTAAAAGATTTTACAAAGAATAATAATTTTTTTGCATACGTTAATAAAAGACCTGTGGTAAATGATAAGTACAAACACAAATTACGTGGCTTGTTAAAACCTGATTTAAAATTGAATTAAAATACGTCTTCGACTACACATTTCCGTTAGTTCCTGATAATTGCAAAAATTGGTGTTTGACAGCATTTCCTACCTTAATTTTAAACCCCTGTACAGATAGCTGCGTAAAAAAATAGTTGATTTCTGCTGCTCAGTTTACCAAAATTTTACATTCTAATGCATAGTTCGACCATTTCAAACGCAACGCTGGCTCGCATTGTGCCAAAACACATAGACTCGTACAATAGGGCCGTTATTACTTGCTGCGACGTGAAAGTCTTCTCTTCTCCGGAAAGCGAAAATTTATATACTGGAGGGAAAGAAAGTCCCCATCCTTCCACTCTATTTTGAGAATAATTCTGTTCGAATGGCGCATGCGTTTTTGCGCTCATGGTCGCGGATGAGGCGGTCGAAGTATAGAAATAGGTGCCCTTGATTTGGCACCAAATACCGAATCTACTGCCGGTTTTCTGGTAACCCAGAGTCGACACTGTTTCCGCATCGTTATGGCAGACATTTTAT
Organism: Stegodyphus mimosarum; assembly: GCA_000611955.2. Classification (NCBI taxonomy): domain Eukaryota; kingdom Metazoa; phylum Arthropoda; class Arachnida; order Araneae; family Eresidae; genus Stegodyphus; species Stegodyphus mimosarum. The sequence continues at coordinate 485,709 of KK117605.1, read as the reverse complement.
TGTTACATGTGTGTGTGTTTTTCTTAAGTTTAATCTGATTGGAAAGCTTTCAGTTTAGTAATCGAAGGCTACTTGATTTGTAGAACGTACTACAAACCAAGCATTTAAAATTATTTGAGTTTTAATTGCCGCTAGTTGATCTTTGGTTTTCGTTTGTTGGCTGTTTCTAATTTATAGTCCCGTCACTTCCACGAAGAAGTATGCCTGGCAAAATAAATACTCGGTTTTTTGTTCATGATTTTGAGGGGAAGGTTAAAAACTTAATAACTGATTGGCGTACAAATGAAGATTTAATTAATTCTTGATATGAATGTCAAGTTTGTAAGAAAGATATGCATCTGGTCTAGCTTAAGGATCAATCGGATGGCTGAGTGCGTTTGTCACGAGAGAGGTGCTCGAAACTGGTGCTCATACCACCACCACTGAGGGCATGAAGAGCCACATTAAGCGTGAGTTTCGCAAACGGGGTCTGCGGCAGTCGTTAGATAACATTTTGTATTCCTGCTTTGGGGAGTTTACGTGGTGACTGGGAGAAGGAGGATAACTTCCAGGATTGCATGATTTGCATTATGTATGTGCAACAGTCATGCGACAATCGCGATGAGACGTAACCAAGAACAAACGAGGTGAGTACTTTTGTTATTTTTGCAACACACATTTTCGGCATTTGGGGTGACAGCCGTCTTGGAAACATTGCTTTTGACACCATTCTTGGCGTCCTGAGAAATCACCAAAATTACCAAGACTCACTCTATGATTACTTTTACCAAATTTTATCCTGAACTAGTATCTTAAATCTATTTCTAAAATTAATCGAACTGTAAAAGGTAGTCATTGGTTAGTTTGAAATTCTTTATGGTTTTTGGAAAACTTTTCATTCGAAATGTAGGATAAAGGCATAAAATTAAAAATAGATATCTCCCTCCCCCATATTAGCTTTCTTTTCGGAAAATGAATTTTTGTGTCCGCTTGGTCTAAAGTTTAAATTAAATCTAAAGTTAAATATCCTGCTTTGACCACGGCAGTGCAATAACTCACCAACTGCTATTTGCGTAGTGAATAGGTATTGCTTGTGTTAACTAAAAAGTAAATAAATATGAAAACTTCAGATTTCAATCTAAAATGTAACTATTAAACTTTTTTAAAATGAATAAAGTACTAAAATATTATAAGATTTAAAAGGAATATCACTGAAATCTTACTACCAAAGTTAAATTAAATAACTGAAAATACAAGTTAAACAGTTACCTTATACGTAATAATTTAATAATTAGTCCGCCAGAAAGTCAAGGTAATGAACATAATAAAATCCTCCTATAGCACGAGTTTATAACTATTCTTTAACATGAGCTGTTGAAATTAGTGATGCCTAAACTGCAAAACAACAAATATACTAAACTTAAAATTTCAATAAACTGCAAATATTAATCCAACCTGTAGAGGTAGGACTGGTAAAGACACAGATTGTTCTATTGCTTCGTAGTTTATTGAAACTTTAAATTTAGTAAATATGTGTGATCATCAATTCAGAAACAGTCTGTTCTATTTGCTTCTTTCGATACACCAACCTTGTCACGACGTTGTGCCAAGAGATGAAAATGCTTCAAATCTGTATTCATTATTAATTGCACTACCTTTTGTTTTCCACCTTTTTCGCACTATTTAATTTTTGGCAACAATTTTTGCACTATTGATCTCATTGATGGGTTAGCCTATTTTTCTCACAGCAGTCTATTGCTTAAGCAAACAATTTTTACTTTTATTAGCTTACTGCAGGTTGAATATGCATCAGAATGAAATATTTTTACTATATATACAATAAAATTATTCAGGAAAAGAAAGTATTGAATCTTTCTTAATATTGAAAAATTTAACTTACGCAGAGCATGAACAAAACTTGAAATTTTTCTCGAAATTCTCCGCATCCATCACAGTTTGCGGAAGTTTCTTGTTTAATGTCTCCGGCAGGAAAGATGCGCACACACCAGAAAACATAGTTATGATTGCGAATACCAGGAACGGTATATACGTTCCATATTTCGCCTGTAGAGAAAAAATACACATTCTGTGATAAAATAAACTAAACATTATATCAATTACAAAACAAAAACGTATCTTCTATATTAAAAAAAAACATGAAATGTAACTGATTGTTCGAAACGAAATTATTTTTTTTTAAGTCCAAGTTGCTTTATCCCTGTTTTCGTTTTGCGATTTTGCGTCGAATCACTAAAAGCGTTGTATTACTTTTCAAACTGTTGCCACCAAATATTGCGGCTCTGCATTATATTTAAAGAAATTAAATAATGAAGAATCTGCACAAATGTAAGTATATTTCTCCAAATGTGATAAAACAACGGTACCTGGAGCCATCCAATTTTGAATAACGTACGTTTCCACCCGAATATGCGCATCTGGAAGCCTAAATTTAAAATTTGGAATTTGTTTTATTACCTATTTCCTATTTTGCAAACCTTTAACGAATTTTTGATGAACAAACTCAAACGATTTGAAAGCGAGCAATGGCAACACTCTACGGGGGAACAAAATCTTTTTATCTCCAGCGAGTGGAAGAGTGTATCGGAAATTCTAAAGATAGACTCATTTTAAAATTATTTGACGATGCTGTTGTTGAACTAAATTTTATGATTTAAGTCCGAAGAACATGATATTTAATAAATAAAGGTAACACACAAAATGTTAAAAAAAGTCCCTTTGGACGTAATTTAAAATCTGAAACCTTTCAGAATGTTTTTCTTTTATTATTTGTTTACTTTCTTTTATACATCGTTTTAAATTTATTATAGTATTTGAATAAAACTTGTGGTAATCCTTCAGATACTACATTTTTTTTTTTCAGAAAACTATCGTGAAGTTTGAGGTCAAAATTTGCAGACGTAAAAGATGTAATTTAACAAAAGGCAGAATTCAAAAGCGAAACGCGAATCTATATAAATATAGTTGCATAACACAGTTTATTTTTCTTTGCATTAAAATCGTGGTTTAAGGCATGACAAGTGCGGAAATCGTTAATGTGCACATTGCATAGCTAATCTGCAGATTAACTGATTTGCTTCGTTAAATTGCGGTTTCGGGAGTTTTCTGTATTTTACCTAGGCAATGTGCACATTAACATCTTCCGTATCTTTAAAATTCTCATTTCCTTTCCCTCTCCCTCCACTTTACATATTACTTACTAGGTACTCGCTAAAACCTGCACATTGCCTACTAGGTGCTCTTTAAACTGAAAATAAGATCTCTGCTGGAACAACAGCAAAGTTTCTGTACGCTTAAAATTAATTTAATTTTATTTATTTACTTTTCGATATCTAAAACATCAAGTTAATACATTCACAAACAATCAACAAATTAGAATCATTTAAAAAACTATAATACTACAAAAAATAAAATGGTTTAAAATATTACTGCAATCAAGAAAATGCATTTGCAAAACATATAAAATTATGTCACTTACCAGTGCAGTCTAAAAGATTGGTGACACTTTGAATTACATAATAGTTGGGTTTTGCGACAAGCACGGCTATTTGCGGTACATTCAGATTTGCAGTAACATTTTCTGAAATGCTGCCGGATCAACAATTTAAAAGTGGCGGCTGTTTTAAGCCTACAAAAACTAAGCTGATGTTCCAGCAAAGATCTTATTTTTATTTTAACGAGTTCCTAGTAGCTAACGTGCAAATTATCTGGGTAATTTTATAACTAAACAATTTTCCGCACTTTAACAGATCACCCTAGTTAATTCAAAGAATAACTGATTTTCGCACTTTAGCGGTAACAAGTAACGAACTAATCGTAAACCTAATGCGTCCATAGTCGTTATAAGAAATACCTCTCTTACAAGGTCCATGAATGCGTCCTAAATACGTCATCGGAAAGCGAAGCGATAATACATTAGTGTTTTGGTCATACATTCGAGATTCAGCTTATCACCAACTTCAGTGGTTTTGAATACTATTAATGTCAAACAAAAAGAGATTTAAGATCGCATTTATACAGACTTTCATTGCTAAGTAACATTTTATCAGCATAATTATATGGTAATTCTCATTATTACAGATAGGATATTTGAATCCTCGAATGTCGCGAACATTGTGAAAGAGTCGAGATTTGAAAACTCGAATCTGCTTATTTTCATATATCCTATGAACATTTTGAATCCTTACTTGAAACCACATTAAGCATTATTACTCCAAAGTTTGAAAATATACTTTTATTGACGTTCAGTAGGACCTTTTATTAAAAAAAAAGAACACACAGTTTTCGGAGATATTCTAAAATACATTTAGTTACACAACCTTTCAACAGTAATCTCAAAAAGACTACTCAGTACGTCAGAATTCATGATTGATGACAATTGAATTCATGATTGATGAGAACGGAAGTAAATGACACCGAGAGTGATTTTAATAGCTAGCTTTCTTAAATAAGAATCTCTAACAAATTTTCTATATTATTTAAATTGTACCTAAAATACTTCGGTGTTTTTATGAACCCTATAAATGAAGTAGCTTTTGTTGTTCCTTAATTTTTTGGAAAGAACATTCTTCCAGGTTTAATGTTAATCTGTTTTAACTCTTAAAATAATCATCTTTTATACTTGCTTTAATTTGAAAGTGATTTAGAAAAATATGAGAAAACTGGACTATTATTCAAGTATTTTTTATGTTGCCAAAATGAATCTGAAGATCCAAGAATTTTAATTGTGTGCTTCATTTACTAAATTTTATTTGCATCTTTTTAATAAATATAAGTGTATTTTTATAAATTGCATTTTTTAATATGTTTCTCATTGATTCATTTTCTTTTATAAAATTAATTTTCTTTCTTCTTATTATTATTACCATTGTATGAAGAGTTCTATAAATTCACAAGACCTATAGGATTGGAATTCGAGAATAATTAAATACTTCCTAAAGATTTGAATAATGAGTGCTAATATGCAGGCGATTAGATTAACCGAGTCTGCTGGAAATCTAAGCATTTTAACCCAGCTTTGATTTTAACCACACTAAGCAGCTATTTTTATCATTCGAAGCTTGCCTCTTAAAAATTAAACGGAAAATCATGTGAAAGAACCATTTTAGGAAGTTAGAAATTACTTATTCAAATTACCTGCATACAGCGAAATACCTGTATGAGACATTGAAATAAAAGGATATCGATTGGCATAAAAGCAATGTAATAATAAAATATTCAAAACCATTCTCTATAGTTACCACGCACCAATCTCATTAAGCAACGAATCTTTGAATTTTTTTCGTTTTACAAGTCTTCATGTTAAAATACCATTAAATATAAACCTCTTTTGCTAATACGATCATCCGAACTGAGGTGAATTGCAAGTAGGCATTCTTTTAGAAAGGTGTACGCAAAAGATTTGCATGGTAACTTTTATTAATCGTTATACAGTATGATGAGTCAGTTTACGGGAAAGGATATTCACATGATTCATATGAGATGTTTATCTGAACGTTAGTTTAAATTTACAAATGTAGGGGCAAGAGATATTATGCAAAAGAACAACCCCTTTACATGATACCTTTAACCTTTCTCTTTTGATTGGCAATAACAAAAGCTTTCATGGTTATGCTCTGTGAATTTTTTGTTTCAGTAAGCAATAGTTTAATTTAGTCATTCATTCTCAATAATTTTAAATATTATCTCCTTCACTTTTATCAGCTCTGCATTGCTTAGCATTAAAAATACCTTTCATGTTTTCTCTTCTTCAGCCTACGATAACAATGCAGCTTCCACCACAGACACCGCCAGTAAAAGTCCTTACAAGTGGCCATTGCTAATATTATATTATCACATTCTAATAAAAGCGACAACGTTCACTGGGGAAAAAAAGGGGGGACAGTTCTACATCTCCCGTTCTACTGGGCCGATTGACGAAATTCAAATTGCTTTTTTCATACCTCGAAAGTGCGACTTAGGATTTATGAGATTTATATATAGCATTGTCTTAACATAGGTATTTTGGCACAAAATCGGACTTTTTCTGAAATAACATACCAAATGTTTTCCATATTTCGATTCTACTCAGAATTACGCAGATTAATGCAGAAATTTAAAAATTTATTTTGGTGGATTTTTTCTTTTTCAGTTTGCGCCAAGAATAATTCACTCTGCCAACTTCCTAACTTATAGCAACCTATTTTCCTTTCCCTTTTTTCATTGTCCACAAGCGGAGAAAAAGTCATCTTTCATACTTTCAAATTATTTTAACAGAGTTCGTAAACCACATTTTCGTTATTATCGCAGATAATAAATACGCGAAATTTCAAAACGCGCGAAAATGTAAATTCACGTATATCTTAGAAAATGTTTTTTAAAAACTTTAATTTTTGGTAGGTATGCTTAGAAATACATCTACTTTAATATGATGGCAAAACGTTTATAGGTTATAATTCAAAATAGTTTTCCGGAAATTTATGAAAAATATTTAAAAACACAAATTAAAAAAATAAATCATAAAAAGTGGGCGAATTTTATTTGGAATGAACGTAAATTTCGAAATACGAAAGGAAGAATCAGATAAGCTTAATAAAAAAGAGATATTAATAAACATGTACCAAATTCAATTAATAGTGAGGAGCTAAAATTTTGAGAGCAATTTTTTAAAAACTAATCTTGCGATTTTTACAAAACTGGACAGTTTGGCATAATTTAAGTCCTAGAATCGAAATACAGAAAAAATTGGTATGTCATTTAAGAAGAAGTCCAATTTTGTGTCAAAATACCTATAGTAGAACAATGCTGTATATAAATCTAATACATATCCTAATTCGCGCTTTCGGGACATGAAAATCGTGAGTTTCGTCAATGGGCCCAGTAGAATGGGAGATATAGAACTATCCTTTTTTTTTCTCAGTGTACAATTCTATACATTTCCATTCAATGACTTTTAAATTTAGTGATAGAAAGCATTTCGTACTATAATGACCACACAGTGTCTTCAGTTTTTAGCAACTGACTCATAGCTCGAGAATTGTTTCAATTCAATTCGCTTAAAATGTACGATTTTATAAATATTTTATCAATAAATAAATTAATTCATGTGATAAATATCGCATACTTCTCAGGGTTATTCCTCAGAGTTATTGCTAGATGAATTTGAATTTGTAACGAAAGAGTACTTTGCTGTGCGTTTATAATGAGCTAATATATTATCTACGTTGATCAAGGGAAAATCCAATTGCAGTTCGGAAAATGACCTCAGTTTAATATGCTCTCAACTCCAGCAATGTAGTCCTCTTTCATGTAGTCCTTATAGTTGTCCTTTTTTGCTCTTTCGTATTTATTTGCAAATTAAAGGAATTTGAAATTCTTTTCAGAAATCTTTAAATAGAGACGTATCTAACAAATATCTGCCATTCGACCAAAGCGATGTTTAAGGAAACATAAAAGTGACCACCTAAATGAATTTTAGCTAAAAAGAAAGAAAATCTAAAAGATACCATAGCTTAGAAGTCAGAAAAATGATAATTTACAGCTGCGAATTTCGTTTTGGTCCAGATCTTCTCTGTCTTCAGTTACAGCGAAGTGGCTTAAAGTTACAATGTGTCGTGGTAAAACAAGCAACTCTTATTCCCCAGCTACTGTGTCTGTAGTCATCCATGAAGGATATCCTTTTGGAACAGCTTCTTAAGCAACCCTTATTCCCCAGCTACTGTGTCTGTAGTCGTCCATGAAGGATATCCTTTTGGAACAACCTCTTAAGCAACTCTTATCCCCAGCTACTGGGTCTGTAGTCATCCATGAAGGATATCCTTTTGTAACAGCCTCTTAAGCAACTCTTATTCCCCAGTTACTGTGTTTGTAGTCATCCATGAAGGATATCCTTTTGGAACAGCCTCTTAAGCAGCTCTTATTCCCCAGCTACTGTGTCTGTAGTCATCCATGAAGCATATTCTTTTGGAACAACCTCTTAAGCAACTCTTAATCCCCAGCTACTGTGTCTGTAGCCATCCATGAAGGATATCCTTTTGGAACAACCTCTTAAGCAATTCTTATTCCCCAGCTACTGTGTCTGTAGTCATCTATGAAGGATATCCTTTTGGAACAGCCTCTTAAGCAACTCTTATTCCTCAGCTACTGTGTCTGTAGTAAATCATGAATGATATCCTTTTGGAACAGTCTCTTAAGCAACTCTTATTCCCCAGCTACTGTGTTTGTAGTCATCCATGAAGGATGTCCGTTTGGAACAGCCTCAGAACTTCGCTATAAAAACCGTTATTGGCTATCTAATTTAAGAGGCGATTTCTAGATGCACAGTTCTTTACACATCAAAGGAAACTTATCAACAACATTTTTCCACACTTTTCTTGACCTTTCTGATTATGAAGGATTTGATTTCTACGCTAAAAGGCAAACTGCTTCAATTCAGCGTATTTATTATCAAGCTGTCGGCCTCTAGGACAACTATGGAGGACATTCAGGTCAAATAAGAGAGAGTGCTGCATGTAGTACTTGAAATAATACGAATTTCGAAGATCATATCAGTCTCGACAAAAGCACTGATTCTGTGTAAAAATAGACTAGGAAGAAAATACAGCCCAATTTCATTCACTTAAATTTTTTAAATTTCGCTGTTCTTATTTTTTTTAATCAGCCTTAGTTTTTTATTACTTTCTTTCTTAAAGTACAGCCTCAACATATCAATTTAGTTCCTTTTGAATGACAGCTCAAATTTAAATGTACTCTGTGAAAAGAATGATTTGCTATTACTTTTATATGAAGAGACACATAAAGCATTTCAGGTGATAATGAATTAACCAGTACAGGGACTATATTAAGTATGCAGTATGAAGTGTTTTCTTTATGTACCCACAGAGACAGTTCGTACATTTTTTAGACGATTTTCATTGTATTTACAGCAATATTTTACGTAAATGTTTGTCTTTTAAATGTTTTGATTGATAACTCGTATTCTTCAGTATCTTTGTATACCGTAATTACCAAGGCAACGAAACCTTTTGTGGAATCGGAAGATTTATTTTATCTCATTCCTCTTGAACAGCTTTCCAAAGTCCAAGGAGGAACATAGGTCGACGTTTGGGCGATCCTCTTTTTAACAGCCCAAAAGAGCAAAAGTGCATGGGTGATACATCAAGAGATTTAGTTAGGAATATGGGTGAATGATATGGCCTTGATATCCATTTCTTGTTCCATTTGTTTTCAAGGAAATTAACATTGGATTTTGATGTGTGGCTGTTTGCTTTGGTTACTAATTGATGGCACTGTGGGTAATGAGAAAGTGTTTCATATTTAAAAATCGGAAATCAAATATGTTTTTGATGATATGCAGAGTTGATCTTAACATTTTTCTCCACTCTCTTTATTTTTAATTTGCTGTTATATAAAAAACCTGCACCGATCACAAATCTCTTAGAAAAGCTTTCTTTGGATTCTTTGTACCCCGTGTTAAGATTTTTCTCCTCTTTGACGATAACAAATGGATCTCTTTTTATTGCAGTTATTTCTATACATCCAAGGTTTATCTATTGTGACAACATTTTCCCATTTTTGTCGGGTAAATGTTTCACATAAAGAATTCTGCGCTCGGCGACAATTCGTGGAGAAAGACTTACACATAATGTTTTTTCCGCTTTTTAAGATTTAAATCAGCATTATTCACTTTATTTTTAGTTAATACTGAGCATTTTAATGATTTGCAACTATCCTTTCAATTGGCAGATTTTCTTTTAACATTAAGGACTTGCTTTTGCAACATTCGAAACATTCCGTTTTTTCCTTCCATATGTATTTGGAATAATTCTTCCAGTTAAAGCCAAACTTGACGTTTTTCCTTTCCTTGATGACAGTATTACCTTCATAGCTTTAGATATCGAGAAACCATGGCTTGCACAGCATTTTTTTACTAACTAGACACGAATAACATTCTTCGGAAAGAGCACAAACAGCGTTGCATCCACTGCTTCTCTGAAAACGCCATTTTTCTTGAAACCAAAACTGTCAGGTAGCAGACAATAATTTATATTTTCAAAAACAAAGTTACAGTTTTAAAAAAAGTTCCATGTAAAAGGTTTTATTTTATTGCAAAGCAACATCCTGTAAAAAATGTGGGAACAGCCTCTGTGTATTCTAGAACAGGGGTTCGCAGCGATGTCAAAACTGACACCCTAGAAATCGATGATATTTTCAAGGGAATATATGACGATCAAGGGATTGAAACCGAATATACACCTGCAAATGGTTGTTATAAACAAGATCTCAATGGTCACAAAATTGTTTTATTAAAATTGATAATTAATTATTTACCGGGATAAAGCTACTATATCATATAGTAGTGAATAAACTACATTTTTTATTACATAATTTTGTATGCCATATATATAAGTAAAATGAAGGAATGCATGAAAACACAACCAAAAATAATACGAAGAACGTCAAACTTCTTGAGAAGATGTAGTCTTATATACAAGGCGCTTGCAAAATTTAAAAGACCATGGCACTGAAAATTTGAATGTTCCAGTACGGCTTAAAGAACTGCTGAACTGCGATATATTTGATTTTGATATTATGATGTAAGAAGAATTTATAGATGTAAGAAGGAGAATATTTAAGCACAAGTCTTTTTGAAAACATATGTTTTGGAATTTTAAAACTCTTCTGATAGAAATATTCCAAAATAAAAATTGTTCATTACTGACTTTTTCATCTTCTTACCTAGCAAAAGCAAGCTTTAGTCAAATCAATAATTTAAAAAAAAAAAGACTAATTTTTTTCTGAACGAGATGATTTAAGAACTTAGTTAAGCAGCTTTGTTTGGTAAATATTTTAAATTTGTATCAGTACGTCAAACGCAGCCATCATGCTAATTAAAATCAGACTTCTATGCAGCTGAAATCTATGATTTGCATCTGAAAACTTGTTTATGTTTGTATTTGTAAAATAAAATATAATAAAAATACAAAAAATAATAAAAAGATACAAACAGTATTTAAAATTAATAACGTAATTAATGAACTAAAAGAAGGATAATAGTTAAAATTCTGACAGGTTTCAGATTTTAAATTAAGTCTAAAGGGGCGCTTTTTTAACACTTTGTGTGTTACCTTTATTTATTAAATATCATACAGACACGACACGACAGCACCAGTATGGTCCCCGCCAAGCCTGAACCAACTTAAGAATAAACTCGGGCTCTAGTCTTGTGAAGCCAACTTATATACTCCCGTGGTTGAGACTGCCTAAGTACAAATCCTAGCCAGTACTTCCCAGGAATTCTCCTGAGTCAAGCCCCGGGGGGGGTTATGTAGTACACAGAAAAATTTCTTTTAAAAGGGGTCGATGCAAGAAAAATGTTCAGAATCCTGTTCTAGTTAAACAATATGCAAGCCCGGAATTTTAATAATTTAATTTTCTTGATCGAAATTTTTGCTTTAAACTTTGGCTCAATAAGTTGCTATTTTAAATTATTTGTGGTTATATTATACGAAGCTTTTTTAACATCTTTATTTATATATTGGACACATTATAAACGTGATTCATTATAATATTAAAATTATATTTGTAAAGAGAACTAATACAGTTGCCAATTCTTCTCAACTATAAATATCTAATTTACATAGAATCCTTTTCTTCTGTTAGACGAGTTAAAATATATATAATGAAAATTGATCATTTCATATTGTCAGTAATTTATACCTGATTTATAATATAACGATTTTTAGCAACTTAATGTTCTTACCAGGTAGACTACATAAGGCACCAGAAGAGTCGAACCGGTTCCGATGGTACAGCTCATGCCCATACCAACGCCTCTCAATGAAGTAGGAAACAATTCAGGGCTTTGTTGATATAGAGTCATGAAAGCTGAACTGGTACCAGCTTTTGCAAGTAGAGAAGCAACAACTCCCACCATTTCGTATTCTGTGAAAAGTAAAAAATAACGTTTTATTTTGAAAAATATCATGAAGTTTCTTTTAGATGTGTGTTACGTTTATACGCAAGTTTGAAACAATTCAATAAGTATAATGGTTACGTATTTATTAAAACTGCTTAAATTCAGGATATTTCCTACTAAGCCATCGGTTTGTAGGACACTACGAAGGACATACAGAGAGTGCTGGATATACTTCAAATTACAAGGATTCCAAAGATCATATGAATCTTGATGAGACCGCTGATTTGGTGTACAAATAAACTAAGAAGAAAATACAGCCCAATGTCATAGACTTAACTCCCAAAATTTCGTTAATCTGATTTTCTTTAAATCAGTCCTTGGCGAACTTTTGTGAGCACGAATGCCGTTTTAAGGTCTTTGACGACACCATGGGCCGTACAATATTATTCATTATAGGCCGTTTATTGGATCAAAATTTTAAAATGCAGTTTTAATAATAAGCATGGATAGTTCAAAATAGTAATTATATTCTTTTAAAATAAGAAAACAATATTCTCAGCTAGAAAAAATGGCGAGATTTTATATAAAATTGAGTTCATAGATACTTTTTTGCTTGAAGTACAGTCGCAATATATCAGTACTGTTTTAGTTCCTTTGAAATGATAGCTCAGATTTAACTGTAATCTGTGAAAAATATATTAACTACTACCTTTATTTGAAGAGACACATAAAATATTTTTAGGTTATAGAGTCTCATTACTTTTGGTAGCATAAACTAAACTCTAGAAAGACTGTATGAGGAATTATCCTCAGGACTTGACAGCAACAGACAAGAAGAAGGGTGTAAAGAACTCTTTATTCAATTACATAAAGCTGAACAGACGACACTTGGTTTTGCATAAGCCAACACTTCTGGCTTAACTCAAACAAGTAATGTTGAACTTAAAATAAAATGTAATTAAACTAGCCTAACGGCTCACAGCATAATTTAAATGCGCCAAATGGCTAGAAGCATTCAACGCCACAAAATCACATCGCTAGTAAGTTGAAGTAACAAGGTGTCCTTCAAGCAGGTATAACAGGCTCTAAACTCACCTTCCGAAACTTTCTCTTAAATAGCACTTCTATCGACCTTAATTTGAATATAAGCGTGCTATTTGATTAGCGTTCTAGCGGGAAAGTGTGGTTGAAAATGACAATGAAAGAAAAGCTACTTAACTAAAAATTAATTACTAGTCAAAATAAATGAATCTCCACAAAGTGATGATGAATTTGTAAGGTTTTAGTTAAACTAACAAACTTTTATTTTAATTTGCCTTTTTCTATCTGTTCTTATTTCAACTTCCCGTTAGAATGAGCGCGCGTTTCAGCTTTATGCTAATTCGAAGTGGAGCCAAGTTTCTATTTAAACGGTAGGTAGGAACCTCTCAGTGTGAGAGAGCTTTTAGTCTCAGACCACTGCTACTCTGTTCGACGTTCGCCTGACCAGCTAGTATTTAAATTCTAAGCCTTAGCGCTGTTACTCTATTATGTTTACTTTTTTTTATACCTCAAGAATTTTTCGTGTATCGAGACTACAACAGATGGCGTTACCGCCGTCTGATGTCATATGGTCGTCATGGTCACGAGAATTTTTTTGCCCCCATTTATTATTATTATTATTATTATTATTATTATTATTATTATTATTATTATTATTATAGAGTGTGTATTCGAAACGTGATCTGCTTATGGTGATTAATAGTGTAAGAAAAATGCTATTGTGTATTCTTTAGTGGAAAATATACAAGTGTGCAGTTGTCATGTGAATGGCTTACTTCATATTAAAAGTGTTAATATATTAAAGTGTTTATTTATTGCTAGTGTATACAGTCCATTTTCTCGTCTTCAAGTGAAAACAAAACAAATTATTTTGGTCCAGTACAGCCGGAGGTACAGTTATTTCAATTTTGGAATAAGTGAAATAAAATCGTGTAGTGAATTGGCAAAATGAAATGGCAAAGTTGATTAGCGTGTATAGTTATGTGGTTTAGAGAGAAAGGTGCAACACTGAGGTGAGTACGTTCCATTTATTTTTATTTTGCTAAAAGTTGTTAGTGCTTATTGTTATTCATAATGGCAGAATTAAAGCCTCTTTTATTTAAAAAGAAAGTTCTAAAAAGCAATATAACTACGTTTAAAGGCAAAGTAAATTCAAATTTCGAACAAGAGGAAATTTTAGAAGTAAAGCTGTTCGAAACGAAACTAAATGATTTTAGCAGTGAACTACATTCTATCTTTGAGGAAATATTTTTGTTGTGTTCTGAAAAAGATTGTGATACATTCATTACAGAACAACAAACGATACAAGAAACGTTAGATTATTTATGGATTGCTATAAATAAAAAGCTACAGAAATTTTCCAGTGATTCTAAAAAAGAAGCAAATAGTGTAGCAAATGTAAATTCGTCTGAAGTTCGATTGCCAAAATTAGAACTTTCTTCCTTTACAGGGGAAAATATAGAAGAGTGGATTAGTTTTTATGATCTTTTTAAAGCAAGTGTAGATAATAATCCAAATATTTCTAAATGTCAAAAGTTGCAATATTTAAAGGCTTCTTGTAAAAAAAAGGCTCTGTTTATTATTGATTCTATCCCAAGATCATCTTCAGTATCAGATGCTAATTATGATATCGCTTTGCAACTTTTACAGGAACGTTATTCTAATAAAAGAGAATTAACTAATGCATTAATACGAAAAATGTTTAATTTGCCTAAAGTTTCTGATTCTGCACAAGCTATTTTACATTGTGTTGATGTAGTGAATGAATGTGTACGTACCTTAAGAACACTTAAGTTAGAAGTTTCTGATCTTTCTGATGTTCTTTTTGTTTATCTGATAACTGAGAAATTAGATAAAAATATTTGTACGTTCCTTAAGAACACTTAAGTTAGAAGTTTCTGATCTTTCTGATGTTCTTTTTGTTTATCTGATAACTGAGAAATTAGATAAAAATATAAAATTTTGGTGGGAACGAACTTTGAAAAAAGATGAATTAGGTACTTTGGATAATTTGCTTGAATTTCTAAAAGACCATTCTAGAACCCTACAGAATAGTAGAAATCAGTCCAAGGATTATAAGATGTATTCTAATTCCAAAGTGACTTCCTTAGTGTCGAGTAAAAGCAGTTGTATGCTATGCAAGGAAGATCATTCTCTTTACCGATGTGGTAGATTTTTGAATTTAAGTGTCCAACAAAGAATCGAATTTGTAAAGAAACACAAACTTTGTTTTAATTGTTTATCTTCTGAGCCTCATTTAGTGAAGAATTGTCGTAGTTTACATAAATGTATGACGTGTAAGTTGCCCCATCACACTATTCTTCATTATGAACGAAATTCCAAAATTGGTGAAAATGAGAAACCGAAATTAAATACAGCACTATCACCCAGTGCGGAAGTATTCTTACCAAGGAATAAAGAGGTAGTTACTCATGCTACTACGTGTACAGGACAGTTTAGTGATGCTAAGTGTAGCGGAAAGCGTGTTTTGCTATGCACTGCTGTTATTAAAGTAAGTGATTCCTCTGGTAAAGCTATACCTTGTAGAGCTTTATTGGATTGTGGCAGTGAAGCCAATTTCATAAGTGAAGAGTGTGCCAAAAAGCTCAAGTTAAGTAGATGTAAAACGAAAATAGAAGTGTCGTGTCTAGGTTCATTCAACACTGTAACCAGTGGACAGGTGGAACTGAACTTTACATCTCATTTTGAGTCAAACTCGAAATTTCGTACTTATGCATATGTGATTCCAAAGATAACTCCCGATGTGCCTAATCTGTCTCTTCCTTCTAACATCGTGGATAGTTTTGAAGATCTAGTCTTAGCTGATCCCATGTTTTATGGAAGAAAACCCATTGATATTTTGTTAGATGTAAATGTATTTTTTACTATGCTTAAGGGAGACATTATAAAGCGAGGCCAATCAGTGCCTTTTGCTATTTATTCTCAGTTAGGTTGGATCATATCCGGAAACACTTTTGCTGATAATTCAAGTATCACTACCACTTACGCCGTGAATAATCTTAAGTTGAGTACAAATGAATTAGTTGAAAAGTTTTGGTCTTTAGATTCCGTTCCTGAAGTGAAACATATCTCTAGTGAAGATAAAGAATGTGAGGAATTCTTTAAAACAACACACTTCCGTGATCAAAATGGTCGTTATGTCGTGAAACTTCCATTTAAGGACAGCTCTTCAAAGCTGGGTAACTCTAAGGATCTTGCTTTACAAAGATTTAAATCGTTAGAGCAAAAGCTCTTAAGATCTCCTGATACATATGAGATGTATAAGCAATTTATGAAAGAATACTTGGACCTCGGGCACATGGAACCAGTTTGTGGTACAGAGTCCCCGAAACAGGCGTACTACATGCCACATCATGCAGTAATTAAGGAGTCTAGTTCTACGAGTAAAATACGTGTGGTTTTCAATGCTACTTGCAAATCTTCATCTGGAATATCTCTTAATGACATATTGATGAAAGGTCCCCGAATACAACAAGAACTGTTTCCAGTGTTGATTAAATTCAGGTGTTACCCTGTAGTTGTTACAGCTGATATCATGAAAATGTTTAGGCAGATTTTTGTAAATGAAGAGGATAGAGATTTCCAAAGAATATTTTGGAGGAACAGTACAAATGAACCTATAGAAGAATTTCGTCTTAGTACTGTCACATATGGCACTGCCTCCGCTCCCTATTTGGCTACTCGCTGTTTATATCAACTTGCCTACGATGAACAGGATAACTTTCCTTTAGCTGGGAAGGCTGTACTTCAAAATTTTTTTGTAGATGATTGTTTGGCAGGTGCAAAAGATACAGAAGAGTGCAAAATCCTTGTAAATCAACTCTTGCAAATGCTCGAACGTGGAGGATTTCTTCTACGTAAATGGTCCTCAAATGACGTGTCAGTACTAGAGAATATACCAAAAGAACTGAGGAATGATTCTGAGTCTACGAAAATTCAAGATGATAGCTCAATCAAAATTTTAGGAATTAATTGGAACCCCCGTGAGGATTACTTTAACTTTTCCGTGACCATTTCTGGAGAAAAGCTTAAATATACTAAAAGAGATATCCTTTCTGATTTAGCGAAAATATTTGATCCATTGGGTTGGCTTGCTCCTTGCATTATGTACGTCAAAATCTTGATACAAGACCTGTGGAAACTCCATTTATCTTGGGATGAGCCTGTTAGTGATGAGATAGCTAACAAATGGAAGAGTTTTCGGAAGGATTTACATCTTATTCAGCAGTTAAAAATACCGAGATTTGTACTAACTCATGACATAAATCACACTGATATTTGTGCTTTTTGTGATGCCTCTGAGAAAGGCTACTGTGCTGCTATATATCTACGTACAGTATCGCGAAATTTGGACATCAAAATCTCACTCTTAACATCAAAAACGAGAGTTGCTCCTCTGAAGGTGCAAACATTACCTCGATTAGAGTTATGCGCTGCAGTTTTGTTAGTGGATTTACTTAAATCTGTGTTAGAGCATTTAGAGTTTCCTATACGTAATGTATTTGCCTGGACAGATTCGACTGTTGTACTGTCTTGGATTTCTTCAGAACCATACCGTTGGGTTCCTTTTGTCGCAAATCGTGTTGCCAAAATGCAGAACACAATTCCTGATTTAAAGTGGAACCATATCAATGGAAAGCTGAATCCAGCTGATTCAGGTACAAGAGGTATGTTACCAGCCGAACTTTTGAATTGTGAGCGCTGGTGTTTAGGACCTACTTGGTTATATTCACGTGGTTTTGAAACTTGTCCTGAAAGTGAACATCTTTGTGCTGATGTAGATTATGAAAACGTTCTTAAAGAAAGAAAAAAATGCATTTCAATGTATTGTACAGTAAAGGAAAATGATATTTTTAAACGGTATCGTCTTGGACAAAACTTCGTCGTATAATTGCTTTGTGTCATAGATTCATTTATAACTGTCGAAACTCCGCTGAAAACCGTTTGAGAGGTTTGCTGACAACTGATGAGCTTAGATTAGCTACCAAAATAATAGTAAAAAGTGTATAAGAATCTTATTTTCCCCAAGAACTCTTTTGCTTAAAAACATCGAAAGAATTAAAAAGTGTGTGTAGTCGAGTAATACAATTAACACCCTTCCTTGATGAGGAAGGCATCATTCGTGTAGGCGGTCGATTGAAAAATGCGAACATTCCTGAAAATAGCAAACATCCTATTTTGCTTCCAAAAGAAGGTCACATCACGAATCTCATCATAACTCATTACCATGTTACTTATTTGCATGCTAGCCAAGAGTTATTGATAAGTATTGTACGAATGCAATTTTGGATCCCATCGGTAAGAAATGTTGTGAGAAAAATAATTCATAGATGTATTCCTTGTATTAGAAATCGAGGCAAGACTGTGAGCCAGTTAATGGGTGATTTACCCTCGGCCAGAGTTCAACCTTCAAGACCATTTACAGTTACCGGTATTGATTATGCTGGTCCATATAAAATTAAGTCCCAAGTTGGGAGAAGAGGAAAAACTTTCAAGTGCTACGTATCCATTTTTGTGTGCTTCTCTACAAAAGCTGTACACTTGGAGTTAGTCAGTGACCTATCTACTACAACGTTTTTAGCAGCTCTAAAAAGATTGATCGCCCGACGTGGCAAACCATCTGAAATTTTGAGTGACTGTGCAACTAACTTCAAAAGTGCTAGTAAGGAGCTGAAGGAGATCTATAAATGTGTAGCTTGCATCGAGAAAAGCAATGATGTATCTAATTTCATTACCTCAGAAGGCATAACTTGGTTGTTTAATTCTCCGACATCCCATCATTTCGGTGGTTTGTGGATATCTAATGTGAAATCCATGAAATTTCATCTTAAACGAGCGTTGGTATCCACATTTCTAACTTATGAGGAATTTTTAACAGTGCTTACACAAGTGGAAGCATGTATGAACTCACGTTCTCTATGCGCGATGTCTAGTGATCCAAACGACCTTAGTGCATTGACTCCAGGTCACTTTCTGATTGGAGCACCTTTGCTTTCCATTCTTGAATCTGACTTGAGTGGTGTTAAGTCTTCCAGACTTAAACGTTGGTCTTTAGTTCAACAACTTCTGCAACATTTTTGGAAACGATGGTGTGCAGAGTATTTGATAACTCTGCAAAAACGAGCTAAATGATTTCGTGAGTCTCCAAATCTAAAATGTGGTGATTTAGTTCTGATTAAAAACGAACAATTGCCTCCAAACCACTAGAGAATTGAAAGAATTGTTCAAATTCATCCAGGTAGTGATAATAGAGTTCGAGTGGCTACAGTATATACAGCCGATGGTGATTTTAAAAGAGCAGTGACCAAACTGTGTCTCATTCCTGGTGATGATAAAATGTGAACTATTAACTAATGACTTTTCTCATATCATTGAACTGTAATTTTAGTTAAACTTTTTAGTTTTTTTTCTGTATTGTTTATGCTATGTACCTTAACTGTTTTATCTTTTTTGAACCCTTAGAAGGCTTCAAGGCCGGAGGCTATGTTTACTTTTTTTATACCTCAAGAATTTTTCGTGTATCGAGACTGCAACAGATGGCGTTACCGCCGTGTGATGTCATATGGTCGTCATGGTAACGAGAAATTTTTTGCCTTTTATTATTATTATTATTATTATTATTATTATTATTATAGGGGCCAACTAGTTAAATTCTGATAGCTTCTGCTATATCCCTTAAGAGCTTTAGTTAAGCTAAGTGTAGTTCAAATTTTTAGTATTTTAAGTTTAAGCCCGAGTGGCGGCTTTATGTAAAGTTCCAAGTCGGAACTGACTTGTAAATATACTGAATAATAAAGGGTTTTAAACCCTTCTTAAGTCTTACGTGTTCTGTTCATACTTAAACGATTATTCGCTTGTTAAGTGTTCGCGGGGTTCGAAGTTAGAACTTTGGATTTAAAGAGAAAACCTCACAAAGTGTTTCCTTTGTCTACGTATGTTCTAGCACACGGGTTCCCAGCGAGGTTGATACTGACCCCCTGGAAAATGATGAAATTTGAAGGGAGTCAGTGACGATCAAGGGATCAACTTGGCGAACTTTTGTGAGCACGAATGCCATTTTAAGGTCTTGAATGGCTCCATAGGTCATACAGGATAGGCTCCATAGGATTCATTTTATAGGCCGTTTATTCGATCAAAATTTTAAAATGCAGTTTTAGTAATAAGCACGGATAATTCAAAATAGTAATTATGTTTATTTAAAATAAGAAAACAATATTCTCAGCTGGAAAAAATGTCGAGATCTTATATAAAATTGCGCTCATAAAAATTTAAACTGCCCTGCCCGCCCCCAAAAAATAACATTGAATGTATTCCTGAGTATAGTATTTTTGTCCTTAAATTTAAGACTTATAATGTAGTAGAAGTTATTTAGAAAACTTGGCTGCACATGGAGATCAACAGATTTACCAAGTAAATTTTCAGTTGTATGTTATAACGCTATAGGGAAACGTATGATAAAGTACAACGTATAAAAGAGTCTGTTATCAATAAGAATAGTTTGTTCAAATTATCGTAAGTCATAGAAAATGACTTTATAGGCCGTAAACGGCCACGGATTTACAGTTTGTTACAGTGTCAGGTTTATACCCTGAACTTCAAATGTAAATAACGGCAGAAGCACCTGGAAAGTAATGTATTGATCCGATGAACCATTTTGGAAATATTTGGTGGATAACGCGCTTAGGAGTTGGAAGTTGCAATCGTGGAATAGGAAACAAGAATTTTAATAAAATCCATTGCAGATTTAAAAAGAAAATATATGCTTTGATAGTCATCTAATATAAAATATTTTTAAATGCATTTTAAAAAATATACGTGGTTTTTTATTCATTACCTGGAGGGAAAATTACTGGAAGAAGACAAGCAATTGTCGACAGAACAAATGCACAAACAGAGCACCATCTCCTACCAATACGTTCCATAAAGAGCCACGTGGATATATGCGCAGGTATTTCTACTAAAGATACCAGGAAGAAATTCAAGAATTCACTACCTGCCAGGTTCTTCACATTCATCTGGAGACCAAAATATGGGATAGAATTGCCCATCCTGTAAAAAAATGAACGGAGAAAATGTAAGTTATTGCTGGTGAAGTAGATGATAGCAAATGATAACGAACACTAATTACCAAATATACATCGACATTTAATGTACGTCGCTTAACTGAAGACCAGATATAGTAGACCAGATATAGTAGATCTCATATATGTATAACATAAGTGCAGTTCACATTATAATTAAAAAATTCAGTAAATTCTAAGCCTAAGTAGAATGTAATACTTGTCAAATAATGAAACCTGGTGAAATAACTGAATCATCTCTTTAAGGTATAAAAAGGAAAGTACACACAGTGGGTGTCATTGTATGATTTTAGATTACGATGTTAAATTCCTCAGCCAATGATGTTTCATTATCTTATATGTATCATCGTTCCGCGAACGCGTTCTATATAAAATATGGTTTAACACTAAATATTCATGAACCTGTATTTGCATCTATGATAGCACCGTTCTGTGTCTCCCTTAAAAAAATGGGTTGCCATGTTCAAAGGACAGTGTCATTCAAAAACAAACCTTGGCTATGCTGCCGTGCAGGTGTAACCATTGCAGAAACACTCTTTGAAGCTGAAGAATATGTGTCAGAAAATAGATGAGTAACAAATTTTTAGATTGCTGCGAAAATGGATATCAGTGAAAACATTCCTGTGAGGAAAGTTGGAAATATCAAAGGTTTACGCCACATGGATGTCCAGAATATTGATACCAGAAATGAAGAAACATCGGATCGAATGCTCCGAAGACCTTCTTTCTAAATGTGAATAAAAGTTTTAGTCATGGCTATGACAAATAAAACAAGTTTTCATCACTGTGACCTACAAACAAAACTGAACATGGTATAAAAAACAGAGTGAATCTCTCCATCGCCACAAGTTTAGAATTCAAGATTCTTTGGAGAAGATTTGAGGTACCATTTCTGTGATGAAGAGCAATTACTGTTTATTGATTGCACATCACATAATAATAGCACGAAACAGGTGTTTATTATTCTCACCTCACACACTGAACTTCGACAAGTAAAGCACCATGGCATATGCAATTGAAGAGTGTTTGCTTTTGCAACGTTCCTGCATAAAAGTCTCAGAATTCTATTCAATGAACGGATTTCAGTTTCTCCTCCATCCACCATAGTCACCAGATGGCCCCTCGAGATTACTTTTCGTTTCAAAATTTGAAGCATTATTTACATGTTTCATATTGTAGTGCAACTGAGGATCGGAAGGATGTCGTTTAGGAATGATATGAAAGCTAGGAGAAAATATTTTGTCTGCTTCGCCAACACTTAAAGCATCTTTATGCTACGAGGATTAAAGTCAATAAGAATTATGTCGAAAATTAAGAAATTTTAGACATTTATCTTGTACAAGTATATTCGACTTATTCAATGTTTCTTGAGTCTGTAAACGTAGAGGCATATGCTTACAGACTATGTTTTTGCAACTGGGACACGTTCAGAATTTGATTTTCAGCTGAAACGTCCGCTATCGGAGCAACTGACAAAAGCTTTAATTCCAATACATCAGCTGATGCTAAAACAGAATCAAAGTTATGTTCTAATTAATTAGTTTTTTACCAGCCTTTATACAATGAAAATTTTGATGAGATCATCATCCAGCTGATTACTTGAAATTTATACTGTTGTTTATTTTATACTGCTGCGTGCCTACGGGTTCGTAATGGATTGAATGCACAAGTCGTTAGAACGTCAATAAAATTTATTCTTTTCACAAGAAATAAAATAAAATGATGAAATATTTCCTCGATATAATATAAGATATTCGTACAATATCACGATATCTCAAACGTCAAACAGAACTCAATGCAAAACAGAGAAACTAATTTAATCTCACAGCGAATTCGCTACAATCAGTAACAGCATTAGGTAAACAAACAGTTCGCTTAAAACAGCAGCAAATGAGCTGAGGTGTTTTAATTCGGCTTTTATAACCTTTTTAATTATTCACTACAACATTCTGGTGAAACATATTTTCTGGATTTTTTTGGATGGCAACAGCAATGACGAGATATTTATTTATTAAATATTAAATGCACGCGCTCTTTCATTTTTGCTTTTCCGACGTAGCTTTCTCTTCAAAAATCGTCTGCGTTGCACGGGAAAATAAAACAATTTTAATTACAATTCTAAGTAAATAGCAAAATAAACACGAAATGCGTAACACTACTTTGCTTTAGCTTGGACAAGTAACGTCACAGTGGTTCAAAGCATTCTTAACATAAAGAATTGATATAGCATTTGACTTTTATTAATGACCTATGAAATGCAGCATCTGGATAGCATGATATCGATAGAGATGCATTCAGAAAGACATTCCATAAAAAGAATTTAAGGTGTTATCACTAGGCGAATGAGACAATTTAGCATCCTTCTGCTTTCTTAGAAGAAGTAACCTATTAGTTTGAAAACATATCAAAGAATTTATAAAGCTAATTAATCATTATACGTAATATTAATGAAAACATTAATAATCATAATTAAAATAGATCAAAATAATTATTTCTCAGAATGTTATCTGTGCCCAATAATTTCTATTGTGTTTCTATTGTGTATTCTATCTTTCGAAAATTAAAACTATTTCATGCGAAGACTCACCAGCATATGGTAACCAGAAGAAATCTTTTCCTGAGAGTCGGATACCTAAAAAAATCCAGTGGTGAATGCTGATCTTCTCCATCCTTTTGTTTCTTTATTTTGTCACCGAGTTTCTAGATAAATAAAAATGTTAAATGTTTCTCGAGAATAACAAAATAATAATGCAAACAACCAACAGTTCCAACAGACCTCTAATTATTCAGGATTAATAGAACATTCAGAAACTTGTGCAAGTAAAATTAAACTAATTTACTGATGTGTCTTAAATTAATTAAAATTATAAATTTGTTACAATCTGTATCTGCAAAACGTCGAGGATATGTACTAGTTTGCTAGCGTTATTATTCATGCAACGTACTGTATTATTTTTTATTTATGCAAGTAGTAAAATACTTCATATGAATAAAAAAATAATGTAATAATAAAAAAGAAAATCTGAAAGGTTTCAGATTTTAGATTATGTCCAAAGGGGTATTTTTTTTAACATTTTGTGTGTTACCTTTATTTATTAAATATCATGTTCTTCGCACTTAAACCATAAAATTCAGTTCAAGAGCAATATCGCAAAATAATTTTAAACTGAGCATATCTTTAGAATTTTCGATTCACAGTCTCGCGCGCTGGAGATAAAAATGTTTTTTCTGTACAACGTTTCCATTGCTCGCTTTGAAATCCTTGAGTTTGTTAATCAAAAATTCGTTAAAGTTTTACAAAATACGAAATCGATAATAAAACAAATTCTAAATTCGGGCTTCCAGTTGCCCATATTCGCAGTAGGATTACGTCATTCAAAATTTGATGGTTCTAGGTACCGTTGTTTTGTCACATACATACATATCATATACAAACATGCATACATTCATGCGGATTCTTCATTATTTAATTTCTACAAATATAATACACGGCGATAATATTTGGTGGCAACAATTTGAAAAGTGAAACGGACATTCAGAACGAATCGGCGCAAACTCGCAAAACGAAAACAATAGCCCCTCAGGGACAAAGCCCCTTTGAACTAATAACAATAATAATAAATTAATATAAATTAGTAAACATGTTCCGGAAAATGCCTAAAATGAGTTCTTTGAAATTATTAAAATTTACTCACCTCTGCTACGTTAGTTTTAATGAAATTATTGATGAATCAAAACAGAATTTTTTGCACTATTCGACTAGTATTTATATACATTACTATTTAAATAGTATAAAAAAATGAGCCAACAGATTTTATATGACCGTAAGAATATGCTTCCATTAATCTGGTACACCTTGAATGACACCAGAAATTTGTAAATTTTAGACTATCCCCATACAAAAACTCTATTACTGTTGCTCTGCGAAAAACAATTTATAAAGAAAATCGTAACTGCGTATTAGTAGTTCTGACATTTGAATTCATTACTCAGTCTCATTGTTACTTGGCACTCCTTCTTTATAAACTTTAAAAATAATTCCATTACGAATTCTCTACATAGATGATTTTAGAGCAATTTTATGTGAAACTGTCGCATTTCTTTTGCATAAAGTAACATGAAAATCTGAAGGAGAGAAACTTCCCGGAAAAATAAGAATACAGGGGCAAGCGTATTTAACATTGAGTAAATTAGGATTTCGGTAATTTCGCGAAATATCGCCAAGTTGACAACTAATTTTTGTCGCCAAATTTCGCAAGAAACCGCCAAAATTCGCCAAATGTGGCGACCATTTGGTGACATTTTGATCCAATCACAGTATCACCGTAACAGGTATTGTTGATTGAATAATTGTAATTTATTTCATATGTTACTGTAACTGTATTCGGCCTTCTTAGTAGTTGTCAGTTCTAAGTGATTACGGAGGATTGAAATCGGATTCGCCGTTTAGGAGCGCTTTGCATTGCATCATATCTAACATGCTAGTTTTGAAGTGTCAATACTGATTGTGCTGTGTGATACTGTGAAGAGCTGTACCAGTATTTTTGTGGAAAGTTCCAGTACTTTGAAGTACTTCTTTTGATGAAATACATTTTATTAACCTATCATCGTACCCGTGAAATTGATTATTTTAAACAGCTATATTATCATCGGCTGTTATTTTTTAGTTTTCTCATTAGATTAAGTGACATCGGAAATAATTTATTTTCGTTTCAAAGAGATTTCACTCCGAGCAAATTTTACTTTAACGAGTTAAAATTCCTATCGTTCTAAAGTGATAACGAATAAATAGAGCTCACTGCAATTATTCAAGTATCGAATAAATATTTGCATAAGTCGTTCGCACATTTTGTGAAGATTTTGAATAAATTGAAAAAATTGCTCATATAAATCAATTCTGGTTTAAAAATTATACATTTCCATAAGTTTTTCAACACGGAAATGATCTATGAATCTTTGAAAGGAAGATGTCAAGCCGCGGTAAGATAGCTTCACCGCAAGGTGATTTTAGGGTTGCCAGAAAATGACATGGGAAAGCAAGTTGCCATACTTGGCGCGAAATCACATATTTCGCGACAAAATTGGCGATTTGCCGTAGACAGATGGCGAACATTCTAGAAAGAATTCTTACCGGTTTGGCCCAGAATGTTCTCGAAGGCAAGCCAAAAGCTATATAAACCCTGCCTGTATGCGGAGTAGCTAGCAGTTTAGTGTCTCGTCAGTGGATCATGAAGTGCATCGAAAGTGTGCACCGCTGAGTGTGGTGTCGAGTTGGTCGTCGAGTGTATCGCGAGTTGGCACATCGAGAGTGTACATCGTTGAGGCTATCGAGTGCATCGCGAGTTGTAGCGTGGAGAGTCTCGAGAGCACGAGGTGTTTCGAGAACGACCGAACCGAGTCGGGAGCTGTACTGTTATGTTCTTTGCCGTGAGGTTATCTCTCCATCGTTACAGCCTGATAGCCTGAAGGCTGTGTTGCTGATTGTGCCAGCGTGCTTGTCGTAGTTTTTCGACGACTGTAAACGTGATTTTGAGACTGTACTGAGCAATACTGGCTAAATAAATTATATTTTGATTCTTCATCAAGTGTTGTCGTCAGTTACTCCAAATCCACGAGCGCGTAAGAAACGCAACAATATCAAAAGGCACGGATGAGTAATGTCATTTAAACAAAGGAGGGAATTTCAAAACTACTGTTTTTCACAGGAAACAGAATACCAAATATTTCTTCAAGAAGATACATAGTTTAGAAATTTATAATTGTAATTCTAAAAGAAAGCGCATTGAAATAGCTGGTAACATAATCAACTTTTAAAACGTCTGTCTGTACTATGAACAAAGCAATAAACAAAAAACTAAATTTAAAAGAAGTAAAAAAAACGTAGTCCATCGTATTTTCCCCAGACTTGTGGCGGAACATATGACGAAATGCAGATTCTTTAGTGAAATTATAAAATTTGTTGGCATTATATAACAAAAATGATGATTGTAATAGAACGTGATCAATTTATAATTTTTTGAAACTTATTTGAATTAGAGTCCAAATTCAAAGACTCAGTAAAGAGTTTATGATCATAGCTGATTTTTCATCAAACAATAAATTAAAATTAAAAATTAAGAGTCAGATAAAATGTAAAATTTCTCTACCTCTTATAAAACAAGGTTTCGATCAGGGAAAACATTTTCTAATAAAAATAAGAAATGCTAGTTCTATCATTAAAATCAATTAGCAATTGAAAATTACAACAATGCTGAGCACTTAAGACAATAAATATAAAAATGAATATGTTATTATAGCTATAATTTTCGAAATGAATGTTTTTGGATAACAACAAATATATTAACCTAATACACAGTAAGCAGATATACTGTAGATGTTTTAGAGTTGTAACAGCTTTAAATATTGTTTTTAATCTTTTGTACAATTTAAACAGACGAACATTAATATGTATCTGAATGGCAACGTTTAAATGCACGAAGAATAGTTTTAAATATTGTTGATAATCGTTTGCACAATTTAAATAGACGAGCATTTAACATGTATCTGAATGGCAACGTTTTAAACGCACAAAGAATGTAATTATTTTTTATTTTAAAATAGTTTAGAATATGTTTTCTCTTCTTGCTTGTATGTCGCCATTTTGTGTTAAATAACGTTTTTGCTGTGTTCCATGAACGGAGTTTGCTTCATTTGCGAAAGAGTGCACAGAGTGCACAAGGAATAAAACTAAAGAAATTTCTAAGGTCATCTTGCACAGTCTACAGCAGGGGTGCTTAACCTGGGGGGGAAATATCCTCAAAAGTATTTTATAGTTTTTTAGGGTAATGCGTTCAGCTTTTTATTTTCTTGTTAAATATTTGGTTTTAGTTTATGAATACAAAACCTGCATTTATTCAAATTTTGGCTTATCAACTTTCTGATACTCTCTCTAGTTTCCTTAATAAAGCCCACTGGAAAATAATTAAAATTTAAATAAAGGTATATGCATTTTTCGAGTTTGGGGAAGAAGGTGGATGATCATCCAGCAATGGTGAAAGGAGCGCAGGGTCCTAAAAAGGTTGAGAACCGCCGGTCTAGACCTTAATGTAAGTTGTCTACTAGTGCGAATTTCAGGGCGCAGTTTCAAACCTTGCATGAAGCTTCATGAAGCTTTGTGGTGCACTCTGGGAGAAGCTTTTGGTTATGAGATGGCTAAATACACAATGGCTTCGACCATTCCCAATGAATGCATCGGGACTGTAAGTGTCCGACCATTCTGTTAAACATTTTTCGAACATAAATAATTAATCGATAGCATTGCAAACACTTTTTTAGATACGGTTACAGTTGTAGATGTTTTCATACGATGAAGCAATCCCGATGCCCATTACTTCGTAATAATAACAAGCTTTTAAATATACCCTTTTAGATAAGAAATAGAATCATGCTGTCATAATCAATAAGTAAAGCATGCTGTCATATTTCTACCATTTTAGACCGTAAAGAATTACATTCAAGTTTACAAACCTGAATTTTCTGCAACAGTTCGTTTCCTTCGTGAGCTTTCTTTCCATTTATTTTGCTTATCCTTTTCATTATTTCTGTTGCCTCTGTATATTTGTCTTGGGATATCAACCAACTGGGAGATTCGGGTATTAGTCTGCAAAGAAAGAATTTTTCAATTCAAACTTAGTCATTTTAAAAGAACATCTTCAAAAAATTCGAGACATAACAATTTGAGAAAATATGATGAAAATAGAATATGATGAAGTAAATGATGATGTAAAATCGATAGACAAATTTTACTGTCGAGGAACCTAATGGGAGAGTCAACCGACTTATAGGCATTGCTTAAAAGGAAAGTTTCGTCCAATCAGCTGAATGATTACCATTTGTAAAAGGTGCGAAATACGTATACTCTGTATTTTCATTTTGTTTAATTTTTACATTGTTGAACAACGTCATCTTCCGGCCTGATTAACGCAATCTGAAGCCCGATGCATAGCACCTTTACAAGGGGTCCTCAGTTGCATCTTTCCTCACTTTTCTTAGGGAGAGAGGAAAAAACAAAATTTTATTTAACTATAGTGGAGTTTTTGGGAGTCTAAAAAGTAGATTTGTAGGCTTCTGGATCGTGGGTTTAGGTGGAAATCAGGCTCTGGTAATCTTGGAGAATAATTTTCCCCAATTTGAAACGAATGTTCGTTACATGGATATTGTAAATCAGTCCATGGACCAAAATCTGAATTCAGAATTATGGTTAAGATTATTAGTTGAAGAACAGGATGTAAGTAGTTACTTTCATACTTTCAGCAACAGCTTGTACACTCACTTCCAAAAGTTCAAGGAGAGGAAAATGCTAATTTCCGGAAGCCAATCAGAATTGAAGAGGATGCAATTCGCTGCAGAGGTAGATGGAAGTATGCAAATAGGTTAGGTAACAGCCAATCGCGCTTTCATGTCAAGAAATATGCAAAAAAGGCAGTCTTATAAGAAGCCAGCTTCATGAAGGGTTATAGAAGTTGATTGTAAGTGCTGATAGAAGGTGTTTAAAACTTTCGTACAATTTGTTTTCAAGACATACGTGTTTCTATGACTTCTAGAAGACGAATGGAAGATTCCGAGCGCTGGCGTGCTGTGGGGCACATTGAAGCAGGACAGCCGATTACAGATGTTGCTCTTTTCTTCGGCGTTCATCATTCTGTAATTTCACGTTTATAAAAACAATTCCAAACCACACAGACAGTTGTCCGAAGGCCCGTAGCCGGTCGCCCAAGGGTTACAACCCCCACAGAAGATCGATATACTGCTATTGTAGCCAAGCGGAATCGCAGAGCGACCTCCACACGTGTGACATCTATGGTTACAGCATCCACTGGTAAGGCGATATCTGCAGCTACTGTACGCCGAAGATTACATATGAGTGGACTGTACGCCCGGGTGCCTCGAGTTTGTGTTCCTCTATCCGTCCAATCAAGAGGGGCACGATTACAGTGGTGCCGGGAACATGTCAATTGGAATGTGTCTGACTGGGGTAATGTCATGTTTACTGATGAGTCAAGATTTGCTCTAGAGCCAGATGACAAGCGTATAAGGATATGGCGTGAACAATGAACACGAAATCAGTCCCAAAACATCACCGAACATCAAGCATTCCGAGCCGGAAGCATTATTTGACGGCTGTCCGGTATCGAGATGAAGTCCTAGAACCCATTGTGAGATTGTACGCTGCAGCAGTTGGTTCTACTTTTGTTTTGATGGACGATAACGCCCTTCCCCATACAGCTGATATCGTCAATGACTTCCTGGAGAATGAAGGGATTGCGCGTATGGCGTAGCCAGCATATTCGCCCGACCTTAATCCCACTGAAAATCTTTGGGATGCTCTCTGCTGTGTTGTATTTTCACGTTTCCCACCTCCAGCCACTCTTATTGAGCTGGAAACGGCTTTGCAAGAAGAATGGCGCTTGCTTAATTCTGCGGTGGTTGACCACCTAATTGAAAGCATGGTCACAAGGTGTAAACTTTGTATACAGATGAGGGGGGATCACATACCCTATTAATGTCCTTTTTTCCATTTTATGCTGTCTATTTTCACTTTATATATAATTCTGTTAAAGTCTCCAGTATGTCATTACCTGATAACTTACAAAAATTTAATATTGTTTGCATTTCTCTATAAAATGATTGGTTTTGTTTTATGCATAAATATATATGCTACTTTCCTGCCGAATTTTGTGTCAATCAAGGCAGTATTTGTTGATTTGCTTTTGCATTTTACATCTTCGTGCTTAAATTTTGGAAGTGAGTGTATTTTTTAATTCATAGAATGAAATGCGATTGTAAAGAGCTGTCCTTTGATTTTTGGCTATAGATTGCACATGTGCGCTTCATTTAAGAAATGAAGTATTGGCATAAATGGATAATTGTATCCTGCTATGTGCTGGGCCGAATTAAGGCAGAAATTATTTCTAAGAACTCAGGTACAGCACTGCATCGCGGTCTTCGATGGCCACTTAGTTCTTTTGAAATAAAGGCAAACATTGCATTTTTCTCCATACCGAGTTCTCAGTTTTCAAGGATATTAAAATCTGAGATCGTTCTGATTTTGTGAACTTGTAAGATATTTCCTCCCTCCTTACCGCATGCTTTCGTCGTGTAATTGTACGCTCGTTGGGCCGGCAACTGGAAAGTCTGGAGTTCGAATCCTGACGACGGCATTGCTATTTTTTTAGGTCTCCCCTCCCGAAATAAACATACTACAACACATGTCAAGCTGAGAATGGGGGCTCAGAAACATATACCTCAATACACTAATCAATCATAAAAGAAAATACTGTTATAAAGTATTTCTCCCGCCTTCTTAGCATGCCTTCGGGATGCATTGGTCAGCACTCTCGGCGCGTATTCGAGAGGTCAGTGGTTCGAGTTCCGGCTAGGGCATTGCTCATTTTCACATCTCTCCTGCTTCTAAATAAATCCTAATTTCTCTACAATGGCGCCCGAACTAAAAAGGTGGTGGATGATGATTCTCCACCACCAGGATTTGGCGATTGGGTCCCCTAATTCCCAGTCGCCCCTTAAAAGGGGGAGTATATAAGGTATTTCTCCCGCCCTTTTAGCATGCCTTCGGGGTGTAGTGGTCAGTACGCTCGACGCTTATTCGATAGGTCCGTGGTTCCAGTAACTGTTCGGGCACCAGTGTAGAGACATTAGGATTTATTTGGAAGCAGGAGAGATGTGAAAAATGAGCAATGCCCTCGCCGGGACTCGAACCACGGACCACTCGAATACGCGGCGACCATGCTGAACACTACACCACGAAGGCATGCTAAGAAGGCGGCAGAAAAACCGTACACTGTTAAGGAACTTTGACATCCGCGCTTACAGGAAAGGTTAGCAAAGCTTCAGTTCACAATAATTTTGAAATATATATATATATATATGAGAATTGGTCATGCAAAAGTACATATTAGTGAGCTTTTAACATCCAAAATGCCGTAGTTGTTAAAATGCAAATAAAAATATATAAATTATAACAATGTTTCATGAGGATGCGACGTTATTTCAAAATTTGAAAGAACTTCAAATTCTGAGTGCCTAGATTATTGATTTTTGGAATGGAAACATAAGATGTAAAGTCCTATTGAGTTTTACTAATAGTTAGTTTAATTTCCTTTCCTGGATTCTGTTTTTTCTCCTCGCGTTTCCTCGCCAGGATGCAAATTAAGTATAGTTCGACCGCCTTATCCGCGACCATGAGCGCAAGCACGCACGCGCCATTCGGACCGAATTATTCTCAAAATAGGGTGGAAGGATGGACACTTTCTTTCCTTCCAGCATATCTCTTTCCGGAGAAGAGAAGACTTTCACGTCGCAGCAAGTAATAACATCCCTTTTGGACGAGTCTATGTGTTTTGGCAGAATGCCAGCCAGGGTTGCGTTTGAGACGGTCGAACTATAGACAGCTAATTACCTAGGAATCATCATTAATGATAGAATGATCATTAACTCACGTGGACACATCACACTGATCACGTGAGAAGCAAAGCAATTAAAGTCATGAAGTGCTTATGTCCCCTCGTAGGGAAATACTCAAAATTGAATCTTTCAAAGAAAAAAACTTATCTGCACTTCAAATACTATTAGACCTTTGATGACTTACTCTTCGCCAGCTTGGCTACTGCTACTCCTTCGGATATACACAAGCTTCAAGTTATGCAAAATAGATTTTTAAGGATCAGCACTAATGCGCACTATTTTGTGCGAAATAAACCTCTACATGCTGATTTCAAATTGGATAGATTGGATAACGTTCTCAGGAAAGCTAAGAAAAAATTCTTCGAGAATGCTCAAAATTGTGACCATATTAGCGTTTTTCGAACTTTTCACTACGAAGTGCTCAACGAAGATATTTCGTTCCCTTGCAGCCTTCATAATCAGTAAAAAACAGGACTTATCAAAAGTTCGTGTACAGTTCTTACACTACTTTATGCAAATGTATTTTATTTTCATAGCTTAATTCATGCAGATTCCAACAGGAGTTTTCAGTTACAGCACTGGGATGCGTGACCACCTATGTTACACCGACCTGTGCTCGTTGTGCTATGTAGCTCCTGTAACTGAAGTTAGCACCTATGATTTGTATTGGACTGCCTTCTGCAATTAATTATATATAATCTTATATCTTCATTTTTATATATATATAATCTTACATCTTCATCTATTATTTTTTTCACTGTAATGTATTTTGTTTACTGCACTTTTGGACGTATTCAATACAAATCGCATAGCACACGCGATCATGAACTCCGATTTCATATGCTGTCATCAGTATTGTTATCCAAGTTAATCCGCATAGCCATTAGGACTGTTATAAGACTGTTTTATGTATCAATTACTCACCCTTCATCCATCCTAGCTGTCCTGCTGGACTCGCTGACAAAGTAATCACTCTACTTCAAGCGCCCACTGAGGCAAACACATCAGGACAGTCGGAAAACAACATGAATTTAGCATGTTAACGACTAGCCGAACCTAGAACCTGGAAGGTTAGAGAGAGCATGATTTCGCTATTGAAACCGCACGTTTGCTAGTTTGTTTTTCAGCTGTTAAGCTTAGTAGCGTTTACTCATTCTGGCCGTCTAGTTAGTACGTCGCCCTTGTAGGTTTCTAAGTCAACCTATTAGATTAAATTAAATTGTGAAGTCTAGCATTATATGTTTACCTTTAAATTTATTGTTAAATTATTTTATAAGTTCTCACCGTAAGTGGATGATACTTGCAAACATGTAAGTCCATGCTATCTGTTAACTTGTAAGATCGACTTTTGTGTGAAATCTGAAGAGTAGAGACTGCACAGAAGAAGGGTTAAAACAACCCTTTATTACACTTTTAAATTATTTACAATGCGTCAAATCGACGCTAACAAACTGCGCCTCTGCTTGGGCGGTAACTGAAACAGTAAGAATCAAACTAAAATTTGAAGATAACAACAAGTAGTAGAATTACGCTACAGGGCTCACACTATCCTGTTTCCTAACACAGCGTTGATAAATTAAGTGGCAGTAAAGTGACAGCTGTTACGCCACGTTTAACCAGCAATAACTGCTAAGCCGAAGCTCTCGCTACAACACGCACAGAGTTTTCCCAGACTCTCTAACTTTTCCCTTCCAGGAACTTGATACTTAAACCTTTTTCTCCTACTCGTAGAATTTGCATTCCTTTCTCCTACTCGTAGAATTTGCATACCTTCACGCGCGCTTACCAAATTTAAATATTCTGGCACTGACAGTTAAGGGAATGAAGGCTTATAAGAAAGAACTTAAAATTAAATTTAACTGGTTATTTAAAATAAATATAAATCCCTACAAACTAGTTTGTGATAAGTAAGAGTTAAGTAAGAGTTTGTGATAAGTCTTTTACACCCTGTCGAGTTCATCTTCACGCCTAGGCGAGAATTAATAGTTTAGATAGCATTTCATGACAGCAAAACAAAGTGGATCTTACGAATATAAACCAATAGATACCACGTTCAAAATATTAACTTGCATCATTTATTCATGCATGAGTTTTGCTCGCTTATATTTTGTATATTTATTATCGTGTATAATACATTAGTTTTGGGTCAGTGTTTGTTCACACATTTAGAACAGATTATGCAAGACGTATAATGTTCCATTTTTAATATAAATTAATTAAGTCTTTTATCTTACACTAATACTATTATATATTGAAAAAATTCGGAAGCAGAAAGTGGATAGTAAATTGAAGTTGGATGACGACCCCTTCTCTTAAAAAATGTATGCATAAGTACCATACTTCTCGTTACTTCTCGTCGTTGAGATGATACCCAACTAAGGCTGGGGTACCTAAGGGATTAATGTCATCCTGGCTAAAAAAACTCTGATGTAAATACCACATGACTTCTTTGTACGGGATATTAAATTATACGCATTTAGCATTTCATTTAAACTTATTCCATGAAATTAAATTTACTTCGTCCTTAGCACATAAACCACAATAGAATAAATGCACCCTTTAAAATTCCCTATATCTGTTTGCCATAACAGCACTCTGGCGCTAGGTTCAATTAACAGCGTTACATCTCATTCATTTTATAACTCAGAATGCACAAAAATTATGTATATCATCTGAAGAATTACCTAATCGTTGGCACAAGTTCTATTTAAATACTATAATAAATCTAGAACGATGTGTAAAAGAAATTAAACAAACAAGCAAAAAAGAAACTGTTTTCCACAGACGATTCAGTATTTCTCATTCAATTAATTCCGTTCTCACTTCGCGACAAGGCAAACATACATAAAAACTCAAAATATCTATATTAAAAATTACGATGTAAATCTTAAACACTTATTTCCTCGAATAAATTCCAGAAGGGATTAAGCATGATTTAATTCGCAATATAAGAGAAGGTGTTATCTTTGTTGTTGCGAAGCTTAGTTTCTCTAGATTGGCAACATATCCAATATTCTCCTGAGTTTCAAATGTAAACAAATATGTCCGCCATGAGAAAAATGATTAGGCTTAGCCGCACTTAAACAACTTTTACATTGTTGATAATTCTACAAATCTTGCATGCAGGTTTACTAAAGGCATAAAATCCTTAGTCGGAATATAAGAACAACACAATTCAATCATTTTTAAAGCAAAAAATGCACAATTTACCAACATATAAGAGTAAAAAAACTGAGCTCTCTGAGCCGAATAACAGGGTGGATATATATACATACCTAAATTTATATACTGTTGGTACTGCCGATTGCAACGAAAATGGGAGATGCACATCTACATGTTATAGCAGTCCTTTATGGAAAATTTCAGTGTCCTGAGGCTACTCTTTTTAAGTTATGCGAGATACATACATACATACGTACGTACGAACAGACGCCACGAAAAAATCTCTTCAAGATTCATTTTAAA
Organism: Stegodyphus mimosarum; assembly: GCA_000611955.2. Lineage (NCBI taxonomy): Eukaryota > Metazoa > Arthropoda > Arachnida > Araneae > Eresidae > Stegodyphus > Stegodyphus mimosarum. The sequence continues at coordinate 449,748 of KK117605.1, read as the reverse complement.
TCAGTTTTATAATTTTTGGGGGAAAAAGAGTCCTTTATTCTGTTCTTACGTACGAATGTCACCCAAAAACATCGTCAAATTTCATTCGATATCGGTCAAAATAGATATTTTCGTTGAAATATGATACCCGAAATTTTTCGCGATTACAGTATTTCCTTTTTTACTTCGTACAAGCAAGTAGAAAGCGATCAGCAGACAAGCATTAACTGTAACAACTTCAAGCATTACCGGTTACGCACTGTTATTTTACATAAAATATTACATGGTACACAAGTTCGTACTTCCTTAGGCTCTTACATTATTCAGAATAATATACTAACTTCAAGTACTAGAAATTACGCACAGTTATGTTTCATAACATATTATATGCTGCGCAGTCTGTTACATTACTCAGAGTGATTTTTATGCTGCTCTGCGCGTTTAGCGTATTTCGACATTTAGCATTTGGGAAAGGGGGAGGAAATCAAAACTTTTTGTGAACGTATAAATAATAAGATAAAAAAGATAAAGTTAATAAGATTATAGAGTCAAGAATACTTTGGTAGCATAAATTCACGAGCTCTAGAAAGACTGTAGAGGAATTATCTTCAGGTCTTTAACAGTAGACAGACAAAGTCAGAAGAAGGGTGTAAATAGCCCTCTTATTCGATCACAAAGAACTGACATTTGACCCTCTCGGGTTTACATAAGTCAATACTTCTGGCTTGTAAATGTAAAACAAGTAATGTTGAACCTAATGAAATGAAATTGAGACTAGCCTAACGGCTCACGAGATAAAGTAAACGCGCAGGAAGGCTCTGGCTCGTAGAAGCCGGCGGGACAAGCCTAATGGCTAGAAGCACATAACGGCACGGAATCAAATTGCTATTAAGTCACGGTAACAAGGTAGCCTCAAACAGGCAGAACACTCTCTCAAATTAATTTGAGAAACCTTCTTTTAAATACGAGGGTAAGTTGAAAAATAAGTTTCCCCTGTCGACTGTGGTCAGAGTTGTGTGTGAAAGTCAAAAAATAGAATGAGACATTAAAGATATGACATACCTTTATTTTTCCACATAGGTACCAAGTACATTGAGACATTTGTCATATCGCTTGATAAGCTTCAAAAAGCCCTCCAGGAAAAAATCAGGGCTTTGCATATGGAAGAAGCGTTGAACGGCTTGTTTCACTTCAGTATTGCTTCCAAAGCGCCTTTCCCATGCGTTGTTCCTTGTGTGTCGAGGTCAATTGTCGGGGCACCCATCGTGCTGACACTTTTCTGTATCGAAGAATGTCGTGGATGATGTTTTGAGCTCGCTCATGTGAGATTCCAAGTTCTTCCGCTACTTCATCGATGGTGATACGCCGGTTCGCTCTAATCATGTCATCCACCTTCCTGACATTTGCATCTGTAGTGGCCGTGCGCGTCCGTCCAGCTCTCGGTATGTCCTCCACTTGCTGACGTCCATCACTGAATGTGCGACACCATCTCCGCACCATTTGCTTCGACATCACACCTGGCCCATAGACTTCCACGAGGCGGTTATGAATTTCTGTTCCTGATACTCCACGTGCCCATTCATAGCGGATAACCGCTCTCACTTCCTCCTTTGACCACGAATTCAAAACGCACCTTCTCTCCATACCTACCGCGGCTCAAATGAGAGGCTGGTCTCCGCTTTGCGCAGGCACTGCAACAGCGCCATCTGCTTTATTTGCAGCGACCTCTACCCAATGGTGTATCGGTGACTTACGCGTTTTCCTGCTGTGTCGCCTTTCGCCCATAGCCGTTCAACGCTTCTTCCATATGCAAAGCCCTGAATTTTTCTTGGAGGACTTTTTGAAGCTTATCAAGCAATATGACAAATGTCTCAACGTACTCGTACGAGAATAATAAAATAAAGGTATGTCATATCTTTAATGTCTCATTCTATTTTTTGACTTTCATACACAACTCTGACCACAGTCGACAGGGGAAACTTATTTTTCAACTTACCCTCGTAGTATATCTCTCTCCCTTAATCTGAATAAAGTCACACTATCTAATTTATATTCTGGCATGGAAAGCGTGGGTGAAAAGGATAACGATAGGAAAGTAGCTTTAACTCAAAATTAAAATTAGTTAAAATAAATAAATAAATCCTAATAAAATAATAAAATAAAGAAAGAAACAAAACAAAAAAAAGACTGAAACAAATATGTAGTAGGATTAAAACTATTCTTGCATATACAATATACTGTACAAACAAATAAGTAGAACATATTATTATGGCAGATGAATGAAAATAAAATTGCACATTCAACAAGAAAGTAATCATTAAAAAAAGATTACTATAACAGATTATTTAAGCATTATGATTTTACTTCTTAGAAATATTTCATAACCTGTGTTTATTTAGAAGCAAATTTCTGTAAATATTCTCTTACTTCCAGAACAGAAGTAATAACGCAGCTGTGGCAGATGTAGTTATGCTGAGATAAATCCAGTTTCTTGTTAACCATGCTATTAAAGGTAGAAAGCAAAGACCAATCGTCCAAGAAGTGGTCGAAATTCCGTTCATTCGAGTCCGCATATCAGGATTTACTAGTTCAATAACTAAAGAAATATACAAAAAAAATTACACATTGCTTTGATTTACGAACATAATAAAAAAACATTTCTAGACATGTGCGGAGACAAATGCTTTTTCTGTCTGCCTTTCGTCTTGATAACATTACTTTATAAGGTATTTCTCCCGCCTTCATGGCATGCCTTCGTGGTGTAATAGACAGCACGCTCAACGTGTATTCGCAAGGTCCGTGGTTCGAGTCCGCGGCGAGGGCCTTACTTATTTCTTACTTCTCCAGAATCGAAATAACCTAATATCTCTACAACGTAATTACATAATACCTGTAAAAAATTAACAATTTTAATAATAATAATTTCTTATTCGTGTATTTGTTACCCCTAAAGCTTGAAATTCGTTAATGTGCACATTACCAAGCTAATCTGCAGATTAACGGATTTGGAGTCAAGAGTTTTTTGCATTTTGCATAGGTAATGAGCACATTAACGTGTATCGTTAAAGTTCAAAAGTTTCTCTCATTTCCTTTCCCACTTTCTACATGAGTGTTGTAGTAATATTTCAAACCGCTTTATTCTTTATAATAACTTTTTAATTCATTGATGATTGATTCTATCAACTACTTTTTTAATTGTTTGATTGTATTAACTTCATTATTTACGTATCGAAAAAGAAATAGATAACATTATGGTAATTTAAGGGTACAGAAAAGTTGTTGTTGTTCCAGCAAAAATCTTATTTTCGCTCTAACGAGTGCCTTGTAGGTAGTTCAATGTTATCTAAGTAATTTGCAGATTAGCTAGGTCATTTGCGAAATGAAATAAATTTTCGCCCTTTAAAGGATCACCCTAGTTAGCTAATCTGCAGAATAACTAATTCCTGCACTTTAGTGGTAACATATCAATATTTATCAGGTATATTTATGGAGTTCCGAGAGACTGAAACTGAAACATTTCGTAATGACCTTCAAACCTTCAAAATAAAGCCCTAATTGGAATGTTTGTCTCTTAGAGATCATATGAAAGGTTAGATTTTATATCTATTAGTTATCTATTAGGTTAGATTTTATATCTATAGAATGCTCCCTGCAATATTCAAACTATTTTCATTGTTGAGAAAACTTTGTAAAGATACGGTATTTCTCCTGCCTTCTTCGCATGCCTTCGTGGTGTAGTGGTCAGCACGCTGGGCGCGTATTCCAGAGGCTGTGATTCCAGTCCCAGCGAAGGAGTTGCTTATTTTTCATCTCTCCTGCTTCTAAGTAACCTAATGTCTCTACAAGTGGCGCCCGAACAAAAAAAGGTGGATGATGATGATTTGGCAATTGGCTCCCCTAATCCCCAGTCGCCCTTTAAAAGTGGGAGTATGTAAGGTAGTTCTCCCGCCGTTTTTGCATGGCTTCGTGGTGTAGTTGTCAGCACGCTCGGCGAGTATTTCAGAGGTCCATGGTTAGAGTCCTGGTGAGGGCATTGCTCATTTTTCATCTCTCCTGCTTTGAAATAACCTAATGAATCTAAGTACATGTCTATGGGCCGGTGAATCCAATGAAATGAAAGAATCATTGAATCCAATGAAATATCTAATGAAAAAAAAATTCCATCATGAGAAGGGCATTCAAGAAACATGTTTCCGACTAGCAACAGATAGCAGTGCGTTTTAAACAACATCGTATAAAGCGATTGAGTGTACTTGAAAGTTTTAGGATGCGGCTATTATATAGTTCAGTTGCCACTTCCGAGTCGCTTATTTTTAAGCCACCTTATTTTTACGCCAGTTAAGTTCGAGATTATATATATGATAAAGTTGTAACATGCGATAAAGTGCTTGAAATATAAAGCGGTGACTCATTGTGTTTCTTAGGATACAAAAACTCAATAAAGTTTTGCAAACTGGAAACTATGCATTACTTGTAATTTTCAGTTGCGGTATAAATAATCACGTGTGTAGGATGTTCCAAATGTCTAGCGTTATAGGGTTTAGAGGCTTATTTCCAAGGCCCTGTCCAGTCGTCAAATTATGTTGTCTGGCCTTGTTTAAGCTAGATTCGATATGCTAAATGCTTACACGTGAGGTCACTTAAATTTACTTGTTTTTCGTTTGTTTCTTTTGTTGCGTGCGTACGGTTTCGTAATAGATTGAATGCACAAACCCAATAAAGGTTATTAAGATTTATTCTTATTAAAAGAAATATAAGAGAACACTGAATTTTTCCTCATAGATATTCGTATAATATCAAACTATCACGCATTACAATCAGCTATGAAGCTATGTTTTGTAATTGCAGGATTCCCTCAGATTGAGCTTCATATTTTAAATGATAAAAAGTTTAAAGATACCGCTTGTGTCGTTTTCCATCATGGTATTGAACTGGAATACAAACTCTTCAGAATTCCCAATGAATGCAGTGTTTTCCAAGCCAAATTACTGTGCATTAGTGAATCAATTAAGTGGATATCTAACAACTGTTCGTTAAGTGCTAAATTTCTTATTCGCACTAATTCTCTTTCATCCTTATATTCTCTTAAGGATATCTTCTCATGTAACAAATTAATTGTCACTTCTCATGCCCTTCTTAAAGACCTTAATAATAAAGGTATTGATGTTATCTTTTCACATGTACGTGGCCACACTGCAATCTAGGAAACGAAAGGGCTGATTGGTTGGCAAAACAGGCTACAAATCTTCAAGTAAATACTCCAATGGTACTGCCCAAGTCATTTTTTAAGAACTAAAGTAGGGAGGATACAATACTCAAGTGGAATGAACTATACAAGAATTCTACTACTGCCTCCTTGACTATATTTTCCTTCCATTCCCCACAGATTGAATAATAAACACTTTTTCTGTTATTTTGAAATTACTCAATTCCTAACTGGACATGGTAAATTCAATTCTTATCTGAAGAGATTTAGATTATCTAGTACAGACTTGTGTTCATGCAGTTTCGGAGGAGTACAAAATGTTGAACATTTGTTGTTCTGTTGTTCAAAGCTCAAGAAAAGACGAAAAGAACTCATTTCTAGGTTAAAATCTGTGAATATTACATTTCCTCCCCCTCTTCATGTATTTGTCCAAGATAAAATGGCTTTCTCTCTCTTCTGTAAATTTATCTCGTATGTATCATCTGTGAATTTGTACGTTTATTTATTTTGTGTTGTGTTATTGTATTTGTTTGTTTTTTATACTTACCTTTGTGAGCCTAGTGTAATACTAAGTGGTGCACAAGGAATTTAAAATTTTCAATAAAAAAATTATATATATAATCAGTAGCTATACTTTAAACTAATAAAACGTTAAATAGAACTCAAAGCATAGCACAGAGAAAGCCAATCCGATTAACAATAACAACAGCAGTTAACTAAACAACTGAGATGAGATGTTCTCTGTCTGGCTTTTTATATCTTTAAATCGGATGCGCCAGATAATTCTAGCATTTTCGGCTTCTCGTGATTTCTGGAAACTAATAAGAGGAAGGGATTACGGTTACAGCTAAGATAGTAGTCAATTAGATTTATTCAAATTAAATATAAATTACCAAGATAAACTCTTATTCAAATGTTAAGTGCACACGCTCTTTTACTTTTCCGACTTAGCTTTCTCTTAAAATTTGTCCCGCGCTGCATTGCATGGGGAAATAAATCAATTTTAATCATAATTCTAATAAAAAAATGTCTAACTAAATACAAAATCCGTAACAATTCTCTCGTTTATAAATACTTCTTTGTAAGTCAAAACAGCATTCTCACTAATCTTTTCTTATTTGATAAACATTGTATTTTACATTTTGGTCCAATATGACTGTAATGCATATTGTAATTGAATAACTGCAATTCATGCTCGATGTAGCTGTAACCGTAATTCAGTCCTCATATGCCTTCCCGTAATTTCGAGAAGCAGAAAGTACTAGAAATATCAAGACGCAAGAGAGACACTCCTCCATGGAAAATAATACAGGCATATCGACAACCTTGCATTCGGCTTAGATTTTGTAAAATCCCAATCGATTTCGAGGGCAAAACGGGTCCTCCTTCATCTGGAGCAAAGAATTCTGCAAAAGCGAGAAAGCGAATGTCGATCATATTTATACCCTACAGGCGACCAGTGGGAGAGCCGATGGCGCCATCTGTCGGCAGAAATAGTAACGAAAAATGAAGGGTTATGATAGTAGAATTTTGAAGGCATTAGGCACGACTGAATTGGAACTGAAGTCATTGACTGAACAGGATAAATTTTGTGAATGTGAAAAGCTTCGAGAAAATTCAATTCCCTACAAGAAAATCCAATTGCCTAATTTTGATATTGGTTCTGTTAAAATTATCCAGAAAGCTGGTTCTATTAGGGAATTGAATTTTCTTGAAGCTTTTCACATTCACAAAAATTTATCCTGTTCAGTCAATGACTTCAATTCCAATCCACTCTTGCCTAATGCCTTCAAAATTCTACTAACATAACCCTTCATTTTTCGTTACTATTTCTGCCGACAGATGGCCCCATCGGCTCTTCTACTGGTCACCTGTAGGGTATAAATATGATCGACATTCGCTTTCTCGCTTTTGCAGAATTCTTTGCTCCTGATAAACGGGGACCCGTTTTGCCCTTGAAATCGATTGGGATTTTACAAAATCTACGCCAAATACAAGTTTGTCGATTTGCCAGTTTTATTTACAAGAAATATCTCAGCGGCGGATAAATACTATATAAGACCAGAGAGAGCATCTGCTCTCAGTTGGTAGTTCAGAGTAAGTTCGGAGTATTGTGGTATTTCGGTTTAGCTTTGATCTTGAGATGCGCTTTGCATTGCGTTGTGTTTAACATTCTTAGTAATTTCAAGTGTAACTAAAAATTTAACTCTGTGATACTGTGAAGGGTAGAGCGACTATTTTTGCGGAAACTTTCAGAACTGTGAAGTGTCTCCTTTTATAAAATAAACTTGATCAGCCTATCGTCGGACCTGTGTGCATTCAATCTATACGTAAGGGTACGCACATCACAATTTTTTTCGTAGTTATTTTTTTTTCATAGAGACACATCACAGTTCTGAAACTTTCCACAAAAACATTCGTACAACGTTTCAAAGTATCACATAGTGCAATCAGTAGATACACTTCAAACGACAAAGAAAGTTAAAAACAACGCAATGCAAAGCACATCTAAAGAGCGAAACTTACCCGGAGACATCTCAGTACTCCAAACTCACGCTGAATAAAAGCAGATGCTCTCTCCGGTCTTAGTTTTCACCTGGCCGCCGAGATACTTCTAGTACTTCCTTCTTCTCGAAATCATCGGAAGGCATATGAGGGCTAAACTGCAGTCACAGCTACATAGAGCATCAATTACAAATACTCAGTTAAAATATCCATTTCCGTAACAGAGGAGCCGAACCCAAATATCGCCAAATTTGGCGACTTTGGCGGTTTATAGCCAAATTCGGGGACAAAAAATTAGTCATCAAAACCTTTGCTGGCTTGGCAATATATCGCGAATTTAGTGAGATAGCCATTTATTCAATGTTAAACAGACTTGTCCCTGTATTCTGACTTTTCCGGCAAGTTTCGCTTCTCTAGATTTTCGTGTTACATTATGCAGAAAAACGCAAAAATTTCAGATATAATTGCACAAAAATCATCTAGCTACCATACACAAAATTCCTAACAACTCTTTTCCCCAAACGGATTGTAAAATGGATTTAAAAGGAATTCAGAAGAGATATTTTCGAGACGTTTGTATGTAAGTATGTATGTATGTATCTGGCATAACTCAAAAAAGAGTAGACTCAGAGCGTTAAAATTTAATATGACTGCTATAACATGTAGTTCTGCACTTAACGTTTTGGTAGTATATGTTACCCAGCTCGGTAAGCGCAGTTTTTTTATTCTTATATGTTGATAAATTATGCTCTTTTTTACTCTAAAAGTGATTGAATTACGTTGTTCGTATGTTCCGGTTAAGTTCCGTTATTACGTTGAATTCCGTTATTCCGATTGAATTACGTTGTTCTTACGTTCCGGTTAAGTTCCGTTATTACGTTGAATTCCGTTATTCCGATTGAATTACGTTGTTCTTATGTTCCGGTTAAGTTCTAAAAGTGATTGAATTACGTTGTTCTTATGTTCATATGTTCCGGTTCTTATGTTCCGTTGTTCTTATGTTCCGGTTAAGTTCTTATGTTCCGGTTAAGTTCTTATGTTCCGGTTAAGTTCTTATGTTCCGGTTGTTCTTATGTTCTGTTGTTCTTATGTTCCGGTTGTTCTTATGTTCTGTTGTTCTTATGTTCCGGTTAGGCCGTTAGTTAATCTGCATACAATAGGTGTAAAATTATCAACAATTTAAATGCTGTTAAGTGGTACCAAGCCTAATGAAGCCGTCATTTGTTTTCATTTGAAACTCTTAGTAGTTTCAGTCGGTTTGTGCACCAATTTCAGAGTCTTTTTGCTGAATGGTACCGAAAGTAAGATTTTGATTTAGTGCTCTGAAAAATCTGTTTTCGTGTCCGTAGGCTACATTGCTTGTTTTGGAGCAGAAATTTTAATTTTAATTGTAAATGTTTTTAACTGCATTTGGTGTTTATGATTTTCTGTATTTTACAATTTTTGATGAAAGTGTTTTAGGTACTGTTGCCGCGATGTGAGAACTGAATTAATTGAATGAGAAATATATCTCTAATGAAATTCCAGAAAATAAGTTTTAATGAAATGTAGCAATGAAATGTGTATAATTTAATAGGCCATACAAAGAAATCATGTGGCATTCGCATCAGATTTTTCTTTTATGTAAAAAATATACATGAGAAATTAATAAACGCCCACAAGCCACAAGTGAAGTATAAATAAATTCATGACTTTACTTCAAACTGCAAATCGTATGTAACCACCTGAAAGGAGTAAATTAAGCTTCTTTTATTAGTGCTTAGTAATTGAGTGATACAAATATTAATTTTTCTCTAAAGTGGCGATTTTTACTCGGAACAATGACTGACGCAAATTGTGAAAAGTTTTGCGGTAAGAAGCGCAAAGTAAAATTATTTAATTCAATTAGAATGTTATAAATTGCATCACTATGTAAGCAATTCACAAAATTTGGAAATGATTCTTCTCATTTAAAATCGCTCAATATTTTTTTTAATTAGCAATAAAATGGAAATAAGTTTATGATTAAAAATATGAAAAGGTAATTAAGTACATTTAATAGTGGAACCCAATTTTTGTATCTTGTAAATTTTCAAAATGCCGCAAAATTTTGTCAGAATGTGAACCTTTAACGATCAAAATCTTCATATTTAACAATTTTTGGGAGACTGCCTACAAATATTTAGCAACTAATTTTAACAACTGTCCTTTTTTCCCAAGTTCAGAACCAGATGTGTTCTTTAAAAACACTTTGGTGTTCAAGGCTGGAAGGTTTTCTGTACAAGAAGAAACGATTCCACATGCTTTTCATCAAATTTATCATTACTGTTACTAGACTGGATTATTTCATTATTTAGATTAAGGCAAAATATGCGAAGGTTATGTGCCTAAGGAAAGGAATGCTTTTGTGGACGACTTTTTTAAAAGAAACTGTTTTGCATTTAAGGTATCCAGCTACGTTCTAATAGTTAATTTTTAAACTTTTTTTCGAAAACTTTACTACTTTATTTTATAGCTTACAATTCAGCTTTCCAAAACTACTTTTATGTTGTCTCTATCCTCGTTAGAAACAGATGGCTGTTCTTGTTCTACACCGTTAACCGGAAGTTTCTGGTTAAGAAACCGGAAGCTGATGTATAAAGGCATACAAACTACTCTGAATAACTAAATAAAATGAGAATTTTTCATTTGAATATTTCTGATGATGTTCAAAAAATAGTTTTGAATTTTTCTATTTGTTATTAAGCGCTCGGGAGTAAGATTAGGCTTGCAATTTAAATTTTATACTTTTTAGAGACATTAGGTTTTATTTGGAAGCAGGAGAGAGAAAAAATGAGCAATGCCCTCGCCGGGACTCGAACAGTGCACCTCTCGAATACGCGCCAAACGTGCTCACCACTACACCCCGAAGGCGGGAGAAATGCCTTATATACTCCCCCTCTTAAAGGGCGACTGGGAAGTAGGGCACCCAGTCGCCAAATCTTGGTGGTAAAGAATCATCATTCACCACCTTATAGTTCGGGCGCCACTGTACATACATTAGGGGCTTTTTTTGGGGGGAAGCAGGAGAGGTGAGAAATGAGCAATGCCCTCGCCGGGACTCGAACCACGGACCTCTCGAATACGCGTCGATCGTGTTGACCACTACACCACGAAGGCATGCGAAAAAGGCACGAGAAATGCCTTATAGCTTAACAACATTTTCTTTTCGTTCTGTTTGTGTTTGCATTAAATTAAAGCTATTTTTTGAAAAACGTAATTTTTTCAACTTTTCTGTTACAAGAAAAAAATTTAACGTAAAGAATATTACTCTAGTAACTTTATGAAATTTTCCACAAATACTCTATGAAATATTGTTAATTAAATGGACTAAAAGTTTAGTTTTATGGGTACTTTTCTGTTATCAGGACCGTATTCAGAAACGTGTTGATGTATGTATGTATGTATGTGTTTATTGTATGCATGAATTTATGTAAATACGTATGTATATGTATGTATACAGATACACATATACACACATGCAGACGTGCATACACACATATATTTCCGAATCTGGTCTCGACAAAAGATGAGTACCGTTTCATGTACATACTTAAAATTCTTTCAGACAATTTTGTAAACGAAAAAGACAACTTTCACGAAAAATAGCTCGTGAATGTACTCAAATTGGTATATTTAATAGAATTTTACTCCAATACTTAGATTTTAATCCGTTTAATTCCTTATACATTAATAAATATAAGTGACAAATATAAAAGTAAAATATTGATAAATATTTTTGCGGCAACATGTCCAGTAATCCTGAAATTTACCTCCTTTTTAACAATAAATGCAAGGAAAAAAACCCAAAATTATACTTTGATAATATGTTTATCAGCTGCTTGTATCATTTTAAGAAGTATTCTGTTAAATAACACCATTAATAGATTTATTTGTATAATTTTCCAAACTTTGGGTGTCGAATGCAATCAGATACCTTCAGTTACGCACGGGAAAAATTGCAAAAACTCCCATACAGGCAGTCCGTTTGCCAGGATTTGAAAGCTAGGTCGAACTACCAGTGTTTAGCGATTTTTATCTCTTGGCCGCTGGTAGGCTTTGCTCTGTCAACGGATATGTGCTTTTGAAATGAATGTGTTAAATTTGTGTTGTTGTTTCAAATCCCCTTGGGGCAGGAAAGCCTACGCCATGTCCAAGAGACCTTGCCGCACAAGCAAATCGCAGATGTCGTCCTAGGGAGACACCTATACAATCCAGTAGGTGAGCGGGAGAGGCAGGGAGGGAAGAAGCATACGACGGTCTTTTCTCTCTCTTTGAATTTGATGAATCGAAGATGCCCACTTCTGAATGTGGCCATGGCCGTTTGGACAGACCTAGATCTTTTACTCAGAAGCGACAGGCCTGGTTGTTCAGCGAAATATCACTGGTGACCAGGAGAAATTTTCTATGCCATGTTAGTTTTATGTTTGTAATAGGAATGAATTTCGGTTGGGCATAAATCAGTGGAAACGGGTGTAGAGAGATCCCAAACTTTTCTTGCCAGATCGTCAGCTCTTTCGGTACCATACACCCCAACATGGGACGGTATTCACTGGAGATATATTGATTTACGCTGTCCAAGCTCGAAAAGTTTACATACACTATCCTAACCGCCCTTATCCGTGATCTTAGGATCTTTTTGAATTGTAAAAAAGCATGTCATTTTTAAACAGATCTAACTAAATTCTCTATAATGTTGGACTTAAATGTCACAATTTGCAGTTATGATTCCAGCGCTTATTGCTTATTTAAACTCTTTTTTTGTACTCAAATTTAAATTATTTTAGGGAAGATTGTTTTCCGAAAGCTTTCTCGCTACAAAAATCTAACTATTTCTTTTTTAAACTAAAGTACTTACTTATAATATAAGCGACGCCGTATATGGTAGACATGGCACTGCCGTTGATTGCTCGCAGTATTAGGAATAAAACGAAGTACGGGCTCAGGACAGATCCGATTTCTGTCACAGAAATCACCAGGGCCATGAAGAGAAATGTAGGCTTTCTACCCCATCTGAAAAGGAATATATTACGTTAAAATGTGCTCAAGCATGTGCATAAATTTGTATATAATGCTATAGATACATTACACATATCATTAAAGTTCTTAGTTTATTTAAAATAGTTAGCGTGGAGCACAATAATCAGTGTCAGCAATATACAAATAATTCCTCATTATGAAGTAGAGAATATGATTATGTTAGTATTTTATCATGACAATAATTAATTAAATAAATAATTTAATGCAAGAGACTTAATAATTTAATGTAAGAGTACTTAAGTAAGATACTTAAGTAAGAGTATAAATACTTAAGTAAGAGTATAAATACTTAAGTAAGAGTTAATTAATATATTTATAAAAGAGCTACTTAATATTTCCATAATAGATTTTCCTCTATTAATGATTAGATTTATTGTTAGAAATGCACACCAGGACTTCAACCTAAGGAGAATGGTGCTTTCTGGGAGAATGTTTTAAATGAAACTGGTTCCTATTTATTAGGAGATAGTATTTTTATGCCTATTTATTTCCTAACATAAATATAACGTACAGTACAAGCAAGAACATTTATAAATACAAAGATGTAAGTGATGCCATTCACAAAAAGGGTAATGTTATTTTTAATAGTTCGATGGCTTTGCCGCAACATCCTCCCCACCCTGGTCAACCTCCAGGGGGATGACCAGCTGCACCGGTCGGGTAATGGTATGTCCATTGATGCGTAGAACACAAGTACGGACTTTCTTGTCGCGGCCAAGGATTAGCTCCTCGACACGTGCCTTTTTCCAAGTGTGGCGAGGTCTAACATCTTCTTGTAGTAGGACAATGTCCCCTTTACGGATTTTATTTGTTTCAGATGGATTCCGCACTTGATGAAATGTACGCAAGTCCATCAGATATTCCTTTTGCCATCTTTTCCAAAAGGAGTCCATCAAATGTTGACGATTCTTCCACATACGATTTAAATTTGTTTCAGGATTTGTGGGGCTGGAAGGAATAGTAGTTAATTTCTTTCCTATGAGGAAGTGCGAGGGTGTTAAAGCTTCCTCAGAGTCATCTTTTATTCCATATTCATGGACAATCGGTCTACTGTTAAGAGCGGCTTCAATATCACATAATACAGTGATCAAACCAGCGTCATCCAAAAGAGCCTTACCTAATGTTTTCCGAAGGCATTGCTTAATTGAGCCTATCATTCTTTCCCACCATCCTCCCCACCAAGCCGCTCGTGGGGCGATGAATTTCCATTTGATGTTGTGGTGGGCATAGAATTGTTGTACCTTGGCAGAAGATATAGTATCCCAGAATAATTTCAGCTCTTTGTCCGCAGCACAGAAAGTTGTGGCATTATCAGTATACACCGTATGAGGAAGTGAACGTCTAGAGACAAAACGTTGTAATGCAAGTAGGAAGACGTCAGTACGCAGATCGGAAACTAATTCTAAGTGGATAGCTCGGGTTGTAGCACATGTAAAGATGACAATGTAAGCTTTTGTAACGAAGTTGTTATTTTTTACGTAGAGTGGTCCAGTAAAATCCATTCCGGTAGTTTCGAAAGGAGATGACTTTTGAATTCGCTCAGCTGGTAATGGAGCTTCTATCTGTTCACTTCTCTTTTGTTTCAGTACTTTACATGGAAGGCAAGTCTTTAACACCTTTTTAATGGCGTGCCTTGCTCTTAATATCCAATATTCTGAACGAAGCTGAGAAAGTACAATCCGAACACCGAGATGATGCATTCGTAAATGTGTTTGGCGTATCAGTAGGGTTGTAAAATGATGAGAACCTTCCAATAATATGGGATGTTTTTCAGCATGAGATAAATCAGAAAATTGTAGTCGACCACCAAGAAGTATAACATTGTTCTTGAAAAAGGGGTTAAATTTTTTTATCCTTGATTTCTTAGGGAGTGATTTTCCTGTCAACAGAGCTTCATATTCTGAAGGAAAGGATTCTTTTTGAACGGTCTGTATCCAATAAATACGAGCTTGATTTAATTCTGTGGCAAGTAACTCACCCACTAACTTTTCTTGTTTCCTACAGTTGTGAATAAAGCGAAAAATCCAGGATGTTACACGTAGCAATTTAAAGTAAGAACTGTAGTTTGTAGCATTTATGATTGGTTGAGTAGATACGATGTGAAGGGTCTGAACTTTTTCTTTCTTTCTTTCTAAGTTATGACTGTAATCTGTAGAGATAGTATCAGAATGAGGCCAATATTCTGGAGATTTGACTAACCATGGAGGGCCGTTCCACCAAATTTTTAGGTTTTTTAGTGTTGATGGTGAAACACCTCGAGAAAGTTTGTCAGCTGGATTGTCTCTGCCAGGGCAATGTCTCCACTGTGAAGGATTAGTATAGGAAATAATTTCTGTTACTCTGTTGCTAACAAAAGTTTTCCACTTGTTGGGGTCACTGCGTATCCACCCTAAGACAACTTGAGAATCACTCCATAATGTTGCATTCGACGAACATATATTTGTTTCAGCACAGAAATATTGTAACAAACGTGCTCCCATTAGGGCCGCTAAGAGCTCCAAACGAGGTAAGGTAACTTTCTTTATAGGAGCTAGTTTGTTGCGACTACACACTAAATGCACATTCGTTTGGTCACCTTTAAAAGTAACAATGTAGAGAACTGAACCATAGGCACGTTCAGATGCGTCACAAAACACATGAATAGCAAAGGGAACATGTGATGAAATGCCTATGCATCGAGGAATTTGAAGGGAGCAAATGTCATCAAGTTCTTTTACAGCTGCATACCATAAAGTTGATAAATTAGCAGGTAGTAATTCATCCCACTTGATTCCAAGAATCCATGTATCTTGGAATAAGATTTTCCCAAGGATAGTAAATGGTGAAAAAAGTCCTAAGGGATCATAAAAACTAGCAATGCAGCGGAGTAACCATCTCTTTGTAAGTGGTTTGTCTGGGGTAGAAACACAGAGGGAAGTCTTGAATGCATTCTTCAAAGTATCAGAATTTGTATTCCAGCCAATACCTAAGACGGTTGTTTCCGTTTTGTGAGATTCTTCATGTGTTTGTAGTACATCTTTGAGTTTCAAAGAGTTTGTAGCCCATTTTTCCATAGGCAGTTTCATTAGAGCCATTAAATTCTTGATCTCGTGATATAGCATTATAATGCGTGATTCAGTTTCCATACTAGCAAGAAAGTCATCCATATAGAGATGTTTATCTATCATTGATGCAGCAATTGGAAATTCTGTGATATGTCTTGCAGCCAATTCTCGTGTGGCAGCACAGAGTAAAAACGGACTGCAAGTAAGACCAAATGGTAAACGAGTAAATCTATAAACAGTTATTTCATCTGTAAAGGTAGTAGGTTGAGATGAATCAGATTGTAATTTGTACCAAAAAAATTTTGTGATGTTCCTATCGTCTTTATGTAGTGACAACTGTAAGAAAGCTTGCTTACCATCACATGTAACAGCGAATTCATGCAATCGAAACCTTAGTAGACAACCAATAGTTTCAGGAAGAAGATTCGGGCCAGCTTCCAAGATATCGTTCAGTGAACGCATTCCTGGAGCATGCGAGGAAGCGTCGAACACAATCCTCCACTTGGTTTCAGATTGCGTTTTCTTTCTTACAGCATGATGAGGAAGGTAATATACTGACTTCTCATTGGATTCATCTATGGAACATACTTCAACATGTTTTTGTTCAATGTAATTCAGCATGCATTTGTCATATTGTGTCTTGAACACATCACTAGATGCAAGTCTTTTTTGAAGAGAATGAAATCTGTTTTCCGCTATAATTTTGTTAGTAGGCAAAGGTGTGAGCGATGGCTTTTTAGGTAAAGACACAATTCTTCGATTGTCCTCAGTGTTGTAAGTTTTGTGAAATTCTGATAAAATTTCTTCATCGCGAGTAGCCATTTTTCGTTTCTGCGCATCTTGTATCGCAATGGTGTCTAATTCCCAGAAACGACGTACCTGATCATTTAAACAATGAGTTTCAAAGAGTTTGTAGCCCATTTTTCCATAGGCAGTTTCATTAGAGCCATTAAATTCTAGATCTCGTGATACAGCATTATAATGCGCGATTCAGTTTCCATACTAGCAAGAAAGTCATCCATATAGAGATGTTTATCTATCATTGATGCAGCAATTGGAAATTCTGTGATATGTCTTGCAGCCAATTCTCGTGTGGCAGCACAGAGTAAAAACGGACTACAAGTAAGACCAAATGGTAAACGAGTAAATCTATAAACAGTTATTTCATCTGTAAAGGTAGTAGGTTGAGATGAATCAGATTGTAATTTGTACCAAAAAAATTTTGTGATGTTCCTATCGTCTTTATGTAGTGACAACTGTAAGAAAGCTTGCTTACCATCACATGTAACAGCGAATTCATGCAATCGAAACCTTAGTAGACAACCAATAGTTTCAGGAAGAAGATTCGGGCCAGCTTCCAAGATATCGTTCAGTGAAGGCATTCCTGGAGCATGCGAGGAAGCGTCGAACACAATCCTCCACTTGGTTTCAGATTGCGTTTTCTTTCTTACAGCATGAT
The DNA here is from genome assembly GCA_000611955.2 of Stegodyphus mimosarum. NCBI lineage: Eukaryota > Metazoa > Arthropoda > Arachnida > Araneae > Eresidae > Stegodyphus > Stegodyphus mimosarum. The sequence continues at coordinate 432,497 of KK117605.1, read as the reverse complement.
GAGGAAGGTAATATACTGACTTCTCATTGGATTCATCTATGGAACATACTTCAACATGTTTTTGTTCAATGTAATTCAGCATGCATTTGTCATATTGTGTCTTGAACACATCACTAGATGCAAGTCTTTTTTGAAGAGAATGAAATCTGTTTTCCGCTATAATTTTGTTTGTAGGCAAAGGTGTGAGCAATGGCTTTTTAGGTAGAGACACAATTCTTCGATTGTCCTCAGTGTTGTAAGTTTTGTGAAATTCTGATAAAATTTCTTCATCGCGAGTAGTCATTTTTCGTTTCTGCGCATCTTGTATCGCAATGGTGTCTAATTCCCAGAAACGACGTACCTGATCATTTAAACAATCAGTTTCAACTTGCACACAAACTTGATGGACAGAAGTCTTGTCTGCGATTGTAGTATGCGTTCTTGTTCCACTAAGAACCCATCCAAACACTGACGGTATCAGAACAAAAGATTCTGAAAGCTTGATTGGAGCTTCTGCGGAAACAATTTGCCAATAATGATCACCACCAATAAGTATTTCTATGGGCAGTGAAGAGTCATCCGGTGGATCAGCAATTCTCAATCTTTTCTTCTGAGCAAAGTGAACTATTTCTGGTGGAGCAGTAGGATGTGTAGTATAGGAATTGGAGCTTTCAAATGCGGAGATCGAAAATGTTTGGTTGCTCCACAAACTTGAAAGTGACAGTTGAACACATCTACGTTGTTCTTGTGAAGTAAAAGATTCAAATGCTTGAACTAAAAGTGAGGCGGAACTGACAACTTTAAGCTTAAGTTTTTCAATGAGGTTTGTGTGAACAAAACTTGCTTGGCTACCACCATCTAAAATGCAGCGTGTTAATTTAGTAATGCCTGTGGGGCCAGTAACATACACACGAGCAGTTTGCAAATGTGTGAAAATAGTTTTAGGAAAGGTTATGTGATTTACAGCACTGCTAGTTACCCGCAGTTGATTGTTTTCAACAGGAGGACAAATAGAAACATGATGCCTTTTCTTGCATTTAGTGCATCGTGCAGTATTTTTTCTTGGGCAGTTTGAAACTCTATGACCACGGTTAGTACACAGAAAGCAGCGATTTGAAGTTTTAAGTTTCTGAACACGAGTATCATAGTCTGTAACAGTTTCACAATATTGAGGCCAATGTCCTGTAGTATCACAAAATGAACAAAATGGCGAAATTTTCTTACGTTTATTTACTGTTTTGGAATTGATACTAAAATTTTCTACCGTGAACTTTACGGTGTGATCAGAAAAAGACGTACCTTTAACTCTTTGTGTTGCAATTACACCTTCCACTTCTTCTGCCAGGAACTGCATCAGTCTAGTAATATTACCTTCATTTAGCTTTTCACGCTTGGCATAGATAATCCAGCGGCAACAAATATCATTGGGAAACGCACGAATAATTTTTGGCACTAGGATTCTACCGTATGCTTCAATATTCTCACCCAGAGCAGTTAAAGCTTGAATTCTCCTGTTACATTCTATGTAAAGATCATTTAGATGCGTAGGAGATGGGTCTTGAATAACAGTTAAATGTTCTAAGTAATCTAAGTGTGACTGGATAATTCGATCTTTATTTCCGTATCTTTCCTTTAACAATTTTTTTGTTGTTTCATAGGTGTCTCCTATTACACTAATTCCATCAACAAGGCGTTTAGCTTCACCATCTAAATAACCTCTGAGGAAAACATGTTTATCAATAACAGAAAGATGTGGATTGGCATCTATAGAAGATTTAAACTGTTCCCAAAAACATTGCCACTGTTCAATTTCTCCTGTAAATGATTGTAGTTTAATTGTTGGCAATTTAACTGTATATGATTGAGCCACAGGCGCTGTAGTAGAAAGGTCGCCAAATTTCATCGCCAAATCATTGGTATCCATATTGGAAGCAGTAACATTATTTGCAGTTAGCGATAATTTGTTCTGAATAATTTTTTGTGCTTTGAAAACTGCGGATTCACCAGTATCTATGTAGTTTTCACACTGCAAATTATCATTTTCGTATTCATCGTCAGAAAGAAAATTGTGAATTTCGTTATCTATTAGTTTCATATCATTTAAGGCAGCTGTTAAGCGATTAGAAATATATTCAATCTTTTCAATTGAGAAATCATCGTTCAAAGTATCAATTTCAGTAGAAAAGCGAGAAACATTACTTCGCACGGCTTTCAGCTTTCGTTTCAGTTGCGTCATTTTGTCTACAGCTTCAGCGGTCGGCGCCATTGCTCGAGTAGTAGAGAACACAAAACAAAACTACGCTTTAATGTCGGGAGTAAAATAATGCAGCAAAAATAATCCAATAGTAGGAAGTATAAGTTCAAGGTCCTGTTTCGTAAATGGTTATTTCGGCACCAAATATTAGGAGATAGTATTTTTATGCCTATTTATTTCCTAACATAAATATAACGTACAGTACAAGCAAGAACATTTATAAATACAAAGACGTAAGTGATGCCATTCACAAAAAGGGTAATGTTATTTTTAATAGTTCGATGGCTTTGCCGCAACACTATTCAAGTTTGACATTGGAAAAGCCACGAAAACGCCATGCAGCCGGCTTCGTGGCGCTTTTGTGAAGAAGTTTGGTTCACCGGGTTCAAATCCCATTTAACAGTCTCATCCATTCAGGCCTAGTGAGCTGTTTTTACGGTTTTAAAACACTTCAAAATCTTGATTACTGTACTGAAATTTGAAAATCAAAATAAAATATATGTACATATATACACTGCTGGCCACCCAAATTGCAACACCAAGAAAGACAAGAGATATCACAACAAAATTTATTTAGTAGATAACATGTTGACCAAGTATCAAATGATTCAATTTATAGACTTCTGTGAAGTGTGGTTCCTTCCAGAATCAGTAGCCAAAGTAGCCTCCATTGTTGGAGATCACTGCTGCCATTAGAAGCCGCCATTGTTGGAGATCACCGCTGCCACACGCCTCGGCATTGATTCAAAGAGACTTTGGCACACGTGTCCAAAGTTGATCTGGTGTGGCAGCTTGGGATGTAATCTGGGTCAATCGTTCAGCAAAAATAGACCACATGTTTTCGGAGATGTAGACCTACCTACTAGCAATTCAATGTGGCGATTGACGAAGAACCCTTGGACAATGCGCGCCACGTGTGGTCGCGCATTATCCTGTTGAAATATGGCTGTGGGCAAGCCCTGAAGATAAGGAAGGAAAACTGGCTCCAACACCTCGGAGATGTAGCCCTGGTTATTTAATGTACCGGCAATGCGTACTAGAGGAGTGCGAGACTAATATCCAATACCGCCGCATACCATAATACCCGGAGCAGGACCAGTGTAGCGCTGTATAACGCAGCTGTTCAGCATCCTCTCTCCACGGTGTCTCCATGGTACGCGCAGACACTGGATGATGCGTTACAGATTGAATGTGCTGTGCTGTGGTTCGTGAAGTGACTGAGCGATCCGTCACTGCCATGCGCACAATGTTCCTGTCATCACGTGAAGTGGTACACTGAGGTAGATACGATCGAACACGTCGGTCCGCCGTACCCTCCTGCATCCAACGGTCACATATCCGCATTACAGTTGTTTGGTTTCGTCCAACACGACTACCGATTTCCCTGAAAGATAATCCACACTCTCGGATAATCCACACAAGAAAAACACAGTTGCCGAACTTGAAATCGTCGAAAACTGCAAGCCTTAGCGCTTTAAAGTGGCGCCACAGGCGCGCGTGATTTGCGTCTGCGCTGAAATTTCAATCATTTGCGTATCTTACCTCCGCTAATGCATGTTGCAAATTTCATGTTATTTGCATGTTTCATTCAGGGTGTTGCATTTACCGTGGCCAGCAGTGTATATATATATATACATATACATACACACGTTTTGGGTCAATTCGTGACCTGAAAAAAGACCTGTGATGATTTCTTATGAATTAAATCGCGCTATGTTCGTTTATATCAAGTAATTAAATAGTATTTGTAATAAACGGAAGGCATGTTTCGTAAATGCACATCTGTATAGCCACCAAGGGAGTGGCTTCTAGAATCGGACAATGGGCTTCCAGTAATATTTCTGTCATTTCACCTGGCCTTTGCCGTTCTTTAAGCATGATTATTGAAAATGTTTTGCCACGCAATTTCATGCAAAAAACAATTAAAGCATTGCGGATATCCTGCGAAAATTTTCGAAGTTAGATCAAATATAAGCATAGTTATACATGTAACTAATAGAACTCTTAGAAATTTTATTGCAGTCTGTATGAAAACTTTCAGTATGAAAAATATTTTCTATAATAATAGCCAATGCACAGTTTTATTCAAAGTGAATTTTTCTGATTTGTATTGCTTCACATTTCGTCTGTAAATTTCACATTAATGACTGTTCCCTCTTTAATGTATTGCCTGCTAAAGAAATACTTTTCAAGCAGAATGAACTTATCTTATTCAGAACGAATATTTTTAATTTATTCATATGTAACTTTCAGTTTTAACAATGGGTATAATCACATCATTCACAATACATATTTTGAACCTTACACTTTCAAAATCAAAGCAATGCAAACATTGAGGTAAGAAAATACTAGTAGATTCATTCATTCATTCCAGCTCAATAAAAAATTGTACACTTGAAGTCTTTCAATCCACAAGCGATAGTGAAAGCATAATATTCGAGGTTAATTGTATCTTGAGTCATTTTCTATATATAGAGAGCAAATAGCGTTAATATGTCACGAACATTACTTATAAAATGAAAGCACTGCGAAGTTTTCTACTAAAATTTTAGCAGCAATTATATGCCATACATTTATAACAGCGAAACAAATACGAAATAGAACGTAAACAGCAATATGCGATCAAAGATTCTACGTCACAAGAGCAATAGAAGCTTATTGGTCCAGTTTTGAAACCCCTCCCTCAGTGGCGATACTGATGTGCACTTGTGAATTATGCAAATGGGAATAGTCGGTTAACTCACTTTTTAAAAAATATTTCTTTTTAAAAACTCTAAACCTTTGTTTTACTTGGTAGTCGATACTATTTGTATATTATTAATTTTTTACTATATAATTTATTTATTTTGTGAATTATTAATTTTTATTAAGTTTCTTAATTTCCTTTTTTCGCATATAAAATTCAAGCTCCCTAATGCGAAATTTTAGAACTAATTTTTTTTGTCCAATATATCTCACGCAACATAGACAAGGAATGTTATAAATCCCACACGATTTTTTTCAGTGACTATAAAAGTGACCATTAAAAAATGGAATACATATCAAGAACAAAAATTTTAAGGAGATAATTACGTATTTCATTCTTAGAAAAAAAATAACTGAAAGCTGAATTTCTGTAAACTATACGCAGTTGTCAACTGGTAGCAGGAAATAAAATTTTGCAATGTTGCTCTTGAACTGAATTTGATGGTTGAGGTGCGAAGAACATGATATTTAATAAATAAAGATAACACACAAAACGTTAAAAAAACTCCCCTTTGGACGTAATGTAAAATCTGAAAGCTTTCAGATATATTTATTTTTTATACTTTTTATTGATTAAAATAGAATAATC
>KK117605.1:393501-414714 GCA_000611955.2 Stegodyphus mimosarum | reverse complement strand
CTATAGCAAAGCGAGATTTTACTCTATTGAACTGTTTAAGAAATTGAAAGATTGTTTCTTTTTGCAAAGGTAAATTGTTCAATTAATTTATAGATCTATATTTAAAAGGGCGAGTTTTTCTGTGTGTGTAGGTGTCTTTCGTTCGTACTGCGCGTAAGCTAATAGACCCAGGCCTATGAAATCTGGTACACAAGATGCATCTAGACAAGATGAAATAGTATCAAATTGATAATTTTCTCTCATTATATGAACAACAATGGCACACAGCCATTGTTGCTGATATCAGCACGGAAAAATGAGGGCGATAATTCTGTGCTGTTTTTAAATTTAATGTTTCTCTTGGATACTGGACGTTTGTCTAGAGAAGGCAGCAGGAAGTTGGTTAATTTATTTATTAGGATGATTAATATTTGTATTAAGGGCTATTGCTTATTTCATTATATGCTTTTTATATATAATGCATTTTCAACTGATTTTTTTCCGTTGTTGTTTGTTTCTTTTTCGATAAAATTGTTCTTCAGAGTAAAATTCTGTGCAGTTTTCAAATTTAATGTTTGGTGTTCTCTTTAGGCATTTTTCCGGTACACTTAAAAGCCAGACGAAGGCTGGCCGCGCAGCGGCTAGTGTTTAATAAATAAATATCTCGTAATTACTGTTCCCATCCAGAAAAAATCTAGAAAAATCGAGATTGTTCTACTGATAATTAAAAACCTTACAAAAGCAGAATTGAAACACCTCATCTCAGTTATAGTTGTAGCTGATTAAATCCAACTGCTGTTTGTTTACTTAAGCTGTAGCGATTTCGCTGTGAGGTAGAATTCTTTTATCTGTTTTGAATTGAGTTTTGCTAAACGTTTGTGCGAATATCTCTGAAGAAATATTTCAGCATTTTGATTTATTTTTTGTGGAAAGAATAAACTTTTTTTAACGATTTGTGCATTCAATCCACAACGAGCTCGTACGCACGCAATAGTATCATAAATACTGTGTTGTACAGTCCTGTAGGCATTAGTGTTTTAAAAGAGAAGGTAGTATTACTGCTATGCATAGTAATTGTATAGTTGTAATAACTGTATCTAAGCATTTGAAGGTTTTTGAAGTTGATGTAATATCTAGTTACGGATTTTTGTATTCTATTTATTGTATATTCCATTATTAACTGTCTCTTGAACTCTCTTGCATATATTTTTATTTGGTATTTGAAGAATCTGAGTTGAATATTAGTTTAATAGAATGGTTAAAGCATGTACTAAGTATCACAAATACTGTGGTTTGTAGTTCTCACGTGTAAACTCTTGGTTTAATGGCAACAACAGTATTTAAGTCAGGGGCGGGACGAGGATGAGGCAGGTGAGGCACTTCCCTCAGGTGAACAAATAGAAGGGGCGCCAAATTAGTTATTCGATCAAATATTCAGAAATTTATTTTTAAAAATTGCTATTTTTAACTTAATTTCGAAATACTCCAGTGAATATTAAAAGAATTTTGTGTTATAAACAATCCGGCTAAAAAAAATAAAAATAAAAACTTAAGAAATCCCTTCCGATTTTCAGTTTCTAACTGGTAAACAATTAATGTCGTTAGATTTAAGTGATTTAAAGACAACGGCTTATGACTTAGCACTTAAATATCCGTATGATATGAACGCTGATAAAATTCAGTCAGAACTATCTAGTTTTAAAAACCATGCAATTTCAATAATTCTGGATACTAAAGCAGCTACAAGCTTAGAACTTTTTAAATAATTCACGATTATAATTTATTTCAGTCTTATCCGAATTTGGAAGAAGAGTTAAGAATTTTTTTAACGTCACCAGTTACTGTAGCTAGTGGCGAAAGAATATTTAGCAAACTTAAAGTAGTAAAGAACTGTATGAGATTTTCACTAAGGCAAGAAAAACTTTCAAATATGGCCATTCTCTCTGTAGAACATGAATTAAGTAATCAAATAGATTTTTAAAAAAATATTAACGATTTTGTTTCTTTAAAAGCAAGAAAAATTAAATTGTAAATATGCTTGAAAAGTTTATGCCATAAATTTTTGAGCAAATCTGTTATTTACACTACTTAATAATACTCGCCATTTTTCGACGAGCATATTTTTAATCATTTCCATTTCAAAATTGTTAATCAATATATATGTTTCAATTTGTGGAATATACAAAGTTATAATTAAATATTGCTATTAGAGTTATTGTATTTTGACTTGAAATTGTTACTTTTAATGAGCATAAAATATATATAAATGTAGTTAATGTGTTCCATATGTATTATTATATGTATATAGATGGAATAATGCATATATATATATATATTGCGGTTGTTTGTATAATGTTATGTTTTTAAGCATCATTTAGTATTATTTATTTATTCTTCCTCCTCCCTCCCCACAAATAGGTAAATAAATAATCTTGCATTGCATACAGGGGCGCACATTTACCGCTTTGCCTCAGGTTAAAAAATATATAGGCACGGCTCTGACTCAAGTATTGGTAGGTTAAGAAGTTAATAGTAATTATTAACAAGAACTTTGCTTATAGTCTGGTGTAAATGTAACTTAATCCTGCTATCTTACTGTAAGCTGCTTTTAGAGGTTTATAGAATTAAATCGCTACATCCTGTACAGCTATTTACGAAGTTAATGTTTTCCTTCGTATCCCTAAGATTCTAATGTTAAATTGTATATAATTGTCTGAACAAGAAATGTCTTATAATTGTATAGCTAATACGTATGCTTATGTAAACTTATTTCTTTTTCTGTAAAACAGTGATGGTAACCCTGGTCACAGGAATTTTATAGAACTGTGTAAAATTGTATGTCTAAAATCAATATTAATGGCTGAAGTATATCGCATAAAACTAATTGTAAATTAGCTGTGATAAATGTATGGCGTATGTATCAGAAGAGACATTGTAAATCCAGACTATGTATTGAAACCTCTGTTGCACACTGGTCTTGTTTCCCATGTACCTTCTTGTTTTAGGACTTAAAAATTGTCGTCTGACCTGCCACCCATCCCGGTTGTGGTTGAGCGGGAAGTAGATTGCTTCCGGAATCTGTGTAATCTGTGTTTTTAATCTGTGTAAGGCAGTCTGCTAGACTGCAAGGCAACGGAGCTCGTGTTCTCTTGGCGTAAAAGTAAAACGTTATAATAAGATCTCAAAACTTGTTTCTTCACTCTTTTTTTCATTATTTATGAAATTTTATCGCTTATATTCAGAACTGAATAAAATAATATTTATAAAGAATTTATTTCTTTATGGTTATTACTCTCCAAATTTATTTACAATGAAGTCGAAGAATTTTCATAATATTATTAATAATTATCGCTTATAATAATTCCTATAAAATAATTATTTCATTTCCTTCATTGAATAACTTTTTTTTTAATTATAATTTTTCTTCAAATTACTATTTTTACTGATCGTAGCACTTCTCTGCCAAGGAAAATGTATTCCTTTTTTGAATAAAATTACTTTTTCGTAAAATTACGTAATATTTTATTTCTCACAACAGTGATATTAATGATAAAAAAGGCCTAATCTTTAAAAGTAAAACGAAGTTTATGTGTCATTGTTTGTAATTATTAAAAAATGCCTTTAAAGTTTCATCGAGGTTATGAAATTCCAAAATGGCCTTGAACGTCACTCGTTTCGTGTATGGCCATCGGTGAAGAACAAATCAGATTATTTCTCATAGTTTGAGAAATATATAACCTAAATAACTGGTCTTACCTATCAGAAAGAAATCCGTAGAAAGGCGTTCCCACCACATCACCAATAAAAATTAAACTGAGTACTAGACTACTGTAATGACCATCTTTGCAGACCATATTCCACTAGAAATAAAAAAAAGTTGTGAATATGCAACCATTAAAGAACAAAACATTACAAAAAGGGAAACTTCTTCTTAATGTGTGCAAAACTTTTTCAGAAATGTTAAATTCATTATTTCTGTTTTCTTTCCTAATTAGTAACTATTATTCGCTTAATAATTTTCTAATATTTATATTGAAAATATAAAATATTTAAAAAAATGTTCCAGTTGTTGAGTTTTACTTAACATAAGTAACTCATAAAAATGCTCTACTACACTAATAGTTCAAATAGTCAGACATTAATAAGTTGAAAGAAAATTTTGACAGCATCTATTGACTGTTTACAAGAATTAATTTATAAATGCCTCGAAATTATCTCTTTGCAGTTAGCCATTAAAACTGATGCTTTAAAGCATATTGATTAATTAATTTTTAATCAGAGTGTCAGCACATTAATCTCAGATGCTGTTGATTTGATATTATGTTATATCAAAAAATTTCTGTTATTATAATTAAAATAAATAAGTAGCTATACTACTTGTATAATGATAATCAAGATGGGAAGTTTATCTATTTACTTTTAACTAATAATTAATTTTAAGTTTTAATACTTTCTTATCGCTCTCTTTTCAACCACGCTTTTCATGTCACAATGTAAATGAGATAGCGAGCGTTTATTCAGATCAAGGTAGAAAGAAATGCTATTTAAGCAAGAGTTTCGGAGGTTAGTGTTAGAACGTGTCTGTCCACTCCAAGCAACGCCATGCCGTGATTATTAGCGATTTGACTTGTGGCGTTTGAGTGCTTCTAGCCATTTGGCTTGTCTCGCCGGTTTTTCTGCAAACCAGAGCCTTTCTTGCTTGTTAAATTATTCTGTGAGCTATTAGGCTAATCTACCATATTTGAATTTGTTCAACGTTACGTATTTCTGTTAAGCCAGAAGCGCTTAGCTTGAGTAAACCCAAGACGCGTCCTTGTTAATTTTTGTGTTCGACTAAAATGGTCTTATACACCCTTCTTCTGACTTTTGTTTTGTTTCACAAGGCTAGAAGATAATTATTCAATAGTCTTCTTAAAGTCTATAGCGTATGCTCCCTAAAAAACTAGACTTTATAAATAACTAATTAAATCTATTAATCTATGATAGTTTCTGCTACTAAATAGCATAAAAATTTCATTTTACACTATGAAATTAAAGAAAAAAAAAACAATGTAAGGAATTTAAACAGTAAAATCCCGTTATTCTTTGTAAGGTAATTCTTTATCAGGTTTATAGAATCTTTGCTTTGCAAGCATAGATATCTTAAAATGATTGTATTCTCACTGGACATTGAATGTAGATGGCAAAATTATTTTCCTTTTCATATTTTTCATAAGAGGAAAACTATGATATATTCTCTTACTAAACTCTGTGTACGCTGTTTTCGTGTTAGAAATTTATCCGCATGGCGAGCTACAAACGTAAAGCTTCTGCGTTGAAGATTAGGTGAACAAACACTATTCGTAAAATACAAAATGGATGCAGTCAAATCAATAGCTGCCAGAAGCACAATTCATGCAAATCTACAGTTGGTGCCATATAAAACGTAGACACTCTATTATTAATTCTAACTCTATAAATAATAACTCTGTAATTAATCTCTTTTATCTAATTAGATATAGCTAACTATCAGACAGAGTGAAACACATTTCCGGTCCGTTAAATTTCGTTATAGCGGTGTTCGACTGTAATTTTAAGATAAAGCTCTAATGTTCTTTATAGGTAATTTAGAATGATGAAAACAACATAAAATAATGAAAATCAACAATGAAAACAAATATCGTGATTTGCGATAGAAATTGCCTATTATCGTAAAGTTTTTATTAGAGAATATTTTTTTGCTTCTTATCAATATAATTCTAACAGAAAGTGATATTTTGATATCTGGACTAGCTCTTTATCTACTACTGCGATGTCTTTTATGACGATGTTTTCCTGCGGAAAATTGTTCTTCGTGACTCTTTTGTTTGCGATTTTGTCTAGATGTTTACGTCGCATAAAATGAACTTGGATTTTATTGAAACACATTATAAAGTGGACAGTTCTGCTCAGTTGCAGATTTATACTGTTCTTCCTGAAAATTAATAAAGTAATTAGTCAGAAATTGGAGGAGATTGAAAGAAATTAATCAAATTCGCAGAGAAATACGCTAATGCACAATTTTAAATTATGCCGCACTAAAGTTTAGCTTGACATAGATTTTGAATAAAACTCCAACCATTTTCACGGCAATCACACCCAGGCCCTTCTTCAGGGACAAAAACTAATAAAACTTCAGGAGCAAAATCTTTTTTTCTAAACAATTTTTCTCATTGAAAAAGACGAATCTGTCTGATCTCTCTCGAAATCAATAAAGTTTTATTCGAAATCTGCGACAAACTAACTTTGCTTTTTTAACTTAATTTTAAACACAAACGTGATCATTGATATACGAGATCAAGGCCTACAAAATAGCATAAGATACCTGCAAAGTATTTTAAGGAAAGGGAAAAGGAATAAATGTAAAACATTTTTTCATACTTCATAGTTCCTGTAGATCTCTTCATCTTCATATTAGATATATCCTTATCCATAAAATCCAGGATTTTATACTCTAGCGCTGAGAGCTTTCACATTTCTTCTTATTGAGAACATTAGTTTTTCATAAAAACTTCTTATATTGTAGCATTCTCCAAAAAAGTGACACATCAATAATCAGCGGATAAAAGTTTAAATCTTTCATATACAGGGTGTTTCAGCAAATCGGTTTCAACGTTCCAGGAGAGATAGACTACACTTAGACGATGGAAAATCACACAACAATGCATGGACGGAAATGCTTCATCGGCGCGGTAGTGAACACACTAAACACAAAAAATCTGATGTATACACCACATGACTTCGTTGCACGGAATATTAAATTATACACACTTTGTATTTCATTTAAATTTATTGGATTGAATTAATTCTATTTCGTCGATAGCACATAAACTACAACAGAATAAATGCACTCTTGAAAATTAACAAATATTTGTTTACCATAGCGACACTCTGGCGCTAGGTTCACTTAACAGCGTTGCATCTCATTCATTTTATAACTTAGAATGCACAAAAATTACGTACATCTTCAGAATTATCTGTTGGCTGCCAGATGTTCTATTCAAATACTATAATAATTCAAAACGATTATTAAAAGAAATTAGAAAAAAGACACAGTTTTTCACAGACGATTCAGTATTTATTATTCAATGAAGTCAGTTGTCACCTAACGACAAGGCTAAAATACAGAAAATCTCAAAATATCTATATTAAAAATTACGAAGTAAATCTTTTAACACCTATTTCCTCGAATAAATTCCAGAATAGATTAAGTATGATTTAGTTCACAATAATAAACTGGTGTGCAAAACTTAAGCAACAGCAGGGTTTTTTGCTATAACTCCACGAAAAATTAATTGAGAGACACGAAATGCAGAAATGAAGGAGAATATTATGTACGTAAAGGAGGACGAAAGCATCGGAGCTGAAAAAGGAATACAATGCATACGGTATGGAATCAAACAAAAACAAGCTTTATTAAACGCATAGTATCGTGACTCATGATTGTCTATCCAAGAGAAAGAACAACAAGCAGATGTTCCTTAATATGGGATATGCCCTCCCCTCACTGCAATGGTTACTTCGCACCGTCTCCGCATACTCAGAACCAGCTGGTGCAACATTTCGTGCGGTAGGAGTGCCCATTCCTCAATCAGCATCTGTTTGAGTTGTTGGGTGTTCTCAGGAGGATGTAAGCGTGCTGCAATGCGTCTCCCCAAAGCATCCCACACATGTTCGATGGGATTTAAATCTGGGGAGTACGCTGGCCAATCCATTCGAGTGATATCCTCACTTTCCAGTAGATCCTCAACAGCTAGAGTCCGGTGTGGCCGTGCATTGTCATCCATAAAAATTAAGTCTGGGCCAATGGTACCTTGGAACAGACGCACATGGGGAAGGAGTACCTCCTCACAATAGCGATCCCAGGTTACAGACCCTCTGTCGAAAACGTGGAGCTCAGTTCGCCCGTTCAGCATAATGCCTCCCCAGACAGGACCACCGTTACGGTGTCTTTCCTTGATGTTACTGGAATAAAACCGGGTCTCGACCTCTCTCCAAATCAAATCGCGTTGAGAATCGCTTCTGGTACTGAACCGAATCTCATCCGTAAAGAGGACACGACTCCATTGATCAATTGTCCAGTTTTTGTGCTCTCTGCACCACTGTAAACGGTAGCGTCGGTGGCCGACTTTCAACGGGAGGCAGCCTTTAGGACGGCGGGCGAATAGGCCCCCTTTGTGAAGGCATCTGGCCACAGTAAACAGCGACACTTGTCGCCACGTTGCTGTACAGAGCTGCTGAGCAATGGCGCTTGCTGACTGCTGTCAGAATCTTTTCGCCTGCAGGACGATGTATCGGTCATCTCCTGCAGATGTCGTCCTAGGGCGGCCACCACCAACCTTTCTAACAGCTGGACCTGTGGTTCGGAACGCTTTTTAAGCGCGCGAAACGAAACTTTTGTTGATTCCGAACTCTGCAGCTACACTGGTGACAGTACGCCCCTCCTCCAGCTTTCCGATCATTCTTCCACGTGTGAAGTTGTCCAGGTGATTTCTTCTAGCCATATTTCACGAACTGACTCACTGGCACTTGCAGCGAATATGTTGAATTGCGTCTCCTTCCCTCCTTTTATTCTACTGTTGACCTGCGCGCGCCGACATCACGCGTTTTGTGTACTCTCACGTCGCGTCTGACGTTTCGTTCCTGATATTTGCATACGCATGACGTTTCTACTGACTTACGTGTTCATTGTACTGATCTCCAGACCTCCTTTTCTGCAATTTCATGGCTATCTGCTAAATTTTTACATTGTTGCTTAAGTTTTGCCCATCAGTATAAAAGAAGACATTATCTTCGTTGCTCCGAAGCTTAGTTTCTCTAGATTGGCAACAAATCCACTATTCTGCTAAGTTTCAAATGTAAACAAAGATGGCTGCTATGCCCAAAAAAATTAGGCTTAGGCGCATTTAAACAACTTTCAAAGTGCTGATAGTTCTACAACTATAACATGCAGTTTAATTAAAGGCATAAAAACATTAACCGGAATATAAGAACAACATAATTCAAGCAAAAATACAGAATTTACAAACATATAGGACTAAAGAAACTAAGATCACAGAGCCGATTAACAGAATGGATATATATATATATATTGTTTCAAAAGAATATAGTAAAGTTAAATTAAATTTAAACAATTCTTTTGCGCCATTGTTGCAAGGAATGAAATTTGAATTTAATAAAATTTCTATTCGTAAAAAGCAATTTAAAGTAAACAATTAATTATAGAAATAAGTTTAAAAGAAATTATAAATAATTTATATTTTTGCGAACTAATCTACAATATCATTTAAATTCTGAGAACATAAGTAAATCAAGTGCAAGTAGCAAAATCTATTAACAAATATAAAACTGTAATAAATTTTATAAATCCTAAAAATAAAAAATATGCATAAGGTGAATAATTGTTGAGCTCGGCAGAAGACAGATTTATCAAGGGGAAGTTACCCTCAAACTTAACTCTTCAGTTATTCAATTCGTGTTTCGTCATTTACGTAGGCAAGTGTAAAATTCAAAACCAACAGTAAAACCAAATGATGTGACCTACCAAAAGTAATTCAAACAAGTGGAACTTTTAGAAAAGTACAAATCAAAGCCAATACAAAACAATACCCTTTATAATACCAATTTTTTAGAAAACCAATTTAATTTTGAAACTCTTGCCCACAAAAAACTTCCCCGACACAAATATGCATATAAACAAAAAATATATTTGTTAATAAATTTTGCTACTTGCACTTGATTTACGTATGTTCTCAGAACTTAAATGATATTGTAGATTAGTTCGCAGCAATATAAATTATTTATAATTTCTTTTAAACTTATTTCTATAATTAATTTTTTACTTTAAATTGCTTTTTACGAATAGAAATTTTGTTATATATATATTACAAAATGGGCATACATATATATATGTATATATACTTTTGGTGCGGGCGATTGCAACCAAAATGGAAGATGCACATCTACATGCTATAGCAGTCCTATATACAAAATTTCAACGTTCTGGGGCTACTCGTTTTTGAGTTATGCAAGATACATGCATACATACGTGCGTACGCACGCACAGACACCACGAAAACATCTCTTCAGAATCCATTTTAAATCATTATAATTTTTTGGAGAAAAAGAGTCCTTCAGTCTGCTTCTACGTACAGATGTCACGTAAAAACATCGTTAAATTGTATTCGATAGAGGTCAAAATGGATATTTTCGTTGAAATACGACAACGGAAATTTTTCGCGATTGCAATAATTCCTTTTTACTTTCTACAAGGAAGTAAAAAGGAAGGATACGAACAGTGTGGCGAAACATGTTTTATTATGTTTAGTGCAACAGAAACGAACAATTAAGAACAAAAGCAGACGACAATCGTCCTTAAAGAAGGTATTCTAAATTACAATTCCGGACCGTGATGCAGGGTTCACATCCTCGAATGGAAGATCTACATCACGCATGGAAGATCGCATGCATGACGCACGGTTCCTGCATCACGGCTCGGGTCGTAATTTCGAACACCTTTTTTAATAACGATGAACTGTTTTTGTTCTTATTTCTTGGTTTCCACCACACTAAGCATAATGAACATTATTTTCACCCTGTTAGTGTCCTGCCTTTCTTGTGTTTTGTGTTGTCACTACTGCACTAGGAAAGCCTTTCTGACTATGCATTGCTGCTTGATTTTCCATCGTGTGCGTGTAATCTATCTCTACTGAATGTTTGTAATCGATTTGCTGAAACACTCTATATATTACATTCAGTGAGATTCAATTTCGCTGAAACAACCTTGTATTTAACGTACATTTACTAAAAGCACTCAATCGATTTCGAGGGCAGCTACAGGTCCTTTATCATCAGGAGAACAAAATATCTAGAAAGGGAAAGCAACTTCAGTAACGGCTTTTTTATACCTTCGGGTAGAACCACGAGCGAGGAGGTAACGCCATCTATCGGCAAAAATAATAATTAAGAATTATGTTAATAGAATTTTAAAAGCGCTAAATCTTTGCGAATAGGAAAAGCCTCAAGAAAATCCAATTCACCAACGGAAGAAGCTTTTTGGATAATTTTTGCAGATCCAAAGTCAAAATTATGATTAAATTTCCAACTATGATACGCTATTACAGTGAGATTTTAATTTCACCCTTAAATTAAATATAACTCGTTTTAATGAAGCAGTTGAAAGAATTCTAATCTATCGTAAGAGTAGATATTTAGTATTTTTGAGTATCTGTAGAGTTCTGCTGTATTTAGAAGCTGGTGTCAACGCCCTGTAGCCACTATTAGACTTGAAATGAGATATCGCTAAGTCTGAAGCAAAGCACAATGTCCAGAGAAAGGTTAATCTTTTTACTTCCTTGTACGCAGTAAAAAGGAAATATTGTAATCGCGAAAAATTTCGAGATCATATTTCAACGAAAATATCCATTTTGACCGCTATCGATTGCAATTTAACGATGTTTTTGAGTGACATTCGTACGTAAGGACAGACTAAAAGACTCTCTTTCCTCAAAAAAAAATTATAAAACTGATTTAAAATGGATTCTGAAGAGATTTGTTTCCGTGGCGTCTGTACGTACGTACCTACGTATGTATCTCGCATAACTCAAAAACGAGAAGCCTCAGAACGCTCAAATTTTGTATAGGACTGCTATAGCATGTACATGTGCACATCGCATTTTGGTTGCAATCATCCACACCAAAAGTATATAAATATA
The DNA here is from genome assembly GCA_000611955.2 of Stegodyphus mimosarum. Classification (NCBI taxonomy): domain Eukaryota; kingdom Metazoa; phylum Arthropoda; class Arachnida; order Araneae; family Eresidae; genus Stegodyphus; species Stegodyphus mimosarum. Next base: position 403,003 of record KK117605.1, on the reverse strand, counting down.
TGTACATAACAAAGATTGAATTAATGAATTGAAATTTCTTGAAAGTTAAATATATATATATATATATATATTATATATATATTCTATTACTCGGCTCAATGATCTCACTTTCTTTATTCTTATATGTTTGTAAATTGTGCTTATTTTTTGCTTTAGAAATGATTGAATTATGTTGTTCATATCTTCCGGTTAAGGTTTTTATGCCTTTATTAAATCTGCATGCAACATTTGTAGAATTATCAACAATTTAAAAGTTTGTTAAGTGCGGCTAAGCCTAATTATTATTAAAGTAGCAGCCATCTTTGATTACATTTGAAACTTAGCAGATTAGTGGATTTGTTGCCAATCTAGAGAAACTAAGCTTAAGATAACGCCTTCTTTTATTATTGCGCATGAAATCATGCTTAATTTATTCTGGAATTTACTCGAGGAAATAAGTGTTTAAGATTTACTTCGTAAATTTTAACAGAGGTATTTTGAGTTTTTATGAATTTTTACCTTGTCACCAAGTGAAAACTGAATTAATTGAATGAGAAATACTGAGGTTTGCGCATCAGATTTTAAGTCTTAAATTAACAGAAAATTGTGCGGCAGATGAACTTTCGCAAACTGGAGATAATTAAATGAACATAACAGAAAGTTAAATTAAAATGTAGGCAAGGCAGTCTGAGACTACAAAGAGAATAATCTACTTCTGCTGGTTGAGATATTTAACGGCGCACATTTTGAACGTCGAATAGTAAGCTAAAGCCAAGATACAACTTAGAGCAGACGACTGGAAATAACAGCAAGATGCGGCAGCTGTAATCTCAAATTCAAACCCCTCAGCTTAAATATACGAAACATCTAATTTGCATTCTGGTAAGAACTATGGTCAGGAGAATTTATAGCAAAGACTTAAATTGTAATAATTGGTTAGTTAACATTAAATATCTTATATTTGTTTAAGTATAGTGTACTTAATGTTAAAATAAATTTAAGGCACCACAACTAAACCGAATAAAATAATGTAGAACCTAAACTACCTTGCATTAAAACGAAAGGAGATGATTATGCAAAGAACTGCAATGAATAAGGACGATATGATCTTGCAGTAGAGTATCATGGATAGGGAAGAAATTATATTGCGTCCAATTCTTGTATTCATCAAATTCTGATAGGTGATCAGATGGCTAGAAGACATCTACAGATAATATGAACAACCAGTGCTGCCAGATCGTCCGACTTTTGACAAACTTGTACTGCTAAAATTTTAGTATTTACGAGTTTGCGAAATTTTTGCGACATCCATCATTTTCTTATGCTACTTTTTGCGACTTCAAAGATTTTTTTAATATACCGTAAAATGCTTTTATGTTAAAATAATGTGTTAATTAAATATAATTTATTTTCGAAAAAAATAGTTAACTTAAAACTTGAATAGAAGCTAGCATCTGGCATTCTTGTTTACATCTTTCCTTTTCAAGTCTGCATAGCCTCACGGTACAACGAGAAGGGGAAAAAGTGGGAAAGAAAGAAAAAAGAACTGCTTCGGAACACCTCACCTTCCCCCTCCTCGTACCCCGTGTGTTTCGTTTTTATGTCAATCCCCCCCCCTAGTTCTGTGGTAATAACGAATCGAACAAGAGAACTTGCAGTTTGCGCGCCATATATTGGATACCCAAACAGAGAAAGAACTCCAATTCGTTCTCCTAATTGTAATATTGTTAAGAACTAAACAATGGAAATGTTTTAAAAATCAAAGCAACGGCATTTTTCTAAATAACAACACAAATAAATTCAACAGTGAAAAAACAAGATTTTTATTAAGTAATCAGGATCTGAAATAAATTCACCAAGCAGAATAGAAATCCCAGTGAAAAGCGGTTCTTAATTAAAATATTCACAATTAAAAGAAAAAAAAACAATTAATTAAAAAAATTAACGGCCAACTCAAAAAATTCAGTACAAAAGCGCTAACAATCTAAACGTGTGGAATCTCTAAGACTGCATATGCACATATTAATCATAAAATAGAAACCTAAATTAAATTAGAATTAATTGAAAAAGAAATGGGTATTTAAATAATTGAAAATAAGCAATATAGTTTTAAAATTCTCGTTAAAGCTAAGATACGTTATTAAAAAAACTAAAAATCGAATACAGTCTGTAACTTACGAAAACAGAAGACAGTAAATTTGTGATGCCGTCAGAGGTCATGTAATCACGCATAACTATGACGTCAGGAAATTCACGTCATCTCTAACGTCATTTGCGATTTTATTATTTTTCTTTTGCTACTTTACCGTAACATACATCTATATATATAATTTCATATTTTTATTTTCAATTTATTTATATACTATCTTACATTTATGAACTATGTGAATATATTGTTTTTTTATGACTGTGTCAACTCTAGAACTTTTCGAATATATTTATCGGAGCATACACAACTGGATACAGAGAATTTAATTTCATGTTTGTCAAAACTCAACTGCATACAAAATAACTTCATTTATTAAAGGTGTACATTGTTCGATTTTTATAAATATATGCCAATGAGAAGGGTTTAGAGAACACTGCTACTTGGCTGGCTGCCAAACTACCGCATTCGAAAATAACCCCCTTACTTGTATAACAAAAAATTCAGGATAAAATGCAAGAGCACCAAGAAAATAATTTCTATCTAGTGCACGTATGTTCTGAGGAGCAATGAACTTTAAAATATAACCTTTTTTCTTTGAACCGAGGAAAATATAAAAACCACAAAGGATTCAGCTTTGAAATCAGCCAGGGTTGTTCCGCTAATTTATGATCTCCTAAGAATTACGTCACAAAATTTATGAGCCGTTTAGATTAACGGCATTCTAGCAGTACCAACAGTTTTGCGTGAAGAAATCTCTAGCCGTGTATCACGTAAGATGTTCAATTCGGTTGTTTTCGTAATTCTGCTTTCCTGTGCAGATATTTCATCCAAAGGGAATTTTTTTAACATTTTGTGTTTTACATTTATTTATTAAATATCATGTTCTTCGCACTTAAACCATAAAATTCAGTTAAAGAACAATATCGCAAAATAATTTTAAACTGAGCATATCTTTAGAATTTCCTATACACAATCTCACGCGCTGGAGATAAAAATGTTTTTTCTGTACAACGTTGCCATTGCTGGCTTTGAAATACTTGAGTTTGTTTATCAAAAAATCGTTAAAGGTTTACAAAGTATGAAATCGATGATAAGACAAATTCCAAATTTCAAATTTGGGCTTCCAGATGCCCATACTCGCAGCAGGATTACGTCATTCAAAATTCGATGGCTCTAGGTACCGTCGTTTTATCACAATGCGAGAAACATGCATACCTTTATACACATTCTTCATTATTTAATTTCTTTAAATATAATACAGGGCTGCAATATTTGGTGGCAACAGTTCGAAAAGTGAACCGACATTTAATGTTTCCGACGCAAAATCGCAAAACGAAAACAATAGTCCTTTAGCCACAAAGCCCCTGTGGACGAATAAAAGAAAGAAGAAAAACTTCCTTTGAACTGATTATTTCAAATAATTAATACTCTTATTTGGATTATTTTAATTGATCACAAAGTTACCATGGAACCACGGCTAAACCATTCCTCACTTCATTGAATGTAATCAATCCTCTTAGAAAACATAATTACTGGTGGTATTTAATACCAGTATGTCTGTATACTTTAAAAAACATCAAACCACATTTAGAGGACTTCAGGAGGAGAAGTTTCACCATATTTACTGTAAAATTCAGGCCCGGCTCTGAGCATAGGCAACACAGGCAAATTTTAGGAGGCTGCCAATTATATTATTCTCACAAGGGACAGTTTGGCTTTAAACTATTAATATATTTAATTTGTATGGGGTGACAGCTGTACTGATCGCATAATTTGAGGCTAAAGGTCTCAAACTGGTGGTCTGCCGATTATACTTTTCTCATAAAGGACAATAATTTTAAATTATTAATATGTTTAATTTCCATGGGGCGCTAGATTGATCATCTAAGGCAATGCTCACAAACTGGTGGCCCGCGGTCCTTCATGGGGCCTCCGAAGCAGCTTTAGACGGCCCACGAACATATTTCAATCATGCATTTGTTATACGATGTTTATAGCTTTAGAGACGTAGGTATATGGACATAAGATTATGCGCAACTTTTGCTCAAGGAAATATATGTTACCAGTAGAAAGAATAGGCTGGGACTTTCTCTCACTCTATGTATGTAGGGCAGGTCACGTGACTGGGCTAAAGATATTCCATAAATCATTCTACCATTCTCCTTTCTCACAGTTTCTCATCTCCAACACTAGTTTATAAGCATACAGCAAGTTATAATCTAATACTGAAACCTAAATGTAAAGTCATAGTCTACTTCAGGAGTCGGCAACCTTTTTTGGCCGCGGGTCAAAATCAACCAAAATGCGAGTATTAAAGAGACGTTTGAGTCAGAGATATTTTCGTATTAAAACAGCATTTTAGTAAATAATAAGATATATTTTATTAAGAAAATAATTACAAACATAGTTGAATAAACTTTATTTATAAACTTTCTCTACGATTTTCATTTCTGAAAATATTTGCTCACATTTATAAGTGGACCCGAATGTGGTCAAAATGGCAAAGGCAATTTTTTTAATGATGAAAACCTCGTAGGAAGTGGTGCCCAACATGTTGATATCATGAGAAAATGATTATCTTCTGTATTTTCCAAATCGTTCCGCAATTTCTTGAATTTCTCCGTCCATAATGTTGAACTTTTAAAATCAATCATTTCTAAACTAAAACTGTCAATTCTTAGATATTCAAAATACTGCAAACTTGTAATATTTTCTTCTATTTCATCGGGCTTTATTATAAATGTAAACATTTCTCCATGTTTCTTAAGACTTTCATATCCACTTTCAATGACCGAAATCCAAGTTTCGAACATATTTATATTGCGTTCATCGATATTTTCTTTTTCATGTTCCCTTTTTAACAAGGGAAAGAAATGAAATTTTTTAGTTTTTATGTCAGTTTCAAATAATATCAATTTTGAAGTAAAACTCTTCCACGCCTCATATATTTTCAAAATTGTGTGGTTATTTCCTTGGAGTCGTACGTTGAAATCATTATAATGGTTCATTATGTATGTTAAGAGTAAAAGTCTTAAAAACCATTGTTTATCATTGAGTTCGAGATCATTTTCACCGATTTCGTGAAGAAATATTTGTATATCATAAAAGCACTCTACAAATCTATTAAGAACTTTGTCCCGACTTAACCATCGCATTTCAGAATGTAATAACAAATCTCCATATTTCGATTCAATTTCCTCCAAAAAAGCTTTAAAGCGCCTGTGCCTGATAATGCTGATCACGCTATTATCATGTTTACGATCTTAACAACATTTTTCATTACATCCTTAAGTTATTGTGTAGATGCCTTTGCAAATAAATTTTCCTGTATGATACAATGAAACGATAAAAGTGAACGGCCAAGTTCATCGCAATTTTTACAAATCCAACAGTTTTTCCTCTCATACTTGGAGCACCGTCAGTTGTTATGGAAAACAATTTACTTTTTAAATCCAATACTTGCCCATTTTTGAAATTTGTAAACTCTTGTACTTGACGAAAAATATCAGTTCCTTTGGTGGTGTCATTCATTGAAGCAAGAACACATAGTTCTTCATTGACATTCGAGCTACTTATTGATGCAAATCTAATAATTATTGCAAGCCTACCAATACTATTTATGTCGGTACTTTCGTCAACTGCAATGATAATTATATCACAAGATAACAAATCATTTTTGACCTGTTTATCAATATTCTTGGCCATATCTTCAACGCGACGCTGGACTGTTCTAGCTCACAATGGCATTTCTTTGATTCTCTCAATTATTTGTTTTTTATTTGCGAAGTCATTAAATAAGTGTTCGGAACAATTTATGAATGCGTTTCTTAAAAACTCGCCGTCTGTAAATGGTTTTCCGTTGGTACCGATGCTAAGAGCTGCAACAAAGCTGGCAAACGTAGCGTGATTGTTGCTGGTAACAAAACTCTTTAAGAATTTATTTTGTTTTCCAAAATTTAATACACGTTTAGCAATGTATTCAGATTTATCTTCATTTGACATTTCACTCACATCTTTATGTTTTAAGAAAAGTGTCCCTCAATATTATAAGTCCTTGCGGTAATTATAGCTGTACATAAAGTACATATCAATTTGTTACCATTTTCGATACACCCATACTTTTCTGTCCACACATCTTGAAATAATCTCTTTTTTGCTTTTTGCTTGTTCATGGAAATTTTTTTAAATAATAATGTTTATTTCACTAGGTCACTGGGTCAATATTATTGTGCTACTGTACTACACGTGCTATAACTATAACTGACATACAACTGAGATAACGACGCGCGCGTCAAGGAATGGTACAATTTGTTCAGACAATGTCGCTGCATTCCACATACTATCGGCCGATTCCATATCCAGTCAGGCGGGGATGGGCTTTAACTGATATTTTTATATGTTATACTGGATTCAAATTTATTACGTTCATAACTTTGCAACAAAAAGTTTTTGGCAAAAAGAAAAAAATGTTTGCATATCTTATACTTTATTTTCGGAACTAAAGTGGGTCACTTGAAATTGCCAAATGGGTCACTCAGTGACCCACGGGCCATAGGTTGCCGACCTCTGGTCTACATTAACATATTTTGTAGATCATACTGAATATTCATCTGTTAACAAACAAATTGCTCGCCATAAATGGCATTATTTCAGTTTTAGCCATAGTTTTAACTCTTGCCATAAACGCAGTATTTCCTAGAAAGAAATCCTCCCAAGAAAAACAAACTTAATCAGTATTTTTTAACAGTGTTTAAAAACCAAATACATAAGCGGCTATGGGAACTGATGTAGTAGAACATAACTAATTTTATAATTTTAATAAATTATATAAATGTACAACTGCGGGAAAAAAAAGAGACAGTTCAATATCTCCTGTTCTACTGGGCCGATTGATGAAATTCAAATTGCGTTTTTCATGTCTCGAAAGCGCGACTTAGGATATGTATTAGATTTATATATAGCATTGTTCAAATGTAGGTATTTTGACACAAAATCGGACTTATTCTGAAATGACATGCCAATTTTTCTCCCTATTTCTATTCTACGACTCAAATTATACCAAACTGCCAAGTTTTGTAAACCTCGCACGAGTAATTTATATTAAACTAGCCGCTGCGCGGCCAGCCTTCGTCTGACTTTTAAGTGTACCAGAAAAATGCCTAAAGAGAACACCAAACATTAAATTTGAAAACTGTACAGAATTTTACTCTGCAGAACAATTTTATCGAAAAAGAAACAAACAACAACGGAAAAAAAATTCAGTTAAAAATGCATTACATATAAAAAGCATACAACGAAATAAGCAATATCGCTTAATATAAATATTAATTATCCTAATAAATAAATTAACTAACTTCCCTTTGCCAAATCTTAAGAATTCAAATGGTATAAACAGATTGAGAACTTAAACAGATTAAAAAATATCATGCAAAACTTTTTTATAATTAAAATTATATATAATTAAAACATAATATTACAATGAAATAAGCAATATCCCTTGATACAAATGTTAATTATCCTAATAAAGTAATTAAACAATTTACCGTTGCAAAAAGAAACAACTTTTTAATTTCTTAAACTTTTCAGTCTCTTAAAAACAGTAACATAAGAAATACGATGAAAAATTGTTGCCAAACCGAAATTTTTAAAAGAATGAAACTATTCAAAATGATGCAATTTCATCAAAAATCTATCAACAACAATAAAAAAGGAAAATTGTTGCCAAAACTACATTTTAAAATATCTGAGATGTGAGAAGTGTATTCGGAAGCTTCATTTAAAAAATTTTAAAAAAATACAAAATATTATTATTTTTCCAAAATTCTTTTTTTAAAAGGAGTCGAAAGGATTAAAGTTCAACGTGTCCAAAAATCAAAGGAAAATAAACAGCACATTTTTTAAAATAAGTTTTTTTAAAAAAAATTCCGCTGAAAAGGTGTTAAGCTCACCTTCCTAAATAAATTCGTATTTAATCGATTTATTGAAATACGAAATTTATTTTAAGTTCGTAAAATAGCTAAGTGTCTACGCTTCACGACGATGCAAAAATGAAATGTATAGGGTGAAATCTCGCTTACCTGTAGCCCATTATGTCTCAAAATGACGCGATTTGGTCACAAAACATAAAGTAAAAAAAATTCTAATTCGAATTTCGAAAAAATCGCTTCGAGGTGCACTGGCTTTTGTGTAGATACACCTATGTACCAAATTTCGTGGCCCTGGGTCTATTAGCTTACTCGCAACACGAACGAAAGACACACACACAGAGAGACTCTTTGTTTTATTATATGCAGAGACTAGCCGCTGCGCGGCCAGCCTTCGTCTGGCTTTTAAGTGTACCGGAAAAATGCCTAAAGAGAACACCAAACATTAAATTCGAAAACTGCACAGAATTTTACTCTGCAGAACAATTTTATCGAAAAAGAAACAAACAACAACAGAAAAAAAATTCAGTTAAAAATGCATTACATATAAAAAGCATACAATAAAATAAGCAATATCCCTTAATACAAATATTAATTATCCTAATAAATAAATTAGCCAACTTCCTGCTGCATTCTCTAGGCAAACGTCCAGTATCCAAGAGAAAAATTAAATTTAAAAACTGCACAGAATTATCGCCCTCATTTTTTCGGGTAGCAATAGTGCTGATATCAGCAACAATGACTGCGTGCCATAATTTTTCATATAATGAGAGAAAATCATCAATTTGATACTATTTCATAAAAAAAAACTCATTCGAATTTTGAAAAATCGATGTCCACTGGCTCTTGTCTAGATGCATCCTGTGTACCACATTTCATAGGCCTGGGTCTATTAGCTCACGCGCAGTACGAACGAAAGACACCTACACACACAGAAAGACTCGTCCTTTTAAATATAGATCTATAAATTAATTAAACAATTTACATTTGCAAAAAGAAACAATCTTTCAATTTCTTAAACTGTTCGATAGAGTGAAATCTCGCTTTCCTATAGCCCATTATGTCTTAAAATGACGCGATTTCGTCAGAAAACATAAAATAAAATTTTTTAAAAAAATCTAATTCGAATTTCGAAAAACTCGCTTCGAGGTGCACTGGCTCATGCAAAAAATTCATGCAAAACTTTTCAATATCTTACAAACAGTGATATATAAAAATAACATGAAAGAAACTCAAAAAACAAAACACTTCGCGCAGAATTTTACTCTGCAGAACAACTTTATCAAAAAAGAAATCAATAAAAATGTATTATATATATAAAAAATGACAATGAAATATGCAGTATCCCTTAATACAAATATTACTTATCCTAATAAATAAATTAACCAACTTCCCTTTGCAAAATCTTAAGAACTCAAATGGTATAAACAGATTAAGAACTTAAACAGAT
>KK117605.1:349974-392594 GCA_000611955.2 Stegodyphus mimosarum | reverse complement strand
TCTCTTTTTTTATTAAACTTATTTGATTCTTCCTTTCACATTTCAAAATTTAGGTTCATTCCAAATAAAATTCGCCCATTTTTTATGATTTATTTTTAAAATTTGTATTTTTTAAATAATTTTTATAAATTTTTCGAAAGACATTTTGAATTATAACCTATACAATTTTTACCATCATTTTAAATAGATGTATTTCTAGGCACACCTCTAAAAAATTAGAGTTTTTTTATCCAAAATTTCCTAAGATCTATGTGAATTTACACATTGGCGTGTTTTAAAATTTGCCATATTCGTTACAAGCGATAATAACGCCAAATGTTACGCACTTTGTTAAAATTATTTGAAAGTAGGAACACGACTTTTTTTCCGCTCGTATGCAATAAAAAAAAAGGAGAGGAAAATAGGTTGCTATAGATGAAGAAGCTCGCTAAGTGAATTATTCTCGAATTTCTCCATAAATTTCGCATCAAATTATACAAAATTTAGAAGTTATGTATAATTTGAGTCGTAGAATCGAAATATAGAAAAACATTGGCATGTCATTTCAGAAAAAGTCATATCTTTGTGTCAAAATACCTATATTAAAATAATATTATGTATAAATTTAATAACCAGTCGATTGCGGTTAATCGGACCACATCGGGAAGCGATCGTTTCGGTCCTAATAACCGGCTGGTTCGATTAAACGAACATGTCCAATGTTGTAAGACGGTACATGCTATATGTAACAAACAGTAAATGTACATGTAAATCATGTACTAAATTGTAATTATGACCTTTATTGTGCAGTACACACGTATGGCGAATACAAATATACAAACAAGACCTACAGTCGAATTTTTATCATTGAGAAAATTAATTTAGAAACAAATTCTAAGAAACGATCTCCACGATACTCAGCATGCGAAACACAATAAAAACAAGTTTTTACCAAGTTCCAGTCAACATTTGAAGAACTTATCCAATGAGATCTGATGCGTTCGTTGTCTTGACGGATTGCACGTGAACGAAATCGCCACAAACATCAACACAGCAATGGGACTGCCTTCATTGAATGACATAATACTGCAGCGAATATGGGCATCTGGAAGCCAAATTTGAAATTTGGAATTTGCTTTATTATCGATTTCATATTTTGTAAAACTTTAACGATTTTTTTATTAACAAACTCAAGGATTTCAAAGCGAGCAATGACAACGTCGTACAGAAAAACATTTTAATCTCCAGCGCGTGAGACTGTGTATAGGAAATTCTAAAGATATGCTCGGTTTAAAATTATTTTGCGATATTGTTCTTTTAACTGAATTTTATGGTTTAAGTGCGAAGAACATGATATTTAATAAATATAGGTTACACAAAAAACGTTAAAAAAACTCCCCTTTGGGAGTAATGCAAAATCTGAAACATTTCAAATTTTCTCTTTATTTAAATTTGCATTTTTAAATAATTTTTATAAATTTCTCTAAAACATTTTTGTGTTAGAACCTATAACATATTTAACATCACCTTAAAGTTGATGTATTTCTAAGCATACCTGCAAAAAATTAGAGTTTTTTATTCAAAATTTCCTAAAATATAGGTGAATTTACACATTGGCGCGTTTTGAAATATAGCATATTTGTTATAAGCGATAATAACGCCAAATCTGCTTAACGCACATTTATGAAACAAACAAAAGGAAAATAGGTTGCGGAAATTAAGAAGTTTGCCGAGTGAATTATTCTTGGCGCAAACTGAAAAAAATACGCCAGGATAAGTTTTTGAATTTCTCCGTAAATTTCGCACCAAATTTTACAAAGTTTAATATTTAGGCATAATTTCAGTGGTAGAATGGAAATACGGAAAAACATTGCATGACAATTCAGAAAAGGTCCGATTTTGTGTCAAAATACGTATGTTAGACCAATGCTATATATAAATCTAATATATATCCTAAATTGCATTTTCGAGACATGAAAAATGCAATTTGAATTTCGTTAATCGGCCCAGTAGAAAGGGAGATATAGAACTGTCCCTTTTTTTTTCCCCTGCAGTGTACATATAATTTTTAATTTCACTGCTAAGGAAGTAACGGGGTCAAATTTTATCAAATGGTGCAACACAAAACTTACTATATTTAAATAAAAACAAAATAAAGCTTCATTGTAGACAGCATAAACCTTTTGACGTAAAGTAGGAAAAAGTATTTCACATGGTACATTACTAGACAAGCATAGATATATCATAAGCACTTTTAGAATAAGCAATAACAGAAGGGATATTTACTCTGGTGGCGGCTGTCGCATCGTAATTAGTCTTGTCGAACTGCCATCCTCTATCGCATTTTGTTGTGGGCCAGTCTGGATTAATGGACCAGTTGCCAGATTCTAAAATCTGCGAATAATTTATATCATACCTTGAACAAGATTTGTCACTAGGAGGCCGGATTAATAGCTTCTGGAATTCGAGTGACAGATTAGAATGTGCCACTTCTGGTACATAGCACCAATGTTCTGGAGTATTTGATAAGAATATGCTGTTCATTGAAAACCATGGAATTACTATGAAGGCTGGGATTAAAAATCCCACAACCAAAATTTTCTGATACAGTCCGAAACCACCAACATCTTTTAGAATGTCTTCGAAGTCCATTGTTAGGCTTTTACGAAGGAAAAATTTCTTCTATAATATATCTGAAAAAAAAAAAAAAAAAAAAAAAAAAAAAAAAAAAACGACAGTTCTAAATCTTAATCGTAAAAAAAAAAAAAAAAAAAAGAATATAGTTTCTTCATGATAATTTAAGGCCTAGTATTACCAGTTTTAGAATTTATTAATTTACTTTTACATTTGCAGTGTTCCTCAACTCAAGAAGGAATAACTACCCTTAGTTTCACCCAAAATAAGATAAACAATCGGCCCTTTTCTTTGGGCTTACAACAAAGCCTTCACTCGGGCTTGAACTCAAAAATACAAAATAAGAACTAACTATAACTAAGAGATTTAGCCTAAGCTAACATAAATCTAACGGAGTTGGCCTTCAGTTTTAAACCAGCCGGTGAACTATCAAACGACACGAAATACTGCGGCCGAGCGTAACAGCAGTTAGAGAGCCCAAAGGCAAACACCCGCTACTCAGGATTCCTATTTCTCTCTTACGAAGTAAGTTGAACTTTTCTTTAATTCTATTTCTTACTCATTTACATTCAATGCGATTCTAAAACGTCACCCTAGTAGGAAGTTGTAAGTTGAAACGAGGCAAGATAGGAGAGGTTAACTAAATTAAAATAACTGTTATAAAATTAAAGTATACCTTACAAGTACTGAAACAAAAAATCCACAGCACATAAGCATGGAAACTTTTGCTATTGCCAATCAAAAGAGAAAGATTAAAGGTGTCATGTAAAGGGATTATTCTTTGTATAGTATCTCTTGCCCCTCCCCACTTCGATAAGTTTGTAATTAACGTTCTGAAGAACATCATCTAGAAATCATGTGACTATCCTTCCCCATAAACTGATTTGTCATACTGCATAATAAGAATCATCTTACAAATGTTTTGTGTACACCTTTCTAAAAGAATTCCTACTCGCAATTCACCTCAATTCGGATGATCATATCATTAAAAGAGGTTTAGATGTAATGGTATTATAATACGAAGACTTGTAAAACGAAAAAACTCAAAGATTCGTTGCTTGATTTCGGGATTGGTGCGTGATAACTATAGAGAATGGTTTCGAATATTTTGGTATTACATTGTTTTTATACCAATCGATATCTTTTTATTTCATTTTCTCTGTATGCAGTTAATGTGAATAAGTAATTCCTAATTTTCTAAAATGGTTCATTCCCTTGTTTTTCTGTTTAAATTTTAAAATCAAGCTTCGAACGATACAAATAGGTCCTTAGTGTGGTTAAAATGCTGAGATTTCCAACAGACTCGGTTAACCGATTCGTTTGCATATAAATTTGGGGGGAACATTTAATTATTCTCGAATCCCAAACCTAAAAGGTTTTTTATAGAATCCTTCATATAATGGTAATGAGAAGAAGAAGAAAGAAAATGAGCTTTAAAAACGAAAATGAATCAATGAGAAACTAATTTTAAAATACAAATTATAAAAATACACTTTTATTTATTAAAACGATGCAAACGAAATTTAGTAAATGAAGCACACAATTAAAATTCACGCATCCTGAGATTCATTTTGTCAACATAAAAAAAATATTTCAATAATAATTCAATTTTATTGCATTTTCCTAGAGGAATTTAAAATTAAAGAAAGTACCATAGGTGATTATTTTAAGATTTAAAATAGATTGACATTAAACTTAAGACAAATCTACATTCTTTCCAGAAACTTAAAGAAACAGCAAAAGCTTCTTTATTTTTAGAGTTCATAAAAGCAATAAAGAATTTTAAGTGTAACCTAAATAATGTAGAAAGGTTAACTAAATTAAAATAACTGTTATAAAATCTAAATATACCTTACACATTCGCCGAATTGTTTACAATTATTTCTGAGTAACTTCCATTTCGTTGCTTCGCTCTTCACTTATTCTACTTGTTTGAAGGTATTGAAGCTCCGTTCAGTGCCTTAAAAACTGGCCTGACTAAGATCATGGATAACACCGGTCAGGATATTGTATCTAAACTTTCCGAGCTTGGACGGCGTAAATCAATATATCTCCAGCGGATACCGTCACATGTTGGGGTGTATGGTAACGAAACAGCTGACGATCTGGTAAGAAAAGGTTGTGATCTCCCTACACCCACATCCACTGATTTATGCCAAACCGAAATTCACTCCTATTACAAACATAAAACTAATATGGCATGGAAAATTTCTCCTTTTCACCAGTGGTATTTCGCTGAACAACCAGAGTCACTCCTGAGTAAAAGATCTAGGCCTATCCAAACGGCCATGGCCAAATTCAGAAGTGGGCATCTTCGATTCATGAAATTCAAAGAGGGAGAAAAGACTGTCCTTTCGTGTGCCTGTTCCCTCCCTGCCTCTCCCGCTCACCTACTGGATTGTATACGCGTCTCCCTGAGACAGCTGAGCAGGACGACATCTACGATTTGCTTGTGTGGCAAGGTCTCTTGGACTTGGTGTAGGCTTTCCTGCCAGAATGGGATTTCAAACAACAACAACACAACACCTGTTTATTGAGCAAATCCTTTCTTTCTCAAACTCTTATCCATTTTAAAATAACAATCATGGTGAATAATGGATCAAACTGAATATATTTGTCGTTGATTATACAGCAGCAGTCCATGAAACAACAATATGAATTTCGCCCATTTTTTTTCATTGATGGCATTAAGGGTCTCATAGCACTCTATTTTGGTTACCAACGACATGAGAGTGGCTCGGATTTAGAAATCTTCTATTCCTCCGATCCGGGGAACAAGTTTCAGCCAGTATCAGGGAAGGTTCATCCGGATAGAAGACACCTGCAGTAACTGGCATATTGACCACTGATGAGCAGATGTAAAAAATGTTATCCGCTACAAATCTTAATATTCTATATAGATTATTGGCTAGGCCTAGCAAAAAAGAATGCTCCACCAATTGAGTACAAATACTGATAGTCAGATAAACAGGCGGTACACCACGCAGCTGGTGATAAATAAGTAAGGTTTTCATAGCGTACACTGCGAAAAAAAGGACAGTTCTAGATCACCCGTTCTACTGGGTCTTTTGATGAAATTCAAATTGCGTTTTTCATGTCTCGAAAGCGCGACTTAGGATATATATTAGATTTACATATAGCATCATTCTAACATAGGTATTTTGACACAAAATCGGACTTTTTCTGAAATAACATAGCAATGTTTTTCCATATTTCGATTCTACAAAGCAAATTATGCCTAAATATTAAATTTTGTAAAATTTGGTGCGAAATTTACGGAGAAATTCATAAATTTAACTTCGCGAATGTTTTTCAGTTTGATCCAACAATAATTCACTTGGGAACTTCTTAATATGCGGCAACCTATTTTCCTTCCCTTCCATTGTGCAGCGGAGGAAAATAAGTCACATCGTTCCTGCTGTCCGGCGTCGACGTGGAGACAGATCTAATCCGGCAGTAACTGTGTAGCGCCCCACCGCGCGACAACGTGGCATAATGGTTTGGGGCGCTATTGCCTACGATTCCAGGTCACCTCTAGTTCGTATTCAGGGTACTATGACGGCCCAACGATACTCGGATAATGTACTGCGGCCGGTGGCAATCCCCTACCTTCAGGGGCTGTCTAATGCAATTTTTCAGCAGGTATAACGCCCGACCACACAGTGCTCGCATCTGCCAACATGCTCTGCAAGATATACAGATGCTTCCCTGGCCGCCGTACTCTCTTGACCTGTCACCAATTGAACATGTGTGGGATGTGATTGGAAGCCGTTTTCAGACTCTGCCCCTGCCTCGTTCAGAAGACGAACTGTGGCAAATGGTTGAAGGGGAATGGAGAGCCATCCCTCAAAACACCATCCGCAGTCTTATTGACTCTATGCCTAGACGTGTTTCTTCGTGCATCGCTGGCTGCGGTGGTCCTACATCCTACTGAGCCGACGCCGCTCTCGCTCTGTATTTTGACTACCATTTTGAAATAAAGATCACTTATTGCTGCTTGCTGTCTCTGTCTTTTTTCCAAATTTCATCAGTTTCTGACCACTCCTTCTTTGTGTTGCATTTTCAGTGTCGAGCAGTGTATATACTTTCACTGAAAAATACATTCAGAATAGTGCTCTGAATTTCTTATGTATGTAATCTTGTAACACTAAGGTTGTACACTAACGTAACACTCTTTGTAGTTCAATAACGTTTACTTTATTTTAAAACTTTACTATCATCTCTTATTTTCCACTTCCGGCCCGAATTAACGCGTGAATATGTTCATGCAAATTGTACTTGCTAACGCTTAAGTATTTAAGTTGTGGCTTTTTTCCAAGAGTAGAAGGTGAGAGAGAGATCCCTCTTGCTACGAGGCTTCATGCGAGCCTGCCATCCGTTACTGTTCGCCTTTAAGGCCAGAGGTTTAAGTCCTCTCGAAAGTTAAAGACGTATTATAGTTTTCCGCAGCTTGCGTAAAACAGACGTACTAATTTAAAAGGTCAGTCTTGGTGCTAGTCATCTGTGTAAAATATTAAGAGTTAGCTCTTATTTAAATTTTAGTTAGTTAGTAGTCTTATATTCTTTTACGTTCAGACCACAAGTGGTTGGTCTTTGTATCCCGAAGTGCGGGAACGTTTGTAAAATCGATAAGCAAATAAAGGGTAGTTTGAACCCTTCTTATCTTTGTTGTATCTTCTCCGCACGCACGAACATAGCTTTTAGTAAGCTCCCTGTTCCTACTCGGGACTCCAGTTATGTTTGCAAAATGAACTAGAAGAAGCAGTAGTTCTGATAATCTTAAGTATAATCTCAGCATAGTTCTAAACACAAAACTATTTACAAACAAAGGTAAATAAAGATACTTACTATCTGAAAATGTTTTTGAAGATAACAGATAAATTTATTGTCATGTTTATTATTATAGGAATTACTTAATTTTAAATCCTGGGTAAGTATTATTACAGGAATTTTAAATCCTGGGTAAGTAACATGTAGCGCACAATTCCCATATACAATTGTATTCTATCGAAAAAAACCAGCCTAAGTATGCGGTTTTTCGAGTTATCCTGATTAACTGTTCCATTTATCCGGAATTTATTATTAGCACATTACTTACATATGTTAGTGTGTTTTGGAATTATCAATTAAATCAACTTGACACTCTGAATTCATTTCGTTATGTAAGCTCAACTTCACCCACGCACACTCGTTGACGCCTTTTATTTTCTAACAATTGTTTCATTTTTACTTTCTTGTGCAAAGTAAAAAGGAAGTAATGTAATCGCGAAAAATTTCGGGTATCATATTTCAACGAAAATATCTATTTTGACCGCTATCGAATGCAATTTAACGACGTTTTTGAGTGACATTCGTACGTAATAATAGAATAAAGGACTCTTTTTAACCTAAAAAATTATAAAACTGATTTAAAATGGATTCTGAAGAGATTTTTTCGTGGCTTCTGTGCCTACGTATGCACGCACGTATGTATGTATGTATCTCGCATAATTCAAAAACGAATAGCCTCAGAACGTTTAAATTTTGTATATAGGACTGCTATAGCATGTTTTTGAGTTATGTGGGATACATACATACATACGTACTTACAGACGCCATGAAAAAAACTCTTCTGAATTTATTTTAAATCAGTTTTATAATTCGTTTGGGGAAATAGAGTCCGTTATTCGGCCCTTATGTACGTACCCGGAATTTTTCATGATGAGAATACTCCTTTTACTTTGTACAAGGAAGTAAAAAGGGGGCATATAATAATAATCTATTACACACCCCCAAAAATAGGGAAGGCACGACATGCCATATAAGCTAGTCAGTCGAATGCAATTTATAAAAGACATGAGTCATATCAAAGACATGAGTTTTTTACTCCCGATAATCTCTATTATTAAATAATGTTGAATCTGTATGCATGTATGTTCTTCGCATTCTGGAGAAGCGGTACCACCTACAGCCACCAAATATTCAGCGCACATAGTCCTTCACACGAATATATGCAACTCGAAGCCTAAATTTTGAATTTCAAATTTGTATGTTATTATTTTTATTATTGTTATTTTATTTCTTTTATTTATTTATTATTTTATAGTATTTATAATTTTTTTTTAATTTTTTATCTATTTTATTATAAAAGGCGTTAACTCGAGCGGGTTACTAATCTCAAAACAGGATTTTGCGTCGTTCATTATAAACAGTTGTATCACTTTTCAAATTGTTGCCATCAAATATTATCGCACTGTATTACATTTAAAGAAATTAACAAATGAAGAATCTGCATGAATGTATATATATCCCTGGCATTGTGAAAATACAACAGAACCTGCAGCTATCAAATTTTAAATGACGTAGTTTTTCACTCGAACATGTGCATCTGAAAGCCAGAATTTTGAATTTCAAATTTTATATTTCATATTTTATAAAACTTTAATAAATTTTTATAACGATTCGCAAGTGCACATCAAATTTCTTTATTTATTTTTCATTCACTTTAAGGTGGAAAATTGGTAAATTTTGATATAGTCTTTTACAAGCGATATTACTCATCCCGGTGAAACCAAAAATAGGATAACAATTGCAAGCATTAGATTAAGAGTATATTCTGCACTAATGATTTACATACAAGATCAAACTAGAACTGGTATGAACCAGTTTTCAGTTATTCGTATCGAAAATCTCTGATGGTTAAAGCTATCTTTTGACATAAGCGCAGAAATATTGCACAAGATTTCTAAGACGACTACTCTTGGTGCCAGAAATTTCTGTAGAGAAATTTTCTGTAGTTAATCTGTAGTCTTCTGTAGAGAAAATCAACAGAAGACGAATTCGGTGAATGTTATCGACATGACGCATGACGGAATTGACGTATTAAAAATTCCTGGAGCCTGTTAAAGTAAAATACTGATGTAGAATTCTGGTATACCGTTTCATAAATAAATTTATGAATTAATCGCGAAGATAAATTTTGAATAATGATAAGGTCGAGAAAGAAATAAAACTTAAGAGAGAAATTTATCTTCTATTTAATTACCTAGAATACCATAAGTGAGTAATATTATATAATGTGTGAAAGATGTCTTACGTATAAAACAAAGAAACAAAACAGAAATTTTTCTTAAAAATTTCAAAAACGCTGATTGAATTTACAGATTTTTCATTTTACGCAGTTGCTTTCTTTTCCAAAAGAGTTTGAGTTCCTTAAATCAGTAAATGTGTAAATAATTAAATGGAAGAAAAACAGGAAATTGTAAAATTTAAAATTAGGCAAAAAGCAGCCTCTACCCCAAACGAGGGCTGCATTTTTTCCCTAATAAATAAATAAATAAAAACAGAGAGGTTTTAGATTTTAACAGTCACCCAAAATGGTTCGTTAAGGTTTTTTTAAGCTCTCGGAGAGCTCGCAGTCTTCCCGTCTGCTGTTACACTCACTCCTACTAACTCGCTTTTTTTGTCATTTTGGCTTTATTATTAAGCATCATTTTCTTCGCACTTACGCCGCACACAATTCAATAACAAAATTATAAAAATTTTAAAAGCAGCATAGCAAGTACACATTTAGAATTTCCGGTGCATTGTTAAGTGTTTGCATATATTTTTTCTGTTTTTCTTCAATCTTTTTTTAGTACATCATACCAATGTTCAGTTTTCTTATTAATATGGTTTTAATAATGTTTTTTTTATTATTTTATTATTATTATTATTATTATTATTATTATTATTATTATTATTATTATTATTAGCGTTTTGTGAGTTTACTTTATTTATTAAACATCGTGTTCTTGGTTCCATATAAAATTCTACCCAACAGCAAAATCACAAAATACTTTAAAACCGCATATCTTTAGAATTTCTGATAGACAGTCTCGCGCGCTGGAGAAAAATAAATGTTATTTTTCATACAATATTGCCACTGCTCGTTTTCAAATCGTTAAGTTTGTTAATAAAAAACTTGTTAAAGTTTTACAAAAAGTAAAATAGAAAATAAAACAAATCCGAAATTTAAAATTCGAGCTTCCAGGTGTCATGTTTGGGTGGAGGACTACGTTAGTCACGATTTGATGGCCCTCAGGTTTCGTTGTTTTTTCACATTTCGGGAAACATACATACATTCACGCAATTTCTTCATTATTTAATTTTTTTAAATATAAAAACAGGGCGATAATTTTTGGTGGCAAAAATTTGAAAAGTGATACCCCGTTTTTAGTGACTCAACGCGAAAATGCCCTTTCGAGAGTAATTTCCCATTTAGGACTAACGCCCTTTTGGGATAATAATTTGCATAACTTTTACGTAACTTTCTGCCTGTTTTAATCTTCTTCGCCCTAGAGACCACTAGCGTCATCTTCAATAACTTTAAACTGGGTTTCTAAATTTAATGCTTTTCCATTTTCGTTAAATCTAGAAGTAATTTTACCCTAATCTGAATCATTTAGAATTTACGATATCCATAACAAAAATAAATTTTATACATACAATGAGTTGTCAGTTTCGAAATAAATGTGAGCGTCGTCAGTGAACCCAAAAGCAAAACTAAATAGACGTGATTTCTTTTGAACGTAGAGTATTATATTTTATTGCAAAGATAGGAAGTAAATGAATTAGGCCAAGTTGTTCTAATGACCTATTTATACAATGCTATGTTACAACAATATTTAATATGTGATAAACCACATCACAGTGAGATAAGTTTAAGATAAAAACCACTTTTCTGTTGGAACTAAATTCTCAGGTTACATAATGTTTGAGATAGTTTAGTTTCATAAAAAGTTTAGATATTTTAAAGGTCTCTTTAACCCTTTCGCGGGCAATGGCTACAAAGTCAAGCCACCTAAATATAATTTTTTCTCTAAGTGCGCAGTGTCTAGCTTCGTTAGCCACCTGCATTGACTGAAGCTGAAATTCACAAAAATCATTACAGATGACAGCACTGCACATTTTTTTATCGAATTATGGTCTCTGATGGAATGCTGAAGTTGTGCATGCAGTGCATACGTACTGTAAATTGAAATTTCATTATTTAAAAAATTATTTCTAATTTATGAAGAACATTTTGACAGTTTTAATGTATATTTTTCTAACATGTAAATAAATTAAACTAATTCACAATCAAAAACAATTCATTTTTATTAGGTTTTTGAAAAGTTTTCAAACTTGGATACAGGGTCAGTCCACCGCTCTTTTAGAGCAGTAACAGTGACCTTGAAAACGGCGCACTTCCTTTACCTAGAGAAGGGTTATGTTTGAGGGAAACATGTGTATCTGTAGGAGGGAGAAATGTAAACAAACTTTGTTTATAACATCTGATGAGGTTTCGGGCTTTTATTTCACTCTCAGTATAGTTTATCTGTTTGACCAGATGTCAAAAGTTTTTTTTTAGAGAGACGAAATTTAGAATACTCTCTGTATGTGGATAATTTTGTTTTACTCTTTTTAATTAGTTTCTGCTTTCATGAGATTATTGTAAATTTCTTTTACTGTTTTGATCTCAACATAATTATTTAGTTTAGTACAATGTCTAGAAAGGGCGTATTTGTACAAGAGGCTCTTGCTATTTTTGAAGATTTGCCATCAGATGATGGTTCAGCAGCATCTAATGATAGTGATACTGATGAAGAATGTTGCGAACTTCGCTCAAGAGAAAAATATTATTTCTAGTTCTGATGATGAAGAAATTGAGGAGTTACAGCTTCCTTCTACATCTAAGCCGCAAGTAAAATGGAATAAATATTTTGTTGCCAAATCTCTGCCACAATTCACAGAAGATAGTGGTCCGTCTTCTGAAGTTTTAGAAATGCAAAATCCATCTCCTCTTGGAGTATTTTTGCTGTTTATTACAGCAAAATTGTTTGAAGATATTATTTTTCAAAGTAACCTGTATGCAACTCAAGGCGGGAAAAAATTCAGCCCATTAGAGTTTGATAAATTACTGAGATTTTTGGCTATCAATCTGCTCATGGGAATCAAACGTTTGCCAAGCTACAGAGACTACTGGTCAATGGATCCCGATTTGCATGATGAGTACATGGCACAACAGATGTCTGTAAAACGTTTTGCAGGGATTCTCTCTAAGAATTCTCTAAGAAACGGAGTCTAAGTTCAAAATCGGTTCCCGTAAAAAAGCACAAACCATACGTTCCAACAGATGAGCGCACAGAAGCTGAAAACATATTCCTGTAAAAACGGAAGGTGGCTTATACAGGAGATGTTCTCTTTGTAGTACAAAAAAAGAAGTTCATCGTTCTCGATGGATCTGCAAGTCCTCCAATGTCCCACTCTGTGTCCAATCAAGTGGCCCTACTTGTTAAGTACAAGAACGATATTGTGAAATTACTTTATAATTATTACTTTGCTATTATTACTTTATTCCTCAAACATTTTGTAATTAATTATCATTAAATTATTTAATTATCATTAAATCATAAGTATTAATTTCTCATAAAAATGCATCATAATAAGGTGAATTAATTTTATCCTAACAGGTAAGCTAAATGTCTTATGTGCGCAGTGGCTATAACCTCTAGCCGTCCCCCCCAGACAAAAGACCCCCGATCCGAAAAATTGTATAAGGCCAAATAATGTTTAAGAGGGTTGAGAACATTATGTTTATAATGTACTTTATCACAGAAAAGCGTATTTTAGCTATGCGCCCGTGAAAGGGTTAATGAAAGTGTTTGGAGTTTTCGGTCGGGTACAAAAATGGTAGTCTTACAGAAAAAATATTATAAATATTGATATTGATGTGTATTTATGTTTATTTTGGAATTTTGCCTTTCGCGTCTTATGTTAATTAAACAGTTTTTACAATTCAAGTCTTTACTAAAACTTCTGTCACCAAAATACAAATTAGATTGTATATTTATGCTGAGGGTTTTGATTCTTTAAATTAGAACTACTGGCAACCGCATTTTGTTATTAATATTTTCTCCAGCTCTGCTTAAAAGATAAATTCCGGCTTTAGCATTCTCGCTAGCCGATGTTTTAAATACGCGCCTGTGAAATACCCGAGTCTACTTATTTTTAGTCCATTTAATGTGTAGTCATCAAATAGACTAAAAATAAGTAATTATCCACAAGTGGTGGACGTTCCGACTATAGCACAAGTTGCGCCTACTCTGTTACATTCAGTTTAAATAAACGGTTATTTTAACCTTCTTCTATATTTTGTTAAGTTGCTTAAGACGTATCGAAAACTCGTTATTTGTCTAGCAGGGTCTGCAGTTAAACTGCGCGGTTACAGTTTCTGTCAAGTACTTTAGCTTCCAAATGCAACAGAACCCTACAAACATTAACCGGTATACTTTAAAACTAACCAATCTTTAAACATTTACGATAACATATATATGTATAACTGAATCTTAAATTTAGAATGCTTTAGAATTGTTTTAATTTATTTAGGAAACAAAGATGCCAAAACTGCATCATATGAAATATTTTGAAAATAAGTGAAATGCAAAATACTGAGCAGAGTTTTTAAAAATATTATAAAAGTCAAGAACATTTATAAAATTCATTTATAAAAGTATAATTTTATAATAGTATTATAAAATTAATATTTATTATTCATTTACAACTTATATATAATTTGTCCAAAGGAGCTTTGACCCTGAAAGACTATTGCTTTCGTTTTGGCATTTTGCGTTGATTCACTATAAATGTCCGATCCACTTTTCAAATTGTTGCCACCAAACGTTATAACCCTGTATTATATTTAAAGAAATTAGATAATGAAGAATCTGCATAAATGTATGTACGTTTCTCGTATTGCGATAAAACAACGGTACCTAGAGCCATCCAATTTTGAATAACGCACGTTTCCAACCGAATATGGGCCTCTGGGAGCCCAAATTTGGAATTTGCTTTATTATCTATTTTATATTTTGTAAAACTTTAAAGAATTTTTGATTAACAAACTCAGCGATTTAAAGGCGGGCAATGGCAACACTCTACATGAAAAAAAAGACCTTTTTATCTCCAGCGCGCGGAACTGTGTATCGGAAATTCTAAAGATATGCTCATTTTAAAATTATTTTGCGATATTGCTGTTGAACTGAATTTTATGGTTTAAGTGCGAAGAACATGATATTTAATAAATAAATAAACGTTGTGGAGAGATTAGGTATTTTGAAGCAGCAATCATGATAAATGAGCAATGCTCTCGCCGGGATTTGAACCACAGACCTCTGGCAGACGCGGCCAGTGTGCTGACCATTACAGCACGAAGGCATGCAAAGAAGATGGGAGAAGTGCTTTCCATACCTCTCCTTTTAAAGGAAAACTGGGTTCAGGAGACCCAATCGCCAATTCCCGATGGTGGAGAATCAACATCCCCCACCTTTTCAGTTCGGGCGCCAGCGTACAGACATTAGGTATTTTGAAGCATCAATCATGATAAATGAGCAACGCCCTTTCCGGGATTCGAACCACGGTCCTCTGGAATACTCGCTCAGCGTGCTCTCCACTACACCACGAAGGCATGTGAAGAAGGTGGGAGAAATGCCTTATAAGGTAACACACAAAACGTTAAAAAAAGCCCTTTGGGCGTAATTTAGAATCTGAAACATTTCAGATTTTTTTATTTTATTTTATTTATTATTATTTATAATTCCTTCATAAAATTCATTATTTATACATTTTATTTATTTATAAAAGTTAAGAACCTCAGAGTTTCAGAGAAATGCATATGCATTATTGAGAAACATAAATTTAAACAATTTTCAAATGAAGAACGCTTTGGAATTAAAAAAAAGTGTATTTAAATGATTCTCGGTACTATTTGAAGTGCTGTGTGAAATCTTATAACAATCAAGAAAATTCTTCCCTTATTTCAGTTTTACTTTCTGTTACTAAAAAATTGTTCAGACAATAAAAAATTTATGGATGTAAGAGGAAGGCAACAAATTTGAAGTTATGTAAAATTAAAAAAAATACCCTAATTTAAGGCTGAGTTTTGAAATAACATAGTTTTATCAAATATCCTTAAATTGTGAGGTGTATTATTTAGGTTTTACTAACAGTTAGCTTTATATTAATTTATTTCTTATATGCCTAGGCTTGTCTCGTTTCCAGTCACGTGTGACAACTCTCAGCACTTGCATCTGCTGCAATCTTTATATTCCTGAGACTAAGATCTCTGTTTTTACGAAGTTCATTTGTAGTCTTTTCAACTGGGAAGTTCCCTGTGGTTTGGTGTGTGGGGTAACCGCGGGATTATTTGAAATGCCGGAAAAGCAAGAAATAATTCTAGCTAATGCTGGTAAAGACAAATGTATTAAAGCATCAAAGAGTTTAATAGACGGCGATTAGTGTATTGCAAAGATATCAGTTATAAACTTTTCAAATATAATAATAGCTAACTATTAATTTTTTAATTATTTCTAAAATAATAATTAAAAATTAAGGATATTGTTCGGAGAACAGCCTTGGTTGCGCCAACTTGGCTTCTTTAAGGGTATGGACGACATTTCATCACGCCAACGGAAGTAAATACTACAGAATAAATACTACAATAACAAATACTACAGTAATAAGTATTAATTACTATACTACAATAATAAATACTAATAATAAATACCACAGATAATCCCTTAGCAAGGGAAAAGTATTACGGCTGTCTACCTAGAGGAAGTATTTCATCGAAAGACAACCATTGCCTACCATACCACAATAAGCTGTTTCTCCCTTTAATTACTATACTACAATAATAAATACTAATAATAAATACTACAGATAATAAGTAATACTACACATAATCCTTTAGCAAGGGAAGAGTATTACGGCTGTCCACTTAGAGGAAGTACTTCATCGAATGACAACCATTGCCTACCATACCACAATAAGCTGTTTCTCCCTTTAATTACTATACTTCAATAATAAATACTACAGATAATAAGTAATACTACAGATAATCCCTTAGCAAGGGAAAAGTATTACGGCTGTCTGCCTAGAGAAAGTACGTCATCGAATGATAACGCTTGCCTGCCATATCACAATAAGCTGTTTCTCCCTTTTTGGC
Organism: Stegodyphus mimosarum; assembly: GCA_000611955.2. Lineage (NCBI taxonomy): Eukaryota > Metazoa > Arthropoda > Arachnida > Araneae > Eresidae > Stegodyphus > Stegodyphus mimosarum. Next base: position 375,976 of record KK117605.1, on the reverse strand, counting down.
GTCAAGGCTGTTCTCCGAACAATATCCAAAATTAATTCTAAAATTAATCCATTTAGGCAATTTCGAAATTCATTTTTTAATTTTTTATAAAATATTTTTATAATTAATGTTAGCGGTGAAGTTTTATTTCTATCTGTGTTTATTTCGTATTATTAAAATTATTAAATTATGAAATTATTATTAAAATTATTCGTATTATTATTAAAATTTAAATTAGCTATATCCTCTTAATGCTAAAAATAGTAATTTGTTTAATGCACTCTGTCATTTCGAGACTAATCCATGTCACATGACTGTAAAATAAAAAGTGGTGATGTAAATGGAACTAAAACTGAAACATCCAATAATAATTTTACAGCAGTATCAATTATCTAACCAAATGCACTGAGAACCGAAAATGACTGACTCAGAATTAAAATTATATCCCGAACACAACTTAATTTGCCTTCTAAACTTCGGTCTAGATGGACTGCTTGCTGCTCTCTACTTAGTGCAAAGCTGGCCCAAGTAGTGTGGCAAATTATTTGTGACCGCAATATGTTACTGAAATAAAAATGAAGATTTAATCTGCTTCGTCTGTCACCTTCTTATTCATCATGAATCCAATATCTAGGAATTCAAAATTCCTATATCATTTCTTCTAAGTTTGCTTTATCACATTGCGCGATTGTCTCACGACATTTACAAAATACAGTAGTTCTACATTCTACGCCATCAGTATTTCTACAACATCAGTTGCTAGTTAATTTTTTTTACATATATATAAGGCTGTTCTCACATTTTTAGACGAATTCCGTTGTACTTACAGAAATATATTACCTAAAATGTTTTGTGTTTTCAATATTCCATTTAATAACCTCTATTCTTCACTATCTCTCTATCCCGTAATTTCCAAGACAACAGAGCTTTTTACTTCCTTGTACGAAGTAAAAAGGAGGTATTGTAATCGCGAAAAATTTTGGGGTGTCATATTTCAACAAAAATATCCATTTTGGCGGCTATCGAATGCAATTTAACGATGTTTTTGCGTGATATCTGAACGTAAGAACAGAATAAAGGACTCTTCCCCCCCTAAAATATTATACAATTTATTTAAAATGGATTCGGAAGAGATTTTTTCGTGGCGTCTGTGCGTAAATACGTATGTATGTATGATTCTCGTATAACACTCCGTTACTCGGCTCAGTGAGCTCAACTTCTTTATTCTTATATATTTGTAAATTGTGCATTTTTTGCATTAAAAATGATTGAATTATGTTGTTGTCATCTTCCGGTTAATCTTGTATCCGGTATTCTTCTTATTTAGTTTCTTTAATCTTGTTATCTTCCGGTTTTAGTTAACCTGCATGTTATAATTGCAGAATTATCAACAATTTAAAATCGGGAGAACAAAGATAACGCCTTCTTTTACTATTGCGAATTAAATCATGCTTAATCCATTCCGTTGCTTCGTAATTTTTTATACAGATAATTTGACTTTTTACGTATTTTTGCCTTGTCCTGAAGTGAGAACTGAATTAATTACATGAGAAATACTGAATTGTCTGTGAAAATCTGTTTCTTTTTGTTGTTATTGTTGTTGTTTTTTAGTTTAATTTCTTTTACACATCGTTTTAAATTTATTATAATATTTGCATAGAGCATGTGGCAACGATTAAGTAATTCTCCAGATGATGTAGATAATTTTTGCACATTCTGGTGAGTGAAATGTAACGCTGTTAAGTGAAGCTAGCGCCAGAGTGTCGCTGCAGTAAGCAAATCTAGTGAATTTTAAAGAGTGCATTTATTCTATTGTGGTTTATGCGTTATCGATGAATCAGATTTAATTCAATCCAATAAGTTTAAATGAAATGCGAAATGCGTATAATTTAATATTCCGTACAAGGAAGTCATGTGGTGAACACATCAGATTTTTTTGCAGGAAGTTAATAGCAGATTTTGACGTTCGCTACTTGCTTCGTCTGTTGCTTTGTCTACTGATGGCGTTTTGTATAGGGGGATGGTATTTCATACGTGAAAATTGGGTATAAAATATATTTTTGATACTATGTGGAGTTGATATTAACATTTTCCTCAAATCTCTTTTTTTTAATTTACCGTTAGATGAAAAACCAGCAACAATCATAAAGTCCTTAGAAAAACTTTCTTTAGACTCCTTGAAACATGTTTTAAGATTTTTTTTCTTCTCTTTGATGATATAAATAAATCTCTATTTATTGCAGTCATTTAAGTACACCCAAGATTCATCTACTGTGACAACATTTTTTCTTTTTTGCCCTGAAAAATATTTCTCTTAAAGGATTCTGCAACGCGTTTTGCGTACAGCCATACGTCGTGGAAAAAGACGAAACCCATTACATTTTTTCGCGTATTGAAGATTCAAATATGCATTAGTTACCTTGTTTACAGTTGACATTGAGCATTTTAATAATTATGCAACCGTTCTTTGACTTGATTTTCTTTTAACATTAAAGTTCTTACCTTTCCAATATTCGAAATATTTCATTTTTTTACTTGGGTATGCATGTATTTTGAACAATTTTTCTTCTTAAAGTCAAACTTTGACGTTTTTCCCTTTCTTAATGACAATATTATTTGTCATGGCTTTAGATACCGAAGCATATGGCTTCCAGAGTATTTTTTAATGACTAAATACGAATAATTTTCTTCGGAAAGAACAGGAACATAGCCTTCCCTTCATTGCTAAAAGCGCCATTTTGAATGAAAACAAAATTGTCAAATAGCAGACGATAATATACACCTTCAAAAATATAGTCGCAAATAGCAAAACATTTTCCAAGCAGGTTTTTTACTTTCGTAAACGAAGTAAAGGAAGAATTGTAATCACGAAAAATTCCGGGTATCATATTTCAACGAAAATATCCATTTTGACTGCTATCGAATGCAATTTAACGATGTTTTCGCGTGATATCTGTATATAAGGACAGAATAAAGGACTCTTTTTCCCCAAACGGATTGTAAAATTTATTCAGAATGAATTCAGAAGAGATTTTTCCGTGATGTCTGCACGTACATACGTATGCATGTATGTATCTCGCATAACTAAAAAACCAGGTAACCTCAGAACGTTGGAAATTTTGTATATAGGACTGCTATAACAAGTAGTTGTGCTCCTCCCATTTTAGTTGCAATCGGCCTCTCCAAAAGTATATGTATCTACCCTCGGTTCGCTAAGCTCATTTTTTTTTGTCTTATATATTGGTAAATTGTCGCCTTTTTTGCTTTAAAAATTATTGAATTAAGTTGTTCTTATCTTCCGGTTATGGTTTTTATGCCTTTAATTAACTTCCATGCAATATTTGTAGAATTATCAGCAATGTAAAAGTTGTTTAAGTGCGGCTAAGCCTAACATTTTTACCATAGCAGCCATATTTGTTTACATTTGAAACTTAGCAGTGAATTAAGTCAGTTTCTGCACCTTCAGTGTCTTTTTGCTGAGTGGACCAAAAGGAAACTTTCAGTTTTGTGCATCGAAAAATTTGCCTTCTCTCCGTCTGGCCGAATTGCTTCTTTTTGCGTATTAAGTTTTAATTTTAAATTTTTTTTTAATTGTATTTGGTGTTTTACATTTTTTCATATTTGTCAACCTTTTAAGGAAGATATTTTAAGGTTTCATGTATTTTTGCCATGCCGCCAAGTGAGAACTGAATTAATTGAATGAGAAATATATCTCTAATGAAATTTGAAGAAATAGGTTTAAACTAAATGCAGCTAAAAATTCGTGTAATTTAATATTCCGTGCAAGGAGGTCATGTGCTCTCCGCATCAGATTTTTCTTATAGCAAAGCAAAGTCGTCTAAAAAAAGCGAAGAGTTTCTGTATTTATTTACTCCAGTAACATAACATCTCAGTATACAACTCTTGAGTATCTGTTCTCTGAAATCCTTACGTATCTTAATAGATACTACGCCTGCCTTTATATCTTAAGTTAATGTAAATACTTTTACATATATTATTTTGTGCACTAATATTAATTAAGTATAGTTACTAATAAGTGTTATATAATAATCGCATCTTAATAGAATTACGTATCTTAATAGATACTACGCCTACCTTTATATCTTAAGTTAATGTAAATACTTTTATATATATTATTTTGTGCACTAATATTAATTAAGTATAGTTACTAATAAGTGTTATATAATAATCGCATCTTAATAGAATTACGTATCTTAATAGATACTACGCCTGCCTTTATATCTTAAGTTAATGTAAATACTTTTGCATATATTATTTTGTGCACTAATATTAATTAAGTATAGTTACTAATAAGTGTTATATAATAATCGTATCTTAATAGGCCTACCTTTATATCTTAAGTTAATGTAAATACTTTTATATATATTATTTTGTGCACTAATATTAATTAAGTATAGTTACTAATAAGTGTTATATAATAATCGCATCTTAATAGAATTACGTATCTTAATAGATACTACGCCTGCCTTTATATCTTAAGTTAATGTAAATACTTTTACATATATTATTTTGTGCACTAATATTAATTAAGTATAGTTACTAATAAGTGTTATATAATAATCGTATCTTAATAGGCCTACCTTTATATCTTAAGTTAATGTAAATACTTTTATATATATTATTTTGTGCACTAATATTAATTAAGTATAGTTACTAATAAGTGTTATATAATAATCGCATCTTAATAGAATTACGTATCTTAATAGATACTACGCCTACCTTTATATCTTAAGTTAATGTAAATACTTTTATATATATTATTTTGTGCACTAATATTAATTAAGTATAGTTACTAATAAGTGTTATATAATAATCGCATCTTAATAGAATTACGTATCTTAATAGATACTACGCCTGCCTTTATATCTTAAGTTAATGTAAATACTTTTGCATATATTATTTTGTGCACTAATATTAATTAAGTATAGTTACTAATAAGTGTTATATAATAATCGTATCTTAATAGGCCTACCTTTATATCTTAAGTTAATGTAAATACTTTTATATATATTATTTTGTGCACTAATATTAATTAAGTATAGTTACTAATAAGTGTTATATAATAATCGCATCTTAATAGAATTACGTATCTTAATAGATACTACGCCTGCCTTTATATCTTAAGTTAATGTAAATACTTTTACATATATTATTTTGTGCACTAATATTAATTAAGTATAGTTACTAATAAGTGTTATATAATAATCGTATCTTAATAGGCCTACCTTTATATCTTAAGTTAATGTAAATACTTTTATATATATTATTTTGTGCACTAATATTAATTAAGTATAGTTACTAATAAGTGTTATATAATAATCGCATCTTAATAGAATTACGTATCTTAATAGATACTACGCCTACCTTTATATCTTAAGTTAATGTAAATACTTTTATATATATTATTTTGTGCACTAATATTAATTAAGTATAGTTACTAATAAGTGTTATATAATAATCGCATCTTAATAGAATTACGTATCTTAATAGATACTACGCCTGCCTTTATATCTTAAGTTAATGTAAATACTTTTGCATATATTATTTTGTGCACTAATATTAATTAAGTATAGTTACTAATAAGTGTTATATAATAATCGTATCTTAATAGGCCTACCTTTATATCTTAAGTTAATGTAAATACTTTTATATATATTATTTTGTGCACTAATATTAATTAAGTATAGTTACTAATAAGTGTTATATAATAATCGCATCTTAATAGAATTACGTATCTTAATAGATACTACGCCTACCTTTATATCTTAAGTTAATGTAAATACTTTTATATATATTATTTTGTGCACTAATATTAATTAAGTATAGTTACTAATAAGTGTTATATAATAATCGCATCTTAATAGAATTACGTATCTTAATAGATACTACGCCTACCTTTATATCTTAAGTTAATGTAAATACTTTTGCATATATTATTTTGTGCACTAATATTAATTAAGTATAGTTACTAATAAGTGTTATATAATAATGTATAAAAAATTTAGGTATAAAAAACTGTGGATGCAATATTCACCATTTCTTCACATACAGGTATCTCAAAGGCGACTACGCTTTCATGCCATTAGTTTTTTAATACCTTTTTGGCTTAAGAAATGCACTTCAAACTACTTTTGTGCATTTAAAATGTTAATTACTTAAATTAAAGCATAAGAGAAACACGCCAAATGAAATGTAAAATTAGTAACACAAAAACCGCGTGTTAGGCTTAGATTTATGTAGCAGATAGGCGTAGTAAATGTGCAAAATTGTTTGATCAGTCTTGCAGATTTCTTTGCTCCTGACGAAGAGGGACTTGTACCTCCTTGCGCTCGAAATCGATTGAGAACTTGGCACAAATCTACGCTAAACTCAAGGTTGTTGTGTAACTAGTTTTACATTAATTGCTTGTTTTGCAACAATTGTTACGTAATTACCTTGGCAGATGCTGTCGCTGATTGCTTTGTATTATTCGTGGAGAACACAATCCTGGGCAATATTGATTAATCACTTCACTTAACACTCGTTGAGTTTTTTGCTTGCAGTTCCACTAACTGTAGTGTACTGATATAAAAAGTCACGACGTAACCGAATATCCTAACCTTACTGATGACACCGTTGAGAAATAATACCGCAGATCCATGAAACTAGACTGTATTGCTTTGAAGGTACTGAGAAAGCAGATAAAAAGATAAATAAATAAGTTATATAAGTCATTTATCGATACTATAATTTTTAGTGGCACTTATCTTAAAAAAGATATATTTTCCGTGTTTCTGATACTTTTTATTTAAATTTGTTTACAAGACAGATAGTGTATTTTGAGACATCCTGTGTATTGCGTTTCCATTTTTAACGATAATAAGTAAGTGTCTTCAAACTAATCTTCAGTTGCTCTATATAAAAATAGGTTTCGCCAATTTAATTTAATTTATATTTGTTTTTTGAAGTTAAAGGAAATGCGATTTTTTTTAAAGAAACATCATTAATATCACTGTTTAAATCCACTTTATTCTTCGAAATTTAACAAGTTTTTATAACTGAATATTTGTGGGCTAACTAACTGTTTTTTGGCGTCTCGCTCCGTCATAAGGAAAAACTTTATGGATCACCATCTAATATGGTAAGCGATGTGGCATGCTTCATGGGGTTTTACCCCCTGCGGCATACCGCAGCATGTAATCACCGACAGTCAGTCCTCCATACAAGCCATCAAACAACAGGACACAAATTCTCCAATAGCCTGGCAAATTCAACACATAAGCACAAGTAATAAGAAATTTGTCCTGTCATGGGCCAGAGGGCACAACGCCTGCGAAGGCAATGAAAGGGCCGATTTTTAAGCAAAACAGGCAGCACTAAAACGAACAGGATGTCAAATTCATAGCCCATGGCCTAAATCAGCATTAAAGTACCAACTAAAACAAATGGCGAATGAAAAGTGGCAACGTCAGTGGGAACAAGGACCGCAAGGTCAACGTACAATCGAGCTGCTACCCAAGGTTGACGAAAATACCACAATATCAACCTACTTCCTCCGCCCGTACATCTCGGGTCACGATCCCGAGTATTTTTATAATCGCAATATGGCTACGTCGGATAGATGCCTTGAGCATTACACGTTTCAGTGTCTGCTAACTTCAGCCAATCGCATTCGCCATCCCACCGATACTGGAATAGAATTTGGAAGATTCATCATTAAGCACCGTAAAGTCTTCCAAAACATCAAAAATATTATTGATTACCTACACCGCCAAGGACTGGACCTCTGCCATCCATAGCATACAACGCGAAATAGTTCTCCAAGTTCAGAAAATGCAACAATAAGAATATCCATTCTTCACCCTCTTACTATGCAGGAGTGCCTTTAAAAAACACACTTAAATACCTCCATTTATTGAGATAACCGTAACTTTTCTTATACCTACTCAAACTACGAACTATAAACTACTTCATACTGTGCAATGTGTGACAGATACACCAATACTGTGCACTCAACACTATGTACCATGAAATGAATTCATCAACCGTGTGCTAAAATATAAACCGTGCTAAGAAGGAACTTATAAACTGCGAACCGTGTAACAAAATACCAAACAAGCAACGAACCACGTTGCATAATCATTGCCCACCACCAACAACAAGGCTCCAAACCGAAACAGAAAAGAAATATGTATATACAACTCTAAATAACTTATTAACTTATTGTGTTTATCCATTGTATACTTATTGTATTTATCCATTGTATTTATTGTATTTATCCATGTGATTGCAAAGTACCCGTGTAAAGTATATCTTATGTCAATATTGTCTGTAATGAAAATTATGCACCATTAGGATGTAACTACTATAAACGCTGCAATGTAAACAAATGCCCGAGCATAGCGCTAGCGTGCCTCGTAAGGCTGCACTTTCATAAATGGTTAGTGCAGTGGGGTGATACCAGTTTTACCCATGGCGATGTTTTGGTGTCCCCTGTACTTCTTTCTGTCTGTCTGTCTGGGGCATACCACATCGACTCCTGATAGCTTCACTATTTTTGGGAGGAGACTTGATAAGACTGTAATCTCTCTCAACATACCATGAAGGAATCGAGCTCTACAAACCGACACCTAAAGAGACTGGTTCGCCAGGCAATCTCCCAGGAGAATCAAAAGACCCAGTTTGTTTACAGTAAATCTCCAGACCCGAGGCTGTCAGAGTACAGATCTCAACCTTCATCATAAAAAAACCTCGGAGCCAGAGTCTACAAAACCAGTTTGCAGGGGAAAAAAACTGAAGATCCTTCTTTAAAAACATAAACTGCATTAAATACCCCCCCAAAAAAAAGATGGAAAGTGATTCGGACATTTAAAGTGATGCAACGCAAAATGTCATTTCGAGACTTTCTGGGCTAACGCTCATTTAAGCTAAAAAAATTTGAAAGCTTTCAGATTTTATGTTACAACTCAAATGGGCGTTTTTTTTTTTTTTTTCATTTACAGACACATACACGTTTCAAGTGCATTTGGGCTAATACCACATTGTGCTAAAATATTTAAAAATAGCTTATCTTTAGAATTTGCGATAGACAGTCTCGCGCGCTGGAGATAAAAATGTGTTATTCCCTGCAGTGTTGCCACTGCTCACTTTCAGAAAATGTTGAGTTTTTCATCAAAAATTCCTTAAAGTTTTACAAAATATGAAACAGACAATAAAACAAATCTAATTTCCAAATTTGGACTTTCAGATAACCATATTCGGCTACATATTCGGCTGGAGGACTATGTTATTCAAAATTTGATGACTTTGGGTACTGCTGTTTTTTGACAACGCGAGAATCATATTTACATGCATGTAGATTCTTCTTATTTAGTTTCTTTAAATATAAAAGCGATAATATTTGGTGGCAAAAATCTGAGAAATGATTCGAACATTTAAAGTGACTCGACTCAAAACCCCGTTCCGAGATTAATAGCTCTTCTGGGATAACGCCCATTTAGGCTAAAAAAAGAACTATAAGCGGCTCGTGCACATTTTGTTAGGAAGAAGCTTCCAATAACAGGTTTGATATATCCCACGAGTGTATCTATTTTACAGTTGCGTTTACAGCTACAACAAAAATATCCTTCTTTATTTCCTTCAGTATGAATGTTTCCACTTTTTAAAAAAATTACTTCACTTAAAATTTCACAATTAGGGTGCTGAGTTTTACGAAAACTGTCTTAGTACTTCAATGGGATGGAATGAATGAAAACAAAATATAACGTTTTATATAGTATTAATAGATATTATATGAGATTATAACAGTCTCAGCAACAGATATTATACGAGATTATAACAGTTTCAGAATACATTATACAAAAATTTCAATCAGGAAAATAGAAACTAAGCATTTTAAAACAATATAATCAAACTTTTGCCTTTATTCGAAAGGCGTCTTGCTTTATTGCAAAACACAATTACACGAAAACTTACACTGTTTTTGCCAGTTGCATCTCATTTTTGTCATTATTCTGCACTCTTTTCTATTCGCAAAAATTTTGTAAATTTATTTACTATGCAAAATTTGTAAAAATAGTTTATGCTAAGGCGTTAAAATTTTTAAAAAACATACTTTCGAAGCAGCTAACAATTGAGAATTTCATATGACATTTTATGTAATGTTATTTCAAATTTAAGTTCCTGATGATCATTAATTTCAAGAAGTGCCTAAGCTACACTAAAACAATCTTCGTAATCATTTGCATGATAACAACACGAACATTTCCAGCGTTGCGAAAGGCCTCAAATGTTTCAAAGAAATCTTTCAAAATCATGTATGGTCAAAACTGAGATTTAATTTCAGAGAAGATTAAAGAGATATGAAATAAATTATGAAAAATAAAACAAAAAAAATTTTTAATCTGAAAGGTTTCAGACTTTAAATTACGTCCAAAGGGGCGTTTTTTTAGAGTTTGGTGTGTTACCTTTATTTATTAAATATCACGTTCTTCGCACTTAAAACACAAAATTCAGTTCAACAGCAATATCACAAAATAATTTTTAAATAAGCATATCTTTAGAATTTCCGATATACAGTTACGCGTGCTAGAGAAGAAAACGTTCCCTCCACCTTCCCGTAGAGTGTTGCCATTGCTCGCTTTTAGATCGTTGAGTTTGTTCATCAAAAATTCGTTAAAGGTTTACAAAATATGAAATCGCTGATAAAACAAATTCTAAATTTGGGCTTCTAGATGCGCATATTGGAAACGTACGTTATTCAAAATTGGATGGCTTTAGGAACGTTGCTTTATCACATTTGGAGAAATATACATACATTGATCTATATCCTTTATTATTCAATTTCTTTAAATATATTACAGAGCGGTAACATTTAGTGGCAACAATTTGAAAAGTGGTACAGCCGTTTATAGTGATTCAACGCAAAATCGCAGAACTAAAATAGTCCTTCAAGGACAAAGCCACTTTGGACTAAAAAAGAAAAGAAAATCTGAAAGATTTCAGATTTTAAATTACGTCCAAAGAGGTGTTTTTTTAATATTTTGTGTGTTACCTCTATTTATTAAATATCATGTTCTTCGTACTTAAACCATAAATTTCAGCTCAACAGTAATATCGCAAAATAATTTTTAAATGAGCATATCTTTAGAATTTACGATACACAGTTTCGATCGCTTGAGATAAAAAGGGGGTTTTTTTGCACAACGTTGCCATTGCTCGCTTTGAAAAACCTTGAGTTTACTAATCAAAAACTCGTTAAAGTTTTACAAAATATGAAATCGATAATAACACAAATTCCAGATTTCAAATTTGGGCTTCCAGATGCCCATATTTGCAGTAGTCATTCAATATTTGATGGCTCTAAGTACTGTTGTTTTATCACAATGCGAGAAACGTACTGTTACAGATTTCGTATTTATTTAGCTATTTATTTAGAATTGTAATTAAAATTGTTTTATTTTCGGATGCAACGCAGACGATTTAACTACGCTGGAAAATTAAAAAAACTCATGCATTTAATATTTAATAAATAAATATGTCATAAATAAATATCTAATAGGAAGATTACGTTATTCAAAATTCGATGGCTCTAGGTACCGTTGTTTTATCACAGTGCGAGAAGCAAAATATATTTTTGCACATTCTTCATTATTTAATTTCTTTAAATATAATACAGGGTGATAATATTTTGTGGCAACAATTTAAACACTGAAACAACGCTTTTAGTGAATCAACGCAAAATGCCAAAACGAAATTAATAGTCCTTCTAAGCAAATTGCTCCTATGGACTAATAAAACTTTTAATATTTTTAACCGTCCGGCTAACACGATCTTCCTCTTGTACTATGTCGGTAAAAAAGTAAACCATTCAAGAAGTCATTAAGAGACCGAGAAAATAAAAATTTAAAAGTTAAAAATGGTTGAAGGCAAATAAGATACCATAGTAAATAAATAAATTACTTATCACAAAGGTAAAAAAGTCTAATGCTTTCGTTAGAAGAGTACAATTTCAGTTACTTAATTATGAAATTGATATAAAAGTGCAGATAGCCGATCTGATATGAAACTGTTATTAATAAACAAAAATACCATTAAGAGCAGCAAAAGTACGCGTTTCCTAATTATGACGCAGTGTATTCTAAGCATATATATATTTTTTTTCCTCATTAAGCTGCGTCGCTCAGTTGCGACATATCTTTCTCACGAATCTTCATCATTATGAAACACAGAATTTCAAAACATGGTTTGTCGCAGAGATTAGAGATGACTTGAAGGTCGATCGTTATATCAAAGAGATCAGGTACCATACAAAAAACAGTAACATCCCATCTTAAAAATAGAAATAAGATTCAATTGGTTAGCTCCAATCGCAGTTACTTACTAGGAAATTTGATGCAGATCCTACAAGCTCCCAATTTTCCCCAAGTCCCCATTTTGTGCAAGCCGGGCTTGCTCTCTAATGTATGTATAACTAGTTAGTTCTCAGGCGCTTTACCGTAATAATAACGTAACCTCCAGTATGGTCTGCGTGTTGAAGAATTAACATAGTTCAAATTTAACGTCTATTGGAGTTATATTATAAGGTATTTCTCCCGTCTTCTTAGCATGCCTTCATGGTGTAATGGTCAGCACACTCGGCGCGTTTTCGAGAAGTCCGTGGTTCGAGTCCTGGTGAGGACACTGCTCATTTTTCAAGTCTCCTGCTTTCAAAAATACCTAATGTCTCTACAGTGGCGCCCGAACTAAAAGAGGTGGTGGATGATGATTCTCCGCCATCAGTATATGGCGATTGGGTCGCCTAATTCCCAGTCGTCCATTAAAAGGGGGGAGTATGTAAGATAGTTTTTCGGCCTTCTTAGCATGCCTTCGTGGTATAGTGGTCAGCACGCTCGACGCGTATTCGAGAGGTCCGTGGATCGATTTCAGGGGAGGGCATTGCTCATTTTTCACCTTTCCTACTTTCAAAAAAATACCTAATGTCTCTACAATATCTTGAAATAAGTAATATATATATACAGTACAAAGGCCGAAATCGGAATGTCCGATATCCGAAATAAAATATCAGGACCACCTGCAAATTTACTTTTCCTTTGTGAGAGCTTTTTTTTCCTTACAAAATCTGGCTGTGGAGTACATAATACTCAAGAGAAAGCAGGTGCACTTTAAAAGAGATTTTGCTCCGCAGCAGCTTAGATTCCTGCATACCTGCTGATTAGGAAATCCCATTATCGCTAATGAGAAACAATGCATTGATTCATGTTGGCCAAGACCCCAAATTCTGTGCTTAGGTCTGCATCTGAAACATGGTTATAACCTACCGTTTACGATAATCGCATCCAAGGCCTTATTATTGCCTAGTGCTACATGGCTCAGTTCTAAGACCACAGGTCTCAGAAACACCCCAAATCCTTTTATCAAACTCAGATTCGCGATTAGGAAGATGGGCATTGTAGGCCATTTGCCAGAACGTTCTGCTTAGCGCCCAGAGTGTCCTAACCAGGCCCTACTGAAGATAATCGGGTTTTAGCGTTCATTGTTTTATTAGAAATTATTATTTTGCTGTTCTATTCCGAAATATAAAAGAAGAAAAATTCAGGAAAGATCTCTAATATTTCTCTGAGTACATCTGAAAAACTATGGCATTAATATCTGTTTGGAATATTAAGAATTTCTGTTCTTAACAGTGCCTTAGATAGAAATATTTGAAACATTCTGAATATACATAAAGTACAGGGTTATTCAAAAAGAAAGAGCAGATTTCAAACATTTATTTCTTCCAAAATACAAAAGATAGAAACATGATTCTAACGTTAATGAATAGAGAAAAGTTTACAATTATGGTATACATTCAATATGAGCACCGTGTATGAAAGATGAAAAGTGGATTCATCCGAAAAAAATTAATCGTTCAGCAAAATTGTCATCTTCCATATCATCTAACATGCTACTGCAAAATTCGTACCTTTTGTTGTGGTCGTCAGGATGCAATGCTTGCAATAACTGCAGTTTGTATGGCTTCATGTGAAGACGATGTTAAGAACTCGCCATACCTTTGGTTGAGGAATTTTAAGTTCTTTACTTGCTCGCGATGTGGCTTTCTTTGGGCTCCAACAGGCAAATAATACCAGAACAAACAACAGCGCCAATGCGGCCATGGTTGGAACTTTTACCAGTACTAATAATAAATTGTACACTTTTCTCTATCCATTAACGTTAGAATCATGTTTCTATCTTTTGTAGTTTGGAAAAAATATACGTTTGCAATCTGCTCTTTCTTTTTGAATAACGGTACGATCCAAGGAAACATAACTGATTTAATGAGCCATTCGCGGTTTCGCCTTAATACGGCATGTACTTAGACATGCATGGCTTAATCTTTGAGACAAGCATATACAGTTGATAAGGCAGACACTTGAAAGATACGTCGCCGGGACGAGCCCGTGCGATCAGCCCAAAGTTATACAGAGTCACCACATAATACGGACACGAGGTCCGATTGGTTTTGGTCTAATAAAAGCGCTCGTCCCCAGAGGGTCGGAGCTCTGCTGCATGTATTAGCTCTAGAATTGCCACAGATTGCCAATTGTTTTTTTTTGAATAACCGGGGCCCACCAGCGGCCGAGCGGTAAAGACGCTGAACACTGGTAGTTCGGTCCGAGGTTCGAATCCCGCGAACGGGCTGGCTGCATGGGCGTTTTCGTGGTTTTCCCCATGTGTAACGTGTATACGAGCCAGTTTCCCATAGAAAGTCCTCCACGTAGGCATCCCACCCCTTAGGCAGATAGCCCTCGTGTGCTTTGCCGTAATTGAATAACCCATATTAACCCTTTTTGAATAACCCTGTATTACAAACGTTTCTTATATTTTTTCTGCTTTTGTTTAAATGAAAATAGGGAATGTATGTTTAAATTAGAGTCTAGACCGCAGATTCTCAACCATTATGCCGAGCCATTTTTGTGTGCCGCCAAATTCTTAAACTGTGCCGCCATATTTTAGAAATGTATATAGTAAAAATTATAATGGGTTTAATCCTAATATACTGTACACATAAGAATTGGCGAAATTCGGTTTTTAAGACATTAATAAGCGCGCCAGTTGTGGTATTCAAGACGATTTTGTTGCTCTGGAGGAGAGCGCAATTCGGAGCATTTTCGCGTATGTTCAGTATATAATTTAAATTGAGAAGTTCTGATTGGTGCAGATGGGAGATTAACTTACTTATCAGACATTTTTGTTATTTTTAATAACATAAATTTAAGTATGCAAGGGCGGAAAGAAAATATATTAAACTCAACAGATAAATTCATGGGATTCCAAAGACAAATAACTTCATGGAAGAATATAGCTCAGGAAGGCAATTTGGAAAAGTTCGAGTCAGTCCCAAAAGATTTTAACAAAATTATTCATAAAATTGTTATTGACCATTTGACAACATCAGAGGAGAGAATTATTCATTATTTCCCAAATTTAGATGTAAAAAAAAGATTGATGGGGTTTGTAATTCATTTGTGATAACGAATAGTTCTGTATTTGAATTAACTTTGAATGGAAAGGAATAACCATTTTCGCTTTCTAATAACCGAGATTTAATTTTAAATTATTCGGAAGACTCAATTAATTCATTTTGGATTAACATTAGGTGCGATTATCCCACGATGGTCAAAACAGCTTTAAAAATATTATTGAAGTTTTCTACATCTTATTTGTGTGAATTCGGATTTTCAGTATTAACCAACATAAAAGCGAATAAAAGATCGTAAAAGATGTTTAAATGTAGAAGACGATATGAAAGTAGTATTGTCATTTTTAAGACCCAATATATATGAAATTATCAAAAACATCAAGCTCAAATTTCTCATTAAAAGTATTCCTGTTATCAACTTGTAATTAATTCCTTAATAAAAGCACTACTGTTTTTGTGGTACATATTATTTTATTTTACATTCAAAATAATTATCATAAACTATTTTACACAGTGTATTATAGGTAAGTAAACAACTTTTAAACTTACGTTTGTGTGCCGCTAAATTCTGAAATCGTTAAAAGTGTGCCGCCACAGAAAAAGGTTGAGAATCATTGCTCTAGACTTTGATTTTTATGTTTAGTGCCGAGTATAAAAGAAATAATTTCTTTATTCCCTTGTATTCACTAAAGCAGATACTGGAGATGAAGATATAGCGATTGTTTACGCTTCTTCTTTGATTTCATCTATTATTTAAACAGACCTTTTATACATTTTATTACCGTTTGTTTTTATCACCGCAGATTTCTTCTAAATATTTTCCCTAGGATGTGCAATTCCTATAAGGATATAATTTTTAAAAGCTAAATCTTATGTTATTATAAATATCTATATCATCATTAAATAAATATTCTCTATTCGCAAAAAGCAAATATAATTTTACAATTTAATTAATTTTAATTGCAAAAATAAAATTAATTATTGCTGCGAACCAATTTAGAATATCATTTAAATTCTAAGAGCATAGTTAAATTCTAAGAGCATACAATATCATTTAAACATCATTATCATTTAAATTCTAAGAGTATACAATATCATTTAAATTCTAAGAGAATAATTCTAAGAGCATTATAATATCATTTAAATTCTAAGAGCATTCTAATATCATTTAAATTCTAAGAGCATAATTCTCAGAGCATTGCAATATCATTTAAATTCTAAGAGCATCACAATATCTAAATTCTAATAACATTACAATATCATTTAAATTCTAAGAGCATTGCAATATCATTTAAATTCTAAGAACATTACAATATCATTTAAATTCTAAGAGCATTGCAATATCATTTAAATTCTAAGAGCATTACAATATCATTTAAATTTTAAGAGCATTACAATATCATTTTAATTTTAAGAGCATCACGATATCATTTAAATTCTAAGAGCATCCCAATATCATTTAAATTCTAAGAGCATTGCAATATCATTTAAATTCTAAGAGCATTACAATATCATTTAAATTCTAAGAGCATAGTAAAAAAGTGTCCGTATTTTAAAACCATGATAAGAATGTGAAAAAATATAATATATATATAATATTTTTCCTAAAAATTAAGTCAAAATTTTTTTTTAAATTGTATGACCAAAAATAACATAAGTGAATAATTGTTGAGCAGGCAGGAGATAGACTTATCAAGGGAAAGTTGCCTCCAAACCTAACTCTTCAATTACTCAATTTGTGTTTCGTCATCCATATAGGGATGGGTAAATAATTCAAAACCAAAAGTAAAATCAAATGTTATAAATTAGACAAGGAATTAATAAAAGGTCAATAAGTACAAAACCAAATTATTTTTTAGAAAAACAAAAGTAATTTATCCTTAAAATAAACTTAACATGGTAAAGCGGTACAACGTGGAAGGTTTATCTATTTATTTTTAACTATTAGTTCATTTAAAGTTGAAAAGAATTTCCTATTCACTCTCTTTTTACCCACGCTTTTCATGCCAGAATGTAAATGAGATAACGAGAGTGTACTCAGATTAAAATAAAAAGAAGTGCAATTTAAGCAAGAGTTTCCGAAGTTAGTTTTAGAGCGAGTCTACCTATTCCAGACCACGTTGTGTTGTGATTATTAGCGACGTCGAGTGTTCTAGCCATTTGTCTTGTCTCGCCGGTTACTTTAGACCAGAGCTCTTCCAGCACATTAAAGTATTCTGTAAGCCGTTAGGCTAACCTACACTCCTTGAAATTATTATTTGTTACGTATTTCTGTTAAGCCAGAAGTGTTGGTTTCGTGTAACCCAAGTTGGGTCATTTGTTAATTTTATGACTGAATAGAGCTTATACACCTTTCCGATCTCTGTTTAGTTTCACAAGCCTAGATAAGATAATTCTTCAAAAGACCTTAAAATTTATGTTCCTAAAGAGGCACAGATTTTATAAGCGTTATACGCCAAATGAAGTTAATAGAATAGCCACCTTTGACGCTAAAATGATTTGTGGTGAGTGTTCGCTAGTCCGAAACCAAGGGGTAAGTTCAACTGCCGCGTAAGATTTGACTTTATATGTATGTCCTTTTCTCCTTTTCGCAAGTGCAATATCGGTCTGCCTCCTGTGGTACAACCTGGCAATATTCTTGACGTGGAGCCAGCTAAATAAAAAATAGGCTCAGCCGTTATCGAAGAATGCTTTCAAGTAAAAATTCCGCTTTTGAACAGAAAAAATAATATTAGAAACAACGAAGTTGGCGTAAAGATTAAACAAAGCGGAAAAAAATTCGGCAATTTCCTTCTTCAATTACGCCTAAATAAAAGAAGACAAGCATCACAGTATAGAGTTCCTCACTTTTATTCTGTCAAATTACATGTAACTACTAAACGAATAATCCAAAGTCCAACAACAGAAATATAAACTCAGGAAGGATTAATTACCCTTTATTTACTCAAGATAGGATTAACAGTCGGTCTCTTTCTTAAAGCGTACAACAAAGCCTCCACTCGGGCTTAAACTCAAATATAAGAAATAAGAACTAACTAAAGAGATTTAGCCGAAGCTAACATAACTCTAAACTAGTTGGCCCGTAATATTAAAATAGCCAGGGAACTATCAAGAGGCACGTAATACGGCCGAGGGTGGCAATAGCTGAGAGAGAAAAGGCTCAAAGGCAAACGTTCTCTGCTGCGGAATCCTAACTCTCTCTGTCAAAGTCAGTTGAACTTGACTTAACTTAAATACTATTCTCTTTCACATTTGTATTTAACGCGATTCTAAAAACTAATTCTGGTAGGCAGTAAGTGGAAGCTGGGTGAGAGAGAAAAGATGCATTAAATTAAAATAACTGTTATAAAATAAAAAATATACCTGTAGAGACATTAGGTGTTTTTTTTTTTTTTTTTTAAGCAGGAGATGTGAAAAATGAGCAATGCCCTCTCCGAGACGTGCAATGGCAGAACGCACATTCAGTTGAACAATGTTAAACAAACTACGCACACTGCACATGCCCAGAAGAGAATTTGGCGCAGTTACGACTTTGGCGTAATTTTAAAAGAAGATAAATATGGTATATGGTTGATGTTCTGTTATTTGGACGTAAACAGTTCGGGGTTTTAAAACTTGTTAGGTTGTACGTTACTTCATTACTTAGGTGTGAATATCAATTGTAAACTCCCCAAAAATTTTCGTTTAAGAAGGATTACAAAACAGGAAGCATTACATGATGTTGTTTATTGATTGCTGAGGAATAAAAGCAATCGATTACTTACCATGCGCTCCATTCACAAATACTTTAATAACATAAGGAATATATCTAGTTTAAATTGCTGAATTAAAGCCAAAGAAATTACTACAAATAACTGATATTAAATGTAATGTTTATGAACAAAGTAAACCAAAATAAAATGAAACAGAAGCAAGTGCAATAAGCACATAAAAAGTGTCCGTAGTATTGCAATCGTAAAGAGTCGGTAAGGCCTATATGACGAACAAGCTTGTGTAGGGTTGTTTATTTTTATTCGCTAGTATTTTCTCCCACGCCAGCGGTAAACCATTGAGCACGCGCAGTAAGCGAAATTCGTTAACATTGATCAAATCAATGTGCGGTTTGCCATTACGTCGCCGGGACTCGAATCACAGACCTCTCGAATACGCGACGAGCGTGGTGACCACTACACCACGAAGGCATGCGAAGAAGGCGGAAGAAATATCTTATATACTCCCCCTTTTAAAGGGTGAATGCGAATTAGGGGACCCAATCGCCAAATCCTGGTGGTGAAGGACCATCATCCACCATCTTTTTTAGTTCGGATGCCACTGTAGAGACATCAGGTTATTTCGAAGCAGGAGAGATGAAAAAGGAGCAATGCTCTCGCTGGGACTCGAACCACGGACCTTTCGAATACGCGACGTGCGTGCTGCCCACTACACCACGAAGGCATGCGAAGAAGGCGGAAGAAATACCTTATATACTTTACAATAGAAATAAGCATATCAAAGAATCTCTTGAGATGAAAGACTAAAAGTCCTCGAAGCTTTTGGTCTCGTTTTGCTTCTACTACTCGTGTTTCATTTAGTTTCATTTTATATAACCAAAGAAGGCAAGAAGAAAAGAAGGCAAACTGCCGAAAGGGCTTCTGCTTAAATTAATCCTTACGCGAACTTTGTTTTCTCTTGGATTTAGTTAATATACGAAGCATCTATAAAGTTGTTTTCCCGCATTTATTATGATCCGTAATTTAAATGCTACAGATTGCTACATGCTCTATAGTTTATTTTTATTTTATTTAATACAGAAGTTCAGTTAGTTGATATATGTATTTTGTTGTTCGTAATTCGTTTCATTTAAAAAATCCAATTTTCATATTACAGTATAAAACAACATTCATATTTGTCCAGGATCAGTATTCAGAATTTTAACATCTTGACGTTTTTTCCATAAATCCAAATTTCTGCAATTTTATTTGTTACAAGAGATTCATTACATATACCGGCTTTAATAATTGGCAAATTTATCAGCTTTGTTTGACATTGGAGCTTTAGTGGCAAACGCTCATGCTTGGTTTTAACTTTAACACTTTGAACTCACTCAGTTTAGACAAAACTCTAACATTTTGCGTCAAGAATACTTAAATATAAAAATATTCGAGTGTCGTAATCTAGAGACTTCTAGAATGCGACTTTCCAGCATAGCTTTGCTTAGGAGGTACCAATTAAATATGAAAATTCGAATGCTTTAAAAAATCTTACATGTTACGTTTCATCATTTGTCTGTAAAATATCTCCAAATTTGTTACCAGTAAAACAAAATTAAAAGATTAAGTATCTTCCTTTCCACCAAAGATATTTAAAAGCGCTCAGATTATCTTATAAATAATGTCGCTTCTTGAAGTAAGTTCTGAAGAAATGAAAAATAAATAACATACCAAATTAATCAACTAGATATTTCTCATCTGAATAAGCAATATTATTCCAAAGCTTGAATATGTTCCAAAGCGTCATTCCTAAAGAAGTCAATCAGATTACTGGTAAAAGAGTCTTTTGAAGATCCATTTCAAGTGTCGCATGGAAGTTGTATTCTTTCCCATCAATAAAATTTTGCAACCTTTGAACCACTAGTCATTAGACCAATCAAAACGACAATCAGATTATTGGTAAAAGAGTCTTTTGAAGGTTCATTTCAAGTGTCTCATGGAAGGAGTATTCTTTTCCATCAATAAAATTTTGCAACCTTTGAAACACTAGTCATTAGACGGATCAAAACGTCAATGAGATTATTGGTAAAAGAGTCTTTTTTGCAACCTTTGAAACACTATTCATTAGACGGATCAAAAAGTCAATCAGGTTATTGGTAAGAGAGTCTTTTGAAGGTCCATTTCAAGTGTCGCGTGGAAGTTGTATTCTTTTCCATCAATAAAATTTTGCAACCTTTGAAACACTCGTCATTAGACGATCAAAAAAGGAGAATGTTTCTTTCAAGCGAATGAAAAGCAGCATAGATGTTTACATGTTCTTTTCGATTCGAGTCAGAACGTTCGTGTAGAACCTACTGCCAAGGTTAGAAACGATTCTAGGTTCGTTCAAACACGACGATGAACTGCTGATAAATGACGTTGGCTCTTCTACAAGCTCCTCAAAGAGTTGCATAAGCACTTTTTCAGCATTTTGCAAGGCAACAGTGAATATCAGAATAACAAGGCACTCAAAGCGAATGGAATCTTTCAAACTAAAGTCGCGTCTTGTTGAAATTCACAGAATCATCGCAGTTACTTGCGAATACTCAATATTGCGAAAACCTTTTTCCAGAGTTTTGATGGCATTTAATCTGTAAAAGATTTTGTCCTGTTTTACACTCATATAACAAGACGTGTCTGTTGAGTTTTTCTGTTATCGCTAATTTCAAGGAGGGCCATTAAAGCAACAAATTATAGTAACCACGAGCTTGCAAGCCAGAATTTATGCTGCTTTTGTTCAACGGTATTTACACGTACAATAACGATTATCTTATTTTAAAATATTAGAATATGTTTTAAGAAATCATATTTGAAAAACAACATTACTTGTGGATGACTGAATTAAATAGCTATGTATATTAGATTTCTCTCATTAAAATCTGATACAACAATACATACAGAAGCGTGCACCAATAGTGCCTTGCACAACAACACCTTGCACAACAACAAAAAAAAAGTGGGACAGTTCCATTTGACAGATTGACGAAATTTAACTTGCCTATTCAATGTCTCGAAAGCGCGACTTAGGATATGTATTAGATTTATATATATCACTTGTTCTACCATAGGTATTTTGACACAAAATCGAACTTTTTGCAAAATGGCATGCAGATTTCTGAAATGGAGTATGTTTTGTTTTCCATATTTCGATTCTGTGACTCAAATAATGGCAAAGTGTCAAGTTTTGTAAAAATCACGAGAGTAGTTTTTAGAAAATAAGCTGTCAAAATTTTAGCTCCTCCACGTTAAATGAATTTAGTTTATATTGATTTATATCACTTTTTAATTCCTTGTACGAAGTAAAGGAAATATTGGATTCATGGAAAATTGCGGATACCATATTTCAACGAAAATATCCATTTTGACCGCTATCGAATGCAATTTAATGATGTTTTTGCCTGACATCTGTACGTAAGAACAGAATAAAGGGCTGTTTTTCCACAAACTAACTATAAAACTGATTTAAAATGGATTCAGAAGGGATTTTTTCGTGGCGTCTGTACGTCCGTCCGTATGTACGTATCTCGCATAACTCAAAAACTAATAGCCCCAGAACATTCAAATTTTTTATATAGGACTGAAATAACATGTAGTTGTGCTCTTCCCTTTTTGGTTACAATCCGCCGCACCAAAAGTATATAAATATATATATGCACCCACTCTGTTACTCGGCTCAGTAAGCTCAGTTTTTTTTTTCTTATATGTTGGTAAATTGTGCATTTTTTATTTTAAAAAGTGATTGAATTATATTTTTACGAATTTAGTTAATCTGCATGCAATAGTTATAGAACTATCAGCAATTTAAAAGTTATTCAAGTTCCACTAAGCCTAACGACGCACCCATTTGTTTACATTTGAAACTTAGTAGCATAGTGAGTTAAATCAGTTTCTGCACCAACTTCAGTGTCTTTTTGCCAAGTGGGTCCAAAAGTTTTGTGTGCTGAAAAAGGTGTCTTTCTGCCTAATTTTAATGAATTTAAACTCTAATTTTAAATTTAAAAAATTTTAAGAATTTTTAACTCTACCTGGTGTTTTATACTTTTCTGTATTTTACAAAAATGAAGATGTGTTAAGATTTTATGTCTTTTTTCTTATCGCGAATGAGGACTGAATTGATTGAATGAGAAAAATATTTCTAATGAAATTCGGGGAAATATGTTTAAATGAAATGGAGCAAAAAATTTGCATAATTTAATAGATCGCACAATGTGGTGTACACATGAGAATTTTTTTATATTTCAGGAACCAAACAGTATACTGATTCACAGTTTCCAATTCATGAAACCTTAATTTCAACTAAATTCAACTGTGTACGAAATTTTATTTTTATCCATGTCATATTTATAACCATAAGTACCTTACATGCAGGATATTCCAAAATAATGTATACACTCTTTAAAACACAATATAATATGCATTGTATGTGCAACTTACAGTAAGTTATTTTTTCATTTATATTAATATAATAACTTTTCAACACTATATATTACACTGTTTTATCTGTTTGTGTTGTTTAAATTTAGTCCAAAAATTTAACGCATATAAATTAATTAAAAGTAAACTTTTAATATCTTCGAAAGAGGAACAAACGATTTGGAGTTCTAGAATTTTAGATAACAGAAATCCGAATAATTGGTAATAGGAGCTCTGTCTACTACTCGTAAATTCTACCAATTGCCATTCGTATAACAGGAGTTCCTATCTACTACTGCAAAAAGCTTAGAAATCGTTCTATCGTAGAATTTACCAGTATATTTAACATTTTCCAACAGCTGGGGTAAAGGTCAAAATGCATAACAAAGGATTTCAAATTCATTTTTTCACCATTAGATAACGGCCAACACGGTTGTTTGCCAAAGCGTGCTGTGAAGAACTAGATTTTGTCTTGCCCCACTCAACGCGTATTTTAGATTTGCAGCTGCTGTTTGCTTTGCTTTTATAGCTGAATGAGTAAAGTCATGCATAAAACATTTTATCAGCTTTAAAGTAAATCAGATAAAATACATATTTTTTAAATAAAAAGTGAGTAATGTAATTTTAAAACCACTAAAAAGTAGTATAATAAATCTTTTAGCCACCGCAATGTTCTCGGTCGGATGCGATTAAAACTTAAATCTTGGGGCTGTAAACAATAACACATTTACATAAAAATTGTAAATGACAGATTTAAGTGTATTAACAATACTCACTTTTATTATTATTATTAAATTCCTACTATTAGCTCACACTGTCCCTATATCTTGTTCAAATTTTCAATCGTTAATAAAATATTTTTTATTCATCCACTCAAGTTCAAACGCATTTTAAACTTGTAGTGGATGACACTTGATGTTAATACAGTTTTTGCACGTATTAAAGATAATTAAAATTTGAAATTCCACATATTTAAAATTTCACATATTTCGCATACAAATAACGACTGTTTATTAGGAATTCTCACGTGCTGTAAAAATTAATTTTATAGCAACTTGTAAATAATACGTAGTACATGATTGTGAAAAATGGGATTGTAATATTTAACAAAAATAAGTGGCAACAGTAAAACAGAGTTCTAAAGATTTTTAAAGTGTATGGAATTAAAGAACTGTAGTTTTATACAGTTGGATGAAGTGGATGTAATGTTCCATTATGTAGTAAAAATTCTCACAAGTAGGAATTGACTTAAATTTTTTTTCTTTATATTACTTGTTAACTTACCTTCTATTATTCTTTGAAATTAATATTTCAGTTCAGTCATCGTATGGTGCACGATGGGATTTCATTTTAGTCGCACATGACAGAAAGAGGTGTAAAATTTTAAAAATTAATTTTTTAGTTTCTTAGTGCATTTCATTAAAATCGCTTAATTTGAAAAGCTCTTTTATATATTTTATTATTAATTCAGAAATGGGAAGAAATAATAAAGAAAATAAATCACTACTTCTAAAATTAGAAAATTATTTTTACTGATCAATATTGCAATAAATAGGTTAATGTCACCTTCCTTTTCAAGGTCTTCCAATCTATCCAGTAGTGCAGGATTTATCATTCATTCAGTGCAGGATTCATCAATTCATTTTAACTTCTTTTTGGTTTAAAACATGCTAATGATTTAAAGAGATTTGTTACAAACCATTAAAAGCTAATATGATAAATTCCATCAAAAGAAGAAAGAATCAAACTAATGATTCAGGTACTATTAATTAGTGTTTTCCACAAAACAATTTTAGAGTAAAAAATTTAATTATTTATAGTTAATTATTTTTTGCTATTATTTTAAATATATTCTAGCGCTTTGTGATTGTCCGCACCTCCAATTTCGACGTTGAATATACCCGCAGTAACAATTAAGCCACACATGTGCATACCACACATGTGAATTTACACGCTTTTAAAGCTCCGTTATATTAAGCAGTTATTTTATGTTTTGGACCTTTTTTGCGGGAGGACTTCTCCCTCCCGCTTTTTTTCAATGTAAATTAATTCGCGTGTATTTAAGTAAGGGTTTTGGCGTGTTCTGCCTTTTCAGACTTTGGCCTTGCATTATAATTGCCGATATTGAATGTCCACGCCGGTTAGATCTGTAAGGCAACTTCACGTTAAATTGATCAGTGCATTTAATAAGTGCTCCATAAGTGCTGGCTGAGCTTGTATGGACCAAGTGTTTTTGGTTACGATTTGTGATACCTTAGAAGATTAATAAACTTTGTAATCTTCTTTAAATAATTTTAAATATAAAAGAACAAGTCCATGTATATTAATTTTGTTTTATGACTAAATAATTTAAAATACAAATATTTAGATTTCGTAATAAATACTTTTTACTGCCATTTCAGCTTTTCCGTTGTTTCTT
>KK117605.1:316047-349906 GCA_000611955.2 Stegodyphus mimosarum | reverse complement strand
GTATTTGATAAACTATCTATCACATAAAAACTATATATTATCCCGTTGATCATGTACATTGGCTACCATCGAGCCCAAAAATTTGGCGGCGGTCCCACCAAAGTTACTTCAGTCGCTCCTGCGATAATCTGAGCTATACTTCTGTCTGCAACTCCAACAATAAAGCATTCGTTAATTTCTCTGCGCAGTCTGCCACTAATGCTCCAAATAGCCACTGTTGCAGAAGTATTCGACCTGCTTCTTTTTTTGTGTTTTGTAAAAGGATTTTCTTCGTTTCCTATTATTTCCTCAGGCCCACTGATCTTAACATTAGCTTTGTATAGAAAGCTGTAAGTAGAAACTTGTCATAGGTGATTGTTCTCATCTATTACTGTTTTTCAGTTATATCCAGATGTTTTTTCCCCTTTTAACAGATGTGAACTCTCTCCAATAGCTGTAAATAGAGGGAATGTAATTACGCTGACGTGTACTCAAGATGAGTGTCGGAAGAACAACGTTCTTATATAAACGCTCTGAGTATGGACCTCGTGGTGTGGTTCTCTTGTTTTGTAGGTCAAATGTGCAAAGATTAATCAAATCGGAATAAAAATATAGATCCGTATTGTTAGCAATTTTCCCAATCTAACGCCAGATGGCGTCATGATATTAAAAGATATTGAAAGCACTTGTAAAAATAAAGCGGAGATATAAAGAATATAACCATGCCAACAGATGATATTCATTACTCATGCACTTTTAAAGATCAGTAGAATAAAGTATTTTGATGATGTTGGTTGTGAATTTCTGTCCTAGGAAATAACTCAAAAAAGAAAAATACACATAATGGATGTAAGAGAAAACTCCTGAAGCCAACAATATGAATTACACATACAAATAAACAGATACTCTTCTTCATACGTTTCGATGTTTTCTTTTTAATGAATCCGGATAGGATAATAAATTTCACGGGATGAGTTAGTAAATAATAATGACTAAAATTAATTTGCGTTTATTGCTTTTAAATTACTTAGTTTGTTAACTAATAACAGAACAAATATGAAAGAAAAATTAAATATCTTTCGCAACTGGTGAACGATAAAACATAGATGCATGAAAGATTAAAAAATACATTTTAATTCGGGTAGTAGAAACATACTTCTCTTAAATCCCTGAACTTCTTTATTAAATTCAAGATACAAATATATTGCGATTGGCAGTACACTTTCATATCGTTGAGTTTATGATTAAATTTGAAACATAAGTATCTTATCCTTTGCTGAGTGGCAACACAAAGCGTTCAGATCGCTGAGTTTTTAAATAAAAGTTCATCACGTTCGCCCAAAATAGGTATATATAAAGAGTTTTTATCCTGTTTTCTTTTAGTTTTTTTTTCCTCAAAATCATATATAGAGAGTGACTTTCTGTTTGCTTTAGATCAGGTTAGTCGAAAATCTTCACGATCGTAATAAAACCGTATAACCCCATAAATTACAAAGTACACGGACATTCTTCTTTATCTATATAAATTTATTTTAAAGTAAGCTCTTACATTTAAGAAAACTGTTAAGAAAAAGAAAAGCCTGAAAGTTTTCAGATTTTATATTAACCCCATACGGGTTTCTGTTTAACATTTGGTGTGCTACCTTTATTTATTAAATATCATGTTCTTCGCACTTAAACCATAAAATTCAATTCAACAGCAATATCGCAAAATAATTTTAAAAGAGCATATCTTTAGAATTTCCGATTCACAGTCTCGCGCGTTGGAAATAAAAATGTTTTGTTTTTTCGTACAATGTTGCCATTGCTCGCTTTGAAATCATTGAGTTTCTTAATCAAAAACTCATAAATGCTTTATCAAATATGAAATAGGTAATAAAATAAATTCCCAATTTGGGCTTCCAGATGGCCATATTTAGGTAGAGACGTACGTTATTCAAAATATGGTGGCTCTAGGTACCGTTGTTTCATCACAATGCGAGAAACATATATACATTCATGCAGATTCTCTATTACTTAATTTCTTTTTAAACATGATACAGGTTGATAATATTTGGTGGCAACAGTTTGAAAAGTGAAACGCCACAAAATGCCAAAATGAAATTAATAGCCCTTCTAGGCTATTGCCCTTCGAGCTAAAAATATTTTTTTTTCACCATTGGCAACAATCCTTTTCGTACAGTTTATTTACTTCGCGATATTTTTGTCAGAGTAAATTATAGCCGTGTATTATAATCTAGGAACTAGCTTAAATATTCTTTCCTCAAACTTACAAGTTAAACAATATGTAATAAATTATTTTAATACATTCTGAAATATCAGAGGCTTTGTGTAAGGCATTTACAGTTCCCAGAAATGCATTTTCGACCCAAATAACATCGTCTTACATTCAAACGAATAATAAATACATTTTTAATCATTGATGACTTATATTTCTTTTTTAATTTCTGAAGTAAAACATTTTGAAACAGTAAAAAAATGCACCGCTTGATTAGTTAACTCTAACCTTTATTTACCCTTCTTTTAAAAGCTCAAAAATTTAAATATTTTGTTAAAAATTTAGAAATTAGTTTTCCAGTTACTGGTAAATATTAACCCTATGTTATTAGAATCTAAACACGAATTCTAAGATTTACCAGAGTTTCATACTTTTCACATAAAAAATAATAAATATATATTTACAGTCGTGGTGTTTGTAAAATTGCAAACAAACCGCCATAACACAGGAAGTCTACTGGCATATAATTTTTCTACCTTATTCACCAGTGCAAATACAAATGAATTATAGTATAGGGAAAAATTGTATTACCTCCTTTCCCCTTAGTTAGGACGCAGACATGCACTAACGCGGCTCTGCCGCAGTCAGGATTTTAGTTAGGACTTCTCTCTACATTGCAGGACTTTGGTTTATTGCAACCTTGCGATGCAAACGGCATCTCTTTCATACCGCATATTTGGTTTTATTTAATTTAAGGAAATTGCACGTCAGGGGCTCTATACCTCAGTGAGCTGGATAAGTTGCCCATAATTGGCAATATCCCAGCAATAGTTGTCCAGACTAGACTCCTTTCCCCTCTCCCCGGTCTAGGGAAAATATATGAGCGAATAATTTTAAGAAGGCTACAGTCTCATATGAAGAAACTACCACCAGAATAGTTCGGTTTCCGTAGTGGTTTATCCACTACTAAGCAACTGGTTAGACTGACGGAGAACATTGGTGAAGCCCTTCATACAAAACAGAGTGTCGCCTTACTCATGCTAGACGTGGCGAAAGCTTTCGACCGCGTCTAGCATGAGTACTAATATACAAATTAGTACAGCTTGATTTTAATAGAGAAATTATAAGGATTATATACTAATTTATCAAGAACAGAATTTTTTTATGTTTCAATTGGTACAGACAGCTCGGATTGTATGAGACTGGGTGCAGGGGTCCCCCAGGGATCAATTCTGGGCCCGGTTCTCTATACATTCTACGTTTCAGATTTTCCCAGGGATACATTCACGAGACAACAATATCTGGGATGTTACGCGGATGATATTGCCATTGCTACCAGATCACTTAAAGCCGACCTTGCGATACGTGCCCTGCAGACTTACATGCTTGATATTGAAAACTGGTGTACGCGTTGGCGTATATCGATAAATGCGGCAAAATCCCAACTATTAGTTATTAGAAGAAAACAAAGATGTAGAAGAGTCAATGAAAAGATTAAATTATTTGGCACTGAGGTATCGTTGGTATCTAAGGCTATATACTTAGGAGTGACACTCAACAATAAGTTAACTGGGAAAGACCATATTAACCGTGTCAGAAGCAAAGCATTAAGCGTAATTACTTGCCTACTTCCACTTATTGGAAGAAATTCAAGCTTAAGCTTAGTAAGGAAAAGGCATTCATATATTGCTGTCATAAGGCCCATTTTCTCTTATGCTTCGCCGACCTGGACGGTTTACTCTAAAAAAGATGTTGAAAAACTTCAGATTACGCAAAACAGTCTTAAGACTTAACACAAATGCTCATTTCTACGTATCTAATGAGACCTTACACAGAGACCTGAGGATTGAATATGTAAATCATTA
The DNA here is from genome assembly GCA_000611955.2 of Stegodyphus mimosarum. Classification (NCBI taxonomy): domain Eukaryota; kingdom Metazoa; phylum Arthropoda; class Arachnida; order Araneae; family Eresidae; genus Stegodyphus; species Stegodyphus mimosarum. The sequence goes on along the minus strand of KK117605.1, from coordinate 345,844 downwards.
TTTACATGGAATGAATGCCAACTTCTTTAAATCTGCGTTATTATGTAAACATCTTCAACATTTCCATGTTCTAGACTACATAGCCTTAGATGAGGATTACAACATCAGGCCATATGCGGCTCACTTACTAAGGGATCTGAATTTCGCAACTTAGTAGTTGTTAGACCATTACTCGAACTTGTACATATGTAAATAGGGTTTCGTTATTTATCCTAGTTATCATATTTAATCAAGAATTTCAATTTTTATTATCATTTTGTATGTTATATTTCATGTATTAATTCAGTGTTTGTATTGTATTGTATTGTAATAATTAAAGTTTAATAAATTGTGTTACCTTCATGTGCACTGGTTAGGACGCAGACATGTACTTACGCGGCTCTGCCGCAGTCAGGATTTTAGTTAGGACTCCTCTCTACATTGCAGGACTTTGGTTTATTGCAACCTTGCGATGTATACGGCATCTCCTTCATACCACGTATTTGGTTTTATTTAATTTAAGGAAATTGCACGTCAGGGACTCTATGCAATTCCTCAGTGAGCTGGATAAGTTGCCCATAATTGGCAATATCCCAGCAATAGTTGTCCAGACTAGACTAGACTCGTTTTTCAGGAATTAATTGTACTATAGCTATTTTGAAATGTACTTCTTCCTGAATAATCCAGTAAATCATGGTTAGGCTGATTTTTAGTAGAGAAACAATCGAAACGTGTCCATCATTTTTGACACCATATCGTAGTAGAAGTTTGCTCATTTTGCGATTACTTTTTTTTTTTGTCTACAACACAAACAGAATAATGGCATTCGGTAGTTGCAAAAGCACTTAGATAAAATTTTATTTTTATTACACCTTCTACTTTCAAGGTACTATACACCAGTGTTCTATAGAAAAGCTGGGAAAATGCATAGTGTTATAGTGTTGTTGGTCAGATGCAGACGAATTTGTTAAGAATGTTACTAATAATAAAAAGGAAATCCTTTTGTTACGAATGACATTAATAAACTAATCGAAACCAAACAATTTTGTACCGAATATATAATATAAGGCATTATAAATATCTTTTGGTGATACAGTAAAGCTGCAAATATCTTAATACATATCTATTAGATATATAATTAATGTATACTATAAAGATCTATATTATTTAAAAATACGTAGTAGTAGTTCCATTTGTTAAGAAGTAACAGAGTGATTTGATTCGAAAAATAAACCAAACATCTTATCTTTTTCGAACGGCAACAATCTGAAAGCTTGTTAAATGCAAGTCCATTAAAGCTAGAGACTCTATGTTTCTCACAGTGACATCATTTGTTAAAACTACAAGATGTTACCTTTATGTTAATGTAACAGGTCATTAATTTTATAAAGATTTTGCTAAAACCATTTTGGTAATCATGTAGTATGAGATCTACTCATTTATTATTTATTTTTTAGATGGCCATATTAAAATTGAGTGCTGTTTTAGTTATTTCTTTTTCCCGTCATTTTATCTCACTTACGAATGGAGAAGCTACTGAATTTTTTATTTTATGAAGCTATTATTACTGAATTATGAAGCAATTGGAATTTAAAATGGCTAAAATGAAGAATAAAGTGTACGCCAAAAATTCCACACATTCCGTTTTACGTAATGATTTTATCCCCGTAATCCTACTTTTTCGTTGCTACGTAATCATTTTATTTTGGCAACATTTTATTTTTTGATAACCGGAGTTAATGTAATGTAATAATAAAGTATCAATAGTAATACAACAGTAATATATCATATAATCTATCTAATGTTTAATGTGCGCAATGCTGAGACTATGGGTGACGCCGAGTTTGTGCAATTCTCTGATTTTTTAAAGGGTAGATAGATCCTGTGCACAAAGACAGAACAACAGTAATGTATCATATTATATATAGTATATAATGTTTAATTGGCGCAATGCCGAAAACTGTGCAATTCTATGATGTTTTTAATCAAAAACATATTATTGCGCACGTTGGAAGAATAAAAAATTAATGCATACATCCTATGTTTAATGTGCTCGATGCGGAGTTTGTACAATTCTCTGATTTTTTAGGCGAAAATAGACCGCTGCGTACATGAGAAAGGGAAAAAATAATGCACTTAATATGAATTTCAGTAGTTTCCTAATTAAAAAAATAGCTTCTTAAAAAAATTCATAAGCTTACATATTCGCGATAAAATTGTGAGAAAAAAGAATAATTAAAATAAGACAATTTTAGCGCTACCATCTAAACAATAAATAAATAAAAGCATTAAACCGTTTTCTACATAAATACCAACCATTTTACCGTTTAAGTATAAAATTAAGAATAATCTAATATCAATAACATCCAGTTTCAAGAATCCTAAACTGTACTAAAAACCTCAGTGGTAAAATATTTCGTCGCAAAATAACAAAACTGGAATAAATGAGATTAGTAAGAATGGCAGATGGTTGATTTCGATACATTATTATTTATTTAAGTATTCTTTCGGTTCAGAGATGGCCGCTTGAACAGGGATGTCATTGCATAAAATAATTAAATGCTGAAACTTGTTTACATATTTTATCAACCAATTATATTTTAGTTAAGTATAGAAAATTATTTGTAAAACTTACTTCCTTTTCTGCTGAGAGAAAACTTTAAACGTTATCGTGAACGGACCACATTATCCATTAATCTTTCCTTTGCTGTACAATTGTTGAATAAGAATATTCGTATGGAAAAACAACTGCTTCTAACAACAGTCTTTGATTAAACAACTTTACATTGACCTTGTGAGCCAAGCGCATGCGATTTGGATATCGTTAAAGTCAATATAATTTCGGCAAATAAGGATGAGGTTTAAAAACAATGCTCAAAACTTACGATCTAGAAGGAAATAATTGTTGATACAAAGAAGCCAAAGCAGCAACTTTTATATTTCTCTTTTAAATTGTTCGCCATAATTCCATTTTATTTTAGTGTTAAATTCACTTACAATCGATGTACTAGAGCTATAATGTTTTCCGTTGTTCTAAAGGTTTATTTTGAATGATTCAATTCATAAAGAATCTTCACTTTAAAATACATAAGAGCTATATTTTGTATTTGCTCAATTACATTTGTTGACTACGCTTCTAGACTTTTGTTACTTTCGCCTTGAGTAAGATTTTTATTTTCTGTACATTGCTTTTCTATTACGTTGTGCCTAAGACAATTTTGTGTGATGTCCGTTGGTCTATATGGCGTATAGTAACTTCTTGTTCATCAAATGATCATCGTAAAAGGTTTATAGATGGAGCAGAAGTTGTATAATATTTCTAGATTAGAGCACTTCTGTTACTGAATTTACTCACAAGCACTAGTTGACAAAACGCATTTTCAAGGCGAACATGAACAGTATTCATTGCGTTTTTACACAGCTTTTGACCCGTGTTTCTGCTCGCGAATGTATATTGGATTGGAAACTTAATTAAAGACTAAATGAATTTATAACGTATACGAATACGTATACGTAAACGAATATGTATCCTAATACGTATTTATAACGTGTACGAATAGAAGTACATATATGAACATATATGAAAGTATATGAATTTATAACGAATACGTACTTTTTACTTCCTTATATGAAGTAAAGGAAGTATTGTAATCACAAAAAATTTTGGGTACCATAATTTCAACGAAAATATCCATTTCAACTGCTCTCGAAAGCATTTTAACTATGTTTTTGCCTGACATCTGTACGTACAGACAGAATAAAGTACCGTTTTTGCTAAAAAAATATTGTAAAATGGATTCAGAAGAGATTTTTTTCTTGACATCTGTACGTACGTACGTAAGCATCTCGGATAACTCAAGAATGAGCAGCCGTAAAACGTTGAAATTTTGTATATGGGATTGCCATAACATGTAGCTGTGCACCTCCCTTTTTCGTTAAAATCGGCTGCGCCAATCGTATATATATATATATATATATATATATATATTCTCATTATGTTACCTGTCTCGGTGAGCTTAGTTTTTTTTATTTTAATTATTATTCTTGTATGTTGATAATTGAGCACTTTTCGCTTTAAAAGTGATTGAATTATGTGGTTTTTATGTTTCCGTTCAGGTTTCTATTCTTTTAGCCAATCTGATTGCAATAGTTGTAGAATTGTCAACAATTTAAAGGTTTAAGTGACGAGTTAAGCCTAACGAACTGCCATTTGTTTACATTTGAAACGCAGCAGAATAGTGAATTAAGTCAGGTTCTACACCTTCAATGTTTTTTGCCAAGTGGGGCTAAAAGTAAACTTTTAGTTTTCTGCACCGATGATCTGCCTTCTTGCCCGCTGCTCGAATTGCTTATTTTTGCATAGAAACGCCAATTTTAATTGTAAAATTGTTTTTTTTCAACTGTTTTAACTATATTTAGCGTTTTATGTTTTTCTGTGTGTTACGATTTTTAATGAAGATATTTTGAGATTTTATGCACTTTTGCTTTGCCGCAAAATGAAAATTGAATTAATTAAATGAGAAATATATCGCCAAGATATTCGAGGAAATAAGTTAAGACGAAATGTAGCAAAAAAAAATGTGTATAATTTAATAGGCCATACAAGGAAGTCATGTAGTGTCCAAATCAGATTTTTTTAAATCAAAAACCTAAACAATTCTCAAATCTCGTGAATCTTTAGAATCCTGAAAACTTTATATAAGAATAACAATCGTTTTTTTAATTTGTTTAATATTAAAAGTTGTAATTAAAGAAAAATATGAAATTTCTATTTAATGAAAAATATCCTACCGTTTATAAAAATTCATTTGCGTTTATTAAGAGTCGGAGATGTGATATTTCAGAATAGAACAAAGAATTTCCCTGATAAGTGAAAAAATGATCTAAAGCTGAACTTCTGGAGAGATACTGAGTCATTTTGTAATTGGTACCTACCAAGGATGAAACGAAATGACGAAGGTTATTATTATTACTTCTATTAACAAAATGTCTTTTCTGATGGCAAGATGAAATTTTTTTATAGATTTTATCAGTGACTGTGAAAGAAGATCTTTTGTCAGTAGCAACCGATTTCTAAATAAATGATCATCCCTCCTAGAGCCAGGACAAAGGTAGGGCAAGTGACAAACTTCTCTCAAATTTGTTTTGCCTCAAATTTGTATTTAATTACGACAAAGCACTCGAGGCAAAAGAATATGTACAGTTAAGAAGAAAAACTTCTCCGCAACAGAAGTGGCTCCGTCATAACGCAGAGGGAAAAAGCTGCGCATGCGCAAAATATTCGTCGCCAAAGCACCAAAGCTCGAAGTATGTCTCGAAGTTCGAAGATCAGTTTATCAAGAGTTCCATAAACCAAATATCGTTTTAAATTTCTTTAAACTTTAAAGGAAAAGAAAATATTTTTCGCGCAAATAAATTAATTAATGGATTAGTTATTTTGAACAATAGAAAGTAAAAAAAAAAAATCCAATTTATCGCGAAACGTCAAAAAAGAAACGCTTTGTCAAAGAACGTTTCTTAACAAGTGTTCCTTAATTTCCTCTACACATTGTGGAGGGGAAATTCTCGCCGCCAGGTTCCGTCGCCAAATCCTTTGGCGAATTTTCCCTCCGCATTGTAACAGCGTAATAGCAAACTGGTTTACATTACGTCTATGGAACCTTTCTTTCTTTACGTAGACTTTCTTTGCTCGAGGGCTATCTGCCTAAGGGAAGGGATGTCTTCGTTGAAGCGTTTTTAAGCTTTCCTGGGGTGAATAATTAGAATGGGTGCCAAAGTGACTATGAGAATTTAGAAATATAATTTAAAGAAAAAAAATAACCATAATTAACTTTCAACTCTGGAAACTTTTCAAGAAGTATCAAAAGAATTTTATGTTTTATAAATAATCCAGCTGAACAAGAGAAGAATTAATAGCATTAATTTGCTCTAAAAGGGCTGAGATTTCACAATACTAACTACATACCTTATTTTCTAACATTAAAATTTATTGTGGGAACCAATGTAAATATTTGCTTGTTTATATTAACGTATTGAGCAGCTTAGTCTAAAACTTGCCCACACAGTATCATTCTGTTGACATTAGTAATTCTGTACTATCTCCTTTTAATTTGAACTATAGAACTTGTTGCTTTTGTTTCACTACAACAAGCTTCCTACAGTGCACTAATTGAAGATAGACGGCAAGCAACTGTCGTATTTTCTTATATCTTACATACACACACACACACATATACAGTGAAACCTCGTTACAACAATATTTTAGGGACCAAATAAATATTTGTTGTAGAGAGGCATATTGTTATATCGAGGGCCCACATATTTTGAGCATTTAATAAGTTTTTTTTTTATTATTATTATTAGTTTAAGGTGCATAACATACTACTTTTAAGTCTATTTTTAGAAGAAATTAATTTGTAAAATACTAATAATAGTGGTTTAAATACTAAAAAAATAAATAAATAAGATAAATTCAGAAAATAAGCAAAAAATTATCCACATACCTGAAAACACTTTTTATTGAAAATAATACAATATTTTTGTTTGTTTATTCCTTTTTTTAACTGTTAAGTTAACCAATACTGTATGCATTGAGTCTAGTGCACGAAAATGTTCTTCATTTGTCGACGGAAGGCTTGAAAAAAATGTCCGTAGAGAATTCACAGATTGAAGAGCTTCCTGGGATGACAATAAGGACTGCGATGGACCTGTATTATCATCATCATCAATATCATCATCATCTTCATCATTGTTTCCTATCTCATCAGTAATTTCAGAGAGAATATCTTCATCAGTAACTCCTGCGAAAACCATAAGATCATCATCTGCTGTTAAATAGTCTTCTATACTAATTCCAAACTTTTTACCGCTTGTTTCCTCAAGTTGGGATACGGATTTTTTGATGTGCAAAACACATTCTTGATCATCTGAGAGATCATTGTCTATGGAATTTTCATCATTATCAGATTTCTTATCTTCCATAACACAAAGACCGGCCTTTTTCCAGCAATTCCGAATGGTTTTTTCTGTTACTTCCCACCAACTTCCAGCAATATTGTCACACGCTTCCTTGACATTTACAGCTTTGAAAGGGTCTTCTACTTTATTTTCAAAGTTTACAAGTATGGAGTCCACCAACCGTTTTCTGTAATATCCTTTGAAGCACTTAATTATGCCCATATCAAGAGGCTGTAAAATTGAAGTGCAATTGGCAGGGAAAAAAGCGATTTCGATATTTTGTAGCTTTGGAAATGACGTGTGAGCACCGCAGTTATCTATCAACAAAACGATTTTTTTCTTTCTCTTCTTCATTTCATTGTCTAACTTCTGTAACCATTCGGAAAAAAAATTTGGACGTCATCCAAGCCTTCTTATTTGCTTTATACTCCACGGGAAGACTTTTCACGTTCTTAAAGTACCTTGGCTTCAATGATTTACCAATGACGAGAGGCTGCAAATTTCCGTGCTTTTGCACATAATAAAGGTCCATTTATTGGGACCTTTGTTGCTCTCATCTCTTGAAACCATTTTAAAACAGCGACATCAATGTTTTCATTTGTCATAACTTTCAGTCGTTTTCGCTCTGGGTTAATTTCATTTGAAGTTACAGCATCTTCGCTTTGCTTTCTCTTCTTTACGAACGTTGCAACTGTAGATTGCGATAATCCATGTTTCTTAGCCGCATCAATCTGCTTCATTCCCTCATCAATATCATTGATAACGTTCAGTTTATCTCGAAAAGATAGTTGCTTTCGCCCTGCCATCTTAGGCAACAATATCGCGTGAAAGAAAGAAAAGTTTAAACCAAATGTTTCGCGTAGAACTCAAAATCGTTAAAGACTATAAAACAACCTTTGAACTCACTTTTCAGTACGTCACTTAACAACACCCCGCCTCCATCTCCCCCTGTTCCTCTAACAAAGGGCACTTGTTCTGTGACAAGGTGACCAGACAGGTCTAGATGTCCTTAAACCTTATCAGAATTCCAAAGCTTACTGGGAAATGAGACTAGGCATACATTTACACTTCACCCCCCTCACCCACTCCAATTCCCAAAAGGGTGGTCTTCATCTGTTTTGAAATCTGAACAATAGCTTTTTATTCAGGGATAAGTTGAATATCCACAATGAGTCTTAATAGACGGAAAAAATAACAAAAGAAAACGAAAAAAAAAGCATTTGAAAATCAAAATATTATTATAAAAGGAGAAAATAATACTGAAATTTAGATTGAAAAAATCGTTTTACAGAGGTTTATTGTTCTAGAGAATATAGCAATATTGAGGGGAGATTAACATTAGTTTATATGCAAAATCACCGGGACCACAAAACATTATTGTAGTAGAGGGAGTTATTGTTGTATCGGGTATCGTTGTAGCGAGAGTTTACTGTATGTGATATTTTCAGTCGAGAGTCCGGATGTTGTCGTTGCGAGTGGAAAGGCTGTAGAACAGATTAGACAGACGAATTTCATTTAAAAAACTCCACATGTTTATTCGATTAAAATGACAGCTCATTTTTCTCCAAACGAAGATCACGTATTCAATAGTAATTTAAATAGTAATAATAGTAAATTTAGAACTTCAGCGTCATAGATGTTTTTTAACAAAGGAAAGACGAAGAGACACAGTAAAACGTTTGTATAGCAGACAATGGTAAATGAGCAGTCTGACGAAAAATGGCGCATAGAGCTGCTTATAGTAGGGGTTTATAACAGGTTAGAAAGTTCTGGAAAGTACTGGTCTAGGGGAAAGATCTTGAAATTGCGGAAAGTTAATTAGAGGTTGCTGTTCGCGTAGAGCAAAGCCATCGGAATTTTTTATATTTTACACACACACAAACACACACACATATATATATATATATATATATATAAGGTAACTAGTACGAAGCTCACAATTACAAACTTTAATTTATTCTTTTAATTCCTGATTTTAATTTATCCTTTTAATTCCTGATCCCTTCCTGGAATCTAAAGTGAGTCGTCTGAAAATTAATCCGTTTCGGGGTTATGTAATCCTGCTGCAGTAGCTCTTATCCAATCGGATTAAAGGAAATTTTTACTATAAAAACCGCTGCTACTATTGCGCAATTCTTTTTTTTCTGTACTGCACTCGCTGCTGCTTGTAGGTGTTGCTTTGCCGCTGTGCTTTGTCTCTACTGTCGAAGAATGTAAATTTTTAAAATTTTCAAGGGCATATCGCACCCATAATAATAATGTGTGAATCAAGATTATGCCTCTGCAAATGCTTTAACCAGCAAAAAAAATTATGTCGTATTTGGCCACGTCTGTCCGATAATGTCATCCTTGTGTCTACGCTATCTTTAAGTCATCTAACCCAAATTATCACATATATACAAGACTACAACATAGGTGAGATAAATAAGCAGTCACTCAATCGTTAAATTTTATTGTAAAAAATGAAAGTAATTTTTAAATAAGTCTTCATATTGGAAACTGTGCCTTTCTTCTCCGGTTGTTTGTCTTGCCAGCTCGCTATCACCATTTAGCTTTCTTCCGTAGAAATTAATTTCTATAAAGGTGTAAAAACGCACCGGGTAACTAACCACTCAAGAATGGTCGTTTGTCTTGCGTAGCTCTCTACATGTTTGTCAATATTACTTCGTCAAGAAATAAAATGTATTCATTCGAAATACTATTTTACAACTATCTCTTTATGAATCGACTTTCATCATTAATGTCTACATCTTTGTGAAAAATCATTTCATTTTATTTAGTAATGGCGTAGTCAATTGTTCAAGGAAATTGTATCTGGATAAAAATGATTATCAGATAACCATCATCTACTTCATCGTGCCTTTGACCATTTCCCTAGAATTCTGTATTATTACATACATACATAACAAAATATGATTTATGACTGTCCGTATATAAATCATATTTCGATTGTTTTCTACAAATGCAGGAAAGACAGAAAATAAAATTCTCAAGGTGCATCCAGACTCTAAGATCTTCTTCCGAAGATAGTAAAAATCTTGTAATTCAATTTTCCGATACTCTGGTAATTATAGCTTTTAAATTGGCTTTCATTAACACATTTATTATAATTATAGATTTAGTTTTAATTAATTAATCAATTTAATGTTTCAGAATATACGATGATTATTAAATATTATTTTAATATTAATTAAAATTAAACTTTCTTTTCTTTTTTCCCCTTTTCTTTTATCATATATTTATTTATTTATTGTCCTTTTTCCATTTAAAATACTTTAAATTAAACACGTCATACTTCATCAAAATACACTGAAGACTGTTTTTGTTACATACGGCTTTATTATTTATTATTATTGTTACATATGGCTTTTTTATTTATTACTTATGACTTTATTTATATTTATTTGTTACACGTGGCTTTATTTGTTACATATGGTTTATTTATTGTTATGGGAAGATCAATCCAAACATATAAAACAGCTCAAGTATCCCACAAGAACAGTGATAAATTTTAAAAAAGAACAAATGTTAAAAGTAAGAATCAGAATAAATCAACATGGGAACAAAAGTGAAAAGATAAAAATTTAAACAACAAGGAAAAGAAGATAAAAGGTGTAGTCTTTACAATGTGTTCATGAAAGCTCTGGCATTCCAGTATAGTTTACTTATGTCACCAAGTTTCTGAGACTCTTTATCTAACTCTGGGCATAAAGGAAGATGCTCTGCATTCATGATGCCCAAATTGCAAATTTGGCATATAATAGATGGAAGGAGGCCAATTTTATTAAGATGATGTGCCATGCAATCGTGGGCTGTTTGCAGTCTGAAGTTTGCCACAGCATCTTTACGGGGTTATGACAAAACGTTTTCCATGTGTCTTGAATGTTAACCCAGGATTTGCCTGTTGAATTTGCTGCTTGGTCAGATTCACAGATTTAAGAGTATCCTATTTATCCTATATTTAAGAGTATCGTCAGATTTTGCTGCCTGGTCAGATTTAAAAGTAAGGGAAGCAATGTTACTCACGTCCGTGATATTCTTAATTTACACGTGCCACCTGGGGGGGGGGGTTGCTATATGAGTAACAACTATGCTAAGGCGGCTCAGAGTAAGGCTAATACACTGCAAACTGGAAGAAAAAAGATTGTTTTCGTTAAATGCCCTCTAAGACAAAAAAAATTGAGTACTCAAAAAAATAACCTGAATGTAAAGAAAATCAGTATACCAATACTTTTCAATTTAATATGCAAATGATTAAACTTTGGTGCTCAATGGCTGAATACACGAAGCTGCAGAATATTTGAATTGAGCTTTCTGAAGACGTTTATCTCAAGGTCAAATCTCACGTCAAATTTGCCCCATTACGAGTACACACAATTTGAGAGACTCATCAGATTGAAAACGTCTGGATGAGCAAATCGAAAAATCTCTCCACATTTTGGTCGGAGTGATGCCCCGATTAGATGATACGACTAGGAAGGGACGAACAGTAAAAGCGTCAAGACAGTAGCGGTCCATTCAAAACAGTAATAGAACGGGAAGACACAAAGCTTGTCAGAGCGACTCTCATTGCGTTCGATTCATCGATATCTCTTATATCAACTATCCAGTGTGTGAGTGCCAGGACTATTGATAGAGCTTGCGTCGTCTATTATTCCGCTTATCTACAGACTGAAGTTCAACTGCAGTGTTACCGACCTCGAACGACCTGGATTTCATTGACCGGTAACGAAATGTTTCGACCCAAAAATTCCATTTTGGACTGTTTCAAGATGACCTGCGCAGATAAATCATGGACATCTAGAACATTCAGAGGATCTTACCTTTATTGTGGCATAGCAGATAGCTCGACAACAGAGAGTTATGATTTGTAGAGTCTTTCCTTCTGACAAAAGAATCCATCTGGTAGAAATCCCTAGCATCCTCATAGCACAAAGGTATCCTAACATAATTATTCGATTCATTGTATTCGCGTTCCTTCCGCTCCATCCTAGGCTTGTTTTTCAGCAAGGTAATGAATGCATGAAAATGAAGAGAACGTCTAACGTGATAGATATTTTTGTTGATTGTCTTCTTGCTTGAAAAACATTTCTTTAACTAACAAAGTCGTCAGATCTTTTTCTCGTAGAACACATTTCAGAGCTGATTGGAAGACGCTTGCGACCATTCTAAACTGTCTTTTTACTAACCAGATAATTACAGAGAATTTGGCAAGGAATCGAACAAGACAGCATTCTTCAACTTTATGTTGTGCAATGTTGTGCTAGGTAACGGCTTGTAACCAGAGCAGAGGTGACCAACCCCTTATCCACCTCCTCGCTTTATGTAAGCCTTTATTTTGAATAATTCACCTAATGTTTCTGAAACTGCAACCATTTTTTTTCCTTCAAAATGCTTTCCCTATGCATCTGCATCACCTCTATTAATTTTTGCCTCAGCTGGATAATTCCTTCTTGGTGCGTTGATTATTATCTCCTATAATATACTTTAGACCAGCTCGGCCGCGTGCCGTTGCTGGGCGTCCAGACACTTAATAATAATAAAAATTGAAACACCGGACTTTCTGAATCTGCGTCGCAAGCAGAAAAGCCTCTCGATACCCATGAAGGCTCACCTCCCGGCGCTGATGCCGTGGAGGACGTAGTGAGTTTTGAACCGCTACCAAAAGCACGAAATCAAATTCCGAGGGTATGAGATAAAAGAGGGAGCAGTTTTAAGGTGTGCGCTATGAAAATGGTGGATTCGAGTTGCTGCTTGCTGAGAACGTTCGTGTGTGTGTGGAACAGACAGCCCAAATAAGAAGGGGTTAACTTTACCGTTTATTTCTCACAGCGTACAAACGCTCCCGCACTTCGGGATACAAAGACCAATACTTTTGGTCTAAAACGTAGAAAGTAAGAAATAAACTAATTTAACTAAATTAAAGCCGAAGAATATGTATTGTTAAGAAGGAAAGTTTCGCAGCAGCAGCAGTGGCTTCCTTCGAACGAAAAGGGAAACAGTTGAGCATGCGTGAAATATCTGTCGCAAAAAAGCGCCAAAGCTCGAAGCTGATGTCGAAGTTCGAACAGGTTCGAAGGTCACGTTTATCAATAGTTTAAAGCTGTGTGACTGCATTTTTTCCCCTCTATATTGACGGATATAAAATCAAACATCAAACTGCGATATATATAATGCAAGTTCAACAGCCACCGAAAGAGAAACTTCACCTAATATTTCATCATTTGCCAGGTCAAAGAACGATCCATCTTAACCCGTGTTCCTCAATTTCCTATACACTTGGCGGAGGAGAAAAATCTCGGCCAGGTCATGTACATCACAGAGGGGAAAATTCTAGCCAACAGGTTCCGTCGCCAAATCCCTTGGCGAATATTCCCTTTTCTTTCTAGCGGCGTAGACGACAAACTGGTTTACAGTACGTCTATGGAGCCCTTCCTTCTTTGCATAGGCGTTCTTTGTAAGAGCTAAGATGCTTTACAGAGAATAGTAACTCGAAGATTGGCCCTTTAATACTACGTATGTAGTTAGCAGAATGCAAAGACTACAATACGTCTTCAAATATCAGTGAGAACTAAGTTCTGGCCTAAAGGCAGAAAACGAAAATCACACGGGTGGCAAAGGCCGCGAGAAAAATTCTCTTTCACTTCTCTCTTGATACTTTGATACTTTGACTTTAGGCCGGCATCAACGCGAACTTTATCGCGCTATTTCCGGCACCTCACATAATCCCCGGGTGGGGTAACCTCGCGTACGAAACCTCATGGAAATTTCTCAAGAGAGAATTAGCAGAAGAGAAGAGAGAAGATAGGCTCATGCCTATAAGGGCGGCGATCAACCATTATCAGAAAAGGGGGTAGTGGCGAGACGACCCAGTCCTGGTCACAGGCAGTCACTTGGGAAGTCACTTCTCTCTTGGCTAAAAGCCATGTCTTAAATACTTCTAAATTTTGCAACCTCATTTGCATAAGCTAAATCTATTCGCGCTTATTCTGGTCGGAAATGGGAAATAAGAGAAGATAGTAAAGGTTTAAAATAAAATAAACGTTAGTAAAACTTAAAATCCTTACATATTTACCTTTTCCTTCACAGCTCTTATCCCAGTTCTTCTTATTTATAGCTGTCTCTGTTTTAGTTGTTTTAGAGAATGTATAATCATGAATTTCTTAACGTTCAGATAAAGGTTTTATGGTCACAACTAGCATAAGCCGAACCTTCATCGCTACATCACGGAAACTGGTAGAAATATTTTTGTTGGATATTCTACTTTGTATAAGATCCATCAATCACACAGAATCACAGACGAATGGATGTACGGTCGAAAATTTCGCCAATTCATCTGCACATTCACGTATGTGCAACTTTACCATTCCTGATTGGTTACTGCTTAAACGCTATTTAACATGTATGAACAAAGCTAATGACTTTTACGCCTTGAGAGTTCACATATAATCGTTATTATTATCCTAAGGATCGTTATTATTATCCTTAGTCCTAAGGATTTTAGTCCCTTTCGAGACTAATATCCCATTCGGGACTAACGTCCCTTTTTGGGTAATAACCTCAATAAAATTTAAGAAGAAATAGGTAATCGTGAATGATTCATCTATGAAATAACTGACATCACTTGTAAGTTGCTCACCAAATGCTAGTCTGAAACATCTATACATAAGTAATGAGCGAGGGTAAAAACGCATAAAATCATTCGCTGATCATTTCGTATTTAAGTAACTCTGATATTTAGATGTATTTTAATGTATATTTCGACAATCAATATTACGTATATCTATTTGTATTTTTAACATTGCTAAAAATAGTTCTCATGGATTGGTGAATCCCCCCAAAAAACATTTTCCGATATAGCTGTACTTTTATTATATTCAAATACATCCAGTTCTCCGGGTAATTCGTAAAAACATCGCCGAATGTATAGTGTACCGACTACACAGAAAAACCATACAAGGTGTGTTATGTAAGTACTATTTAAATAGAACTTTTACATATCTGCCTAGAAATACACTATATCTACCTACAAGTTTATACTAATATAATTATGAGAAACTCAGATAAATTAAGGAGGAATGAATATAAAATACAAAATTCTACCTACAAGTTCATACTAATATAATTATGAGAAACTAAGATAGATTAATGAGGAATAAACATAAAATTTTTAAAAAATTCTGAAAGCTTTCAGATTTTATATTACGCCCATTAGGGGCATTTTTAAACGTTTTGTGTGTTATCTTTATTCATTAAATATCATGTTCTTCGCACTTAAACCATAAAATTCAATTCAACAGCAATATCACAAAATAATTTAAAAAGAGCATATTTTTAGCATTTCCTATACACAGTCTCTCGCGCTTGAGATATTTTTTTCCCTGTACACTGTTGCCATTGCTCGCTTTGAAATCGTTGAATTTTTTAATGAAAAACTCATAAATGCTTTACAAAATATGAAATAGATAATAAAACAAATTCCCAGTTCCAAATTTGGGCTTCCAGATGCCTATATTCGGGTGGAAGACTGCTTTATTGAAACTTTGATGATTCTAGGTACCATTGTTTTATCAAAATTCATACATTTATACAGATTCTTCATTATTTAATTTTTTAATATAATACAGTGCGACAACATTTGGTAGCAATAATGTGAAAAATGAAACGCCATTTATAGTGAAAAATGCCAAAAGGAAATATTTTCGTGTGTGTGCGTGTGTTTACAGTGTTGCCATTGCTTACTTTGAAATCGTTGAGTTTGCTAATCAAAAATTCGTTAACTATAAAATATAAACTAGGTAATAAAACAAATCCTAAATTCCAAATCTGGGCTTTCAGATACCCATATTCGAGTAGAGGACTACGTTATTCAAAATTCGATGTCTCTAGGTACCGTTCTTTTTTTCACAATGCAAGAAACACACATAAATTCATACAGATTTTTCATTATTTAATTTGTTTAAATACAATGCAGAGCTGTAATATTTGGTGGCAACATTTTGAAAAATAAAACGTCATTTATAGCCAACAAACGCAAAATGCCAAAACGAAATTAATAGTTCTTCTGAGCAAACTGCCCCTTTGGATTAAAAATCTCGTTTAAATCTCTCGTTTAAATTCTGAATGATAAGATGTTCTTCGAGTTCGGAACGATAAATGTATTACAAAGAAATGCTTTTTGCGGAAGAACGGGTTGTTATGGGTAAGCTTTGATCATTTTAATTTTAAGGTAAGAAAGAAAATTTACAATGAAATGTAATTATGTCCTTATTCTTAAGACTACTACTGGCATTAAGTCAAATAGAGTGGGTTATTTGATTTTGACAAATCGTAAACTAATACTAACTGCATTTCATCTACATAAATTGTATTAATTACTTAATGTAATGAAATTAATGCAATTAGATTAGATTAATTACATTGCATTACACTACTTGCATGTGATCATAAATGACATGTCATAAACGTAAATACTATAAATGAATATTCTTCTTTGTTCTTGCACATCATTAAATTCATATATAAATATTATGAAAGGAGGTTTAAAAGTTTTATTATATCGTACGAATCGGCGAAATTTTTTGTATCTGTAATTTTTTTTTTTTTTTTTGTTAGAAATGACTGCAAACTTTCATTTTATTCCATTTCCTGAAATGGCGTTGACCACAATACCACAGACAATCCCGGTTCTAATTTATATACCGATAATATCCGTTTTATAATGGTATTATAAAACTACTAGTGTTTAGACAAAAATAGACTGTACACAGATAAAACCACAATGTCCAAAGCTGGTATAGACCGGACAAAAACCATACTGAACTTTAGATCTCTTCACACAGTTATCTTAGTATAGCTTGCTTTGTTATATACAAACTGCATTATCATCCCTGGCCCTCAAACAAGGGTATTAAGACAGGAAGACAGACAAATCACGTCATTTCCTTCCGGGGCCAAATCCTGTCACATAACAAAGTTCAGCGTCAACAAAATTTTATGGTTCCTTCATCTACTTTGTTATCTCAAACTGTAACCCTACGACGAAAATATATTGTTAAAGTTTACCAAATCCTCCAGAAAAAGATTACGGCCATGGTCGTGTTTCGCCACAAGAACAATGGAAGATAAACAAGCAAATGCAGTTGCTATATGACATTGAAAATTTTTTGGGTTAAAAAAGTAGGATGTTATGATGTAAGAAGCACAAAGGCTGTTCGTACATTTTTTAAACGATTTTCATTGTCATTACAGAAATATTTTACCTAAAATTTTTATGTTTTAAACGTTCTGTTTGATAACCTTTATTCTTCACTATCTTTCTACTACGTAATTTCCAAGACAATGAAACCTTTTGCAGTACCAGAAGAGGTATTTTTTCCATTGCTTTCGAACAGCTTTCCAAAGTCTAAGGAGGATATACGTCGACTTTGGGACAACTCGCTTTTTAAGTCCAAAAGCGCAAAAATACAGGGTGTTTATAAAGTCCCCGACACATTTTGATGTTTAATAACTCATAAAATAATGAAGATATAAACAAACTTATGGCATTTATTGATGGAATAACTTATATATTTTCCTTTTCAGGTTTGAATATCTTTACTTTTGTAAATATCATCTGCGCGTGTGGTCCATTTCAGATAATTTCCTTTTCCAGTCTAAATATCTGTACTTTTCTAAATATAGTCTGCTTATTAATTGCATTTTTCTCTCTTTTGTTTTTGGCAACTATTGCAATGTTATATTTACTTTTGATGAGCCACATGTCTTTTTGCAACAAGATGGTGCACCACCTCATTGGGGTAGCATCGTTCGTAGTTCTTTGACTGACCATTTTACATTGGGCGAGGAGGTCAAATTCCTTGGCCACTTAAATCACCTCATATAACGCCGCTGGACTTTTTCCTTTGGCGACTTGTAAAGGACAACGTTTACAGGAGGAGAGTGTCAAACATTGATGACCTAAAAGCCAGAATTACAACCGCAATAGCTTCTGTGGATGTTGACATGCTTGCCGGTACCCGGCGTGAAATTGTATATCGACTTGATATTCTCCGTGCGACGAAGGGGGCACACGTGGAAGTTCATTGACAAGGGTCATGAAACTTTTGGGGTCTATCTAGCCATTTATGTTATTAATTTTATTCTATCTTTATTATTTTATGAGTTATTAAACATCAAAATGGGTCCAGGACTTTATAAACACCCTGTATATTGGTTTAAATCAGGAGATTTAGTAGCATATGAGTGATGGGCATGGTCTTTATACCCATTTCTTGTTCCTTTTTTATCAGAAAATTAACAGTAGATTTGGACATGTTTCTGCTTGCTTGATACAGACAAGGTATTTCATATTTGAAAATTGGGTATAAAGTACGTTCTTTATGACATGCGGAGTTGAACATTTTTCTCCACTCTCTTTATTTTTAATTTTCCATTATATGAAGTACCAACAACAATTATAAATGCCTTAGAAAAACTTTCTTTACATTCCTTGAACCATGTTTTAAGACTTTTCTTCTTCTGTTTGATGATGATAAATGGGCCTCTTTTTATTACAGTCACAGTACACTCAAGTGCAGTAGTTTAGACACTCAAGAATCGTTCAGAATCTTGAGTGTACTAAATATGCAGTTTAGTACACTCAAGATTCGTCTATTGTCACATTTTTCCATTTTTGCCCGGATAAATGTTTCTCATAAGGAATTCTGCAGCGCGTTATGCGGTTTGCCATATTTCGTGAAGATAGACAATGCACATTACGTTTTCCCGCCTTTTTAAGAATCAAATCAGCATTAATCACTTCATTTTCAGTTGACAGTGAGCATTTTAAGTATTTTACAATTGTCCTTTGACTTGGCAGAATTTGTTTTAATATTAAAAATTCTACTTCTGCAACACTCGAAACATTCCGTTTTCCCCTTGGATACGTATTTGGAATACGTTTTCCACTTGAAGCTAAATTTTGACTTTTTTTTCCTTCGTTGTTGACAACATTACGTATCGTAGCTTCAGATATCTCAAAACTATGGCTTTCACGACATTTTTTATTGTCTAGATAAGAATACTTTTCTTCGGGAAGAACACAAGCATAGCCTTCCATCCATTTTTCCTTTAAAAGCGACATTTTGCATAAAAATAAAACTGTCAACTAGCAAACGATATTTTATACTTTCAAAAATATAGTTGTAGTTAACAAAAAATCAAAGCAGAAATGTGGGGACTTTTTTTTTAGTCCAAAGGGGCTTTGTCCCTGAAGAACTATTGTTTTCGTTTTGCGAGTTTGGGTCGGAAACATTAAATATCAGTCCACTTTTCAAACTGTTGCCACCAAATATTGCAGCCCTGTATTATATTTAAAGAAATTAAATAATGAACATCGTGCATAAATGTATATATGTTTCTCGCATTGTGATAAAACGACGATACCTAGAGCCATCGAATTTTGAATGACGTAATCCTGCTGTGAATATGGGCATCTGGAAGCCCAAATTTGAAGTTTGTTTTATTACCGATTTCATATTTTCTAAAACTTTAACGAATTCTTGATTAACAAAGTCAAGGATTTCAAAGCAAGTAATGGCAGAGTCGTACAGAAAAAACATTTTAATCTCCAGCGCTTGAGACTGTGTACAGGAAATTCTAAAGATATGCTCACTTTAAAATTATTTTGCAATACTGTTGTTTAACTGAATTGTATGGTCTAAATGCGAAGAACATGATATTTAATAAATAAAGGTAACACACAAAACGCCCCTTTGACATAATTTAAAATTTAAAAAAAGGCCCCTTTGGACGTAATTTAAAATCTGAAACCTTTCAGATTTTTAGTCCAGGCTTTGTCCCTGAAGGAGTATTGTTTTCGTTTTGCGATTGTGCGTTGGAAACATTAAAAGTCTGAATCACCTTTCAAACTGTTGCCACAAAATATTGCAGCCCTGTATTATATTTGCAGAAACTAAATAATGAAGAATCTGAATAAATGTATGTATATTTCTCCAAATGTGATAAAACAACGGTACAAGAGCCATAAAATTTTGAATAACGTACGTTTCCACCCGAATATGCGCATTTGGAAGCCCGAATTTGGAATTTGTTTTATTATCTATTTCATATTTTGTAAAACTTTAACGAATTTTTTATGGTGAAACTTAAACGATTTAAAAGCGAGCAATGGCAGCACTCTAGGGGGGGAGAAACCTTTTTATCTGAAGCGCGAGGAACCGTGTATCAGAAATTCTAAAGATAAACTCATTTTTAAATTATTTTGCGATATTACTGTTGAACTGAATTTTATGATTTGAGTGCAAAGAACATGATATTTAATAAATAAAGGTAATACACAAAATGTTAAAAAACACCCCTTTGAACGTAATTTAAAATCTGAAACCTTTAAAGTTTTATTAAGATTTTTAACAGAAAAGCAAAATCGTCTAAAAAATGTGCGAACAGCCTCATGCAGTAAACATATGCATTAAAAAAGTAATCTTTCCTTCATTTCTCTGATTCATACATGATTAAAAACCAAACGGTGGCGTTGTAACAATGACAAATTTTTAATCAACTCTGTCATAAAGTAATTTAAATGAACTGAATGCCCTCATTTATGTCATTTCTATATTATTAAATTTATTATTCTTTGGAATTCTGTTCTGTGTATGTTCAAACGCAATTCATATATGGGTGCCCCATAATTTCATTTTAGATCACATATGAGCCAGAATCTATAATACCTAACGTTTGGCCATGTATAACTATGCAATTTCTTTTTAAGTTATGATAGATTCTGGGTCATATGTGATTTTGAGTTATGACGCAGAATCTATCACAACTAATTTTCTTTTCCCTTTTAGTGCTTTTAACTAAAACTGCGTAACTTAAAAAGTTTTTTTATACGTATTTCACATTAAGCTTTTTAGTTTACAAAATGCTGAAAACACTAAAGGAAGAAAATGACTTTCTCGAATAATAGGAGAATAATTCTTTTCAATCGGCATCAATACGAATACGTCAGTTTTCCCAGAATTAGTATAAATATGAGTGGCATTAATTCTCCCAAGGTCATCCGATCTATCTGATGGCGCAAATTCACATTAAGTTGTTTTGAGTTTCTGTTATCATTAATTTAGAAATCCAGTCTTGTCCTCACTTAAAGTTATTGCGCCTTTAATAATGAATTAATATGTATTTTCATTTAAAATTTCGTCATTGTTAGTAATGACAGGATAAATAAAACAAAAATTGAACAATTTTTGAAAAACTCCAAAATTAATAAATAACTTCAGAAAGGCAAATACGAATTTATGAAAATTTCTTAAGAAATACAGTCGATAGAAGACAGAAAAATTAAATATGACTGAAACATACTGACAAAAAGAAACTAAACAAAACCGTGTAAAAATAGCAAAGAATTAAGTGCCATCATATTTTATTGCAGTGCTTAATTTACTAAATTCGCCAATTATTCAAGCAGAGGTTATTATCATTATTATTATTTACGTATTCCGCCCTAAGAAAATACACGAAAAAGAGGGATGTCTTCATGAAGAATTTTCTAAGTAAAGTAGCTCGTATTAACACATTACACATGGAAAAAGGCACGAAAACGTTCTTGCAGCCAGCTGGTTTGTGGGATTCGAACCTCGGACCGAAATACCAGTGTTCAGGGAATTTACCGCTCGGCTACTAACAGGCCTTTCGGGCAGAAAATTAAAGAAAGGTTTTTCCCGGCATTCATCATTTTCGTCGTTCACAATACATGAGCTCTTCATAATATTAACAGACACTTAAAGCTATTTCTACCTCTTGAGTTTTTTGTATTTCTAAATCGCAGTAGTTGTATGCTAATTTTATTTACCTAAGACTATTTTACTTCTAAAACAATTCTAATATGTTTGTCAGAAATATTTTACACATAGTATATTTATTATATTCAAACCTGGGTCTTTCAAGAAACAACTGTAACAAATGTTTTAAAATTTTTGTAATGTAAAAAAAGTATTTTCATCTGAATTATAAACTGGAGTTAGCCAAATTTTCTATTCTTAAAAGCTAAGAAGCAAAGGTATTAGTTTCATTTTTCTAGCTTCACAGGATTCAAAGCATGGCATGAATAATAATTTTATAGCGATTGACATAATCACTGCAGGAACACAACTTGATTCTAACAAATCTTCACATGGTATTCAATTTCAAAATGAATCTCCATATTTAAGAGAGCACAATTTTATGCATATTTTGTTTGAATAACTTTCCAACTCTTTCATTGCAATGTATATTAAGAGGTTATAAGGTATTTTCTCCCTCCTTTCTGCATGCCTTCGTGGTGTAACGGTAGCACACTCGGCGCATATTCGAGAGTACCAGGTGAAGGCATTGCTCATTTTTCATGTCTCTAGCATTAAAAATTCTAATGAATCTACAGTGTCGCCGGAACTAAACGTTAGTGGATGATGATTCTTCTTCACCACCAGGATTGAACCCCATTCGCCCTTTAAAAGGGTACGAGGTATTGTCTCTCTCCTTTCTACATACCTTCGTGGTGTAACGGTAGCACACTCGGCGCGTATTCGAGAGGTCCAGGTTGGAGTCCCGGCGAGGGCACTGCTCATTTTTCATGTCTCCTGCTTCAAAAAATCCTAATGACTCTACAAGCTTAAATACTTTTGGTAGGTCAGTATTAAAATGCTTCATTAAGCATATGGGATTCCGCAATAGCCAGTCATTTGCTTTTAATAATTTTAAAAAATTGAAAAAAATTATCAAAATGGTAGTAGTAGTTTAAATTGTAGTTGTACTGTTGATATTCCTGACTTAACTGAGGCAACAACTTTTAAGAGATCATAAATATAGGTGTCGTAATTATTTATTTGTAGTCAGATTCTAAAAATTAGCCCTTAACTGTGAGAAAATAGAAATTCATATAGCATATATGAAGACCATATGCTTCAATAATGCGTATATTGCTTTTATAATGCAAAACGCATAAAATGTGTACTTCATCCACTTTACAGTTTAGATGTAGCCTTCTATGGCTTTTTTCCCTGTTCCACAGCTATAAGGAACCAAAGATCAGAATAGCAACTGTAAACGCTTGAACGGTGATCTCGGAAAGACAGCAAGAAACGATTTCGATTACGTGTTTAAAGAAATGTGTGAAAGTAATAAGCAACTGTGAAACAAAATTGTTTCATAAAGAGTGATTGAAAAGTCCAGTTAAGTAATATTTATTTAAATAAATAAATTTAAAAATCTGTTACAATAATTTGTTATCAGTCTGTTACATGCTATTATCCTATGATGAAAACAGGCAAATTCATTGTTTTCTAGTGACTGCCTATTCAGGCAATTAATTAACTAAATATTTAGTGTCTCCAGTATATCATTTAACAATACCAATAACAAGGTATTGTTATATATGATTCATTCCAGCTTGTAAGAGGCCAACGCAACAGTAATTTGTGCTAATCTCGACACAACTGGCAATGAATTCGATAGCAGATAGCAATAATAGGTCCTCCTTGTGATCGAAAAAATTGTTCAACGCAGACTTAGAGCAGTTAGATAATCTTCAAGAGGGAAACCAAAACAAAATTCGTGAGATTAAATGTGCAAACTCTGTGTACACACTATTGAATAATAAGGGATGAAATAAAAATATATACGTGTAATGTCCAGTCATTCAAATATGGAAAGATAAAAGCTGTCATCAGAGAAGTGGGAAGGATTACGATAGGAATATTCACAACAGAAGCGAAAAGAACTAAAAAAGCCGAATAAAAAGTAGTAAATAGGATTATTTCTAAAATCGCTTACTATCACATGAAAAAAAAAATTCTGATGTGTACACCGCATGACTTCCTTGTCAGGAATATTAAATTATACGCATTTTTATCTGCATTTCATTTAAACTTATTGGATTAAATTAAATCTACTTCGTCGATAGCACATAAACCACAATAGAATAAATGCACTCTTTAAAATTCACTATATTTGTTCACCATAGCTATACTCTGGCGCTAGGTTCACTGAACAGCATCACATCTCCTTCATTTTATAACTCAGAATGCACACAAATTATATCAATTATCTAATCGTTGCCACATGCTCTATTCAAATACTATAATCAATATAAAACGATGTATAAAAGAAATTAAACAAAAAAAAAAGAAAGAAAGAAAGAAACAGTTGTTCACAGACTATTCAGTACTTCTCATTCAATTAATTCTGTTCTCACTTCACGATAAGGTAAAAATACATAAAAACTCGAAATATCTATACTAAAACTTACGAAGTAAATTTTAAACACTTATTTCCTCGAATAAATTCCAGAATAGATGAAGCATGGTTTAATTCGCAATAATAAAAGAAGGCATTATCTTTGTTGTTAGGAAGCTTAGTTTCTTTAGACTGGCAACAAATCCACTATGCTGCTAAGTTTCAAATGTAAACAAATACGGCTGCTATGGCCAAAAAAATTAGGCTTAGCCGCGCTTAAACAACTTTTAAATTGTTGATACTTCTACACTATAACATGCAGGTTAACTAAACCTTAACCAGAAGATAAGAACAACACAATTCAATCATTTTTAAAGCAAAAAATGCACAATTTACAAACATATCAGAATAAAAAAACTGAGCTCACTGAGCCGAGTAACAGAGTGGGTATTATATACATATATTTGTATAATTTTGGTGCTTCCGATTGCAACCAAAAAGGGAGGTGCACATCTGCATGTTATAGCAGTTCTAGACACAAAATTTCAACGTTCTGAGGCTACTCGTTTTTGAGTTATGCAAGTTACATTCATACATATCATACATATATATCTACGTATAGACGTCATAGGAAAACACTCTTCGGAATACATTTTACAACCCGTTTTTGAAAAAAGAAACCTTTATGTCCATACGTAGAGATGTCACGCAAAAACATCGTTAAAGTGCATTCGATAGCATTCAAAATGGATATTTTCGTTGAAATATGGTACCCGGAATTTTTCGTAATTGCAATACTTCCTTTACTTTGTACAAAGAAGTAAAAAAGAAACTTGAAAACTCTCATTATCCAAAAAGAAAGTGTAACGTTACAGAATGAATTCAATACGCGCAGAATATTACAAGGAATCTTCGAATGCGACTGTATTTGCCTCTTTGTATTTGTGTCCACATAATTTCTGACATTCCGATGCTTTACTGATGATTCTTCTGGAAGGGCTATCTTCTGTAATGATTAAAATGCAACACAATTTCACTTAAAAAGTCTTCTATGGAAGGATTATCTCTTCCGTTTGGTATAAAGATAAGATAAGATTTCCATAGTGGAAATACTGGTAACGAAACAGTTGACAAACTTGTCAAAGAAACTGCTCTTAATCAAGAAAGCAATTTTCTATATATAAAATTCCCCAAATGTTATCTTAGACTCTCCATAAAAGAACAAATTACTCAAATATGGCAAGAACAAAGGGATAATACTCCTACAGGACGACATACAAGCGTATTCTACCCCAACTGCCGTACTGACACCAAGAGTACAAAATCCTTTTTAACAAGTTATATTACTGGCCATGGACCATATCCTGTTTATTTTCATCAAAGTAACTTAATAGACATTGATATCTGTATATGCGGCCAAAATCTAGATAGCGATTCTAGATAAGTCTATTAAGATTATTATGATTCTAGATTAATAGACATTGATATCTGTATATGCAGCCAAAATCTAGACAGTGATCACTATCTTTTCTCATATCCTCTCACGAAAAATTTTCATATTCGCTCACCCAGAAATATTGATACATCCTTCAAAAGAATAATCATCAAACTTCAACATCTTTCATCCTAATATGAAAGAAATGCACCAAAAACTTAATACAATTGGATTAAATCTATGCAGAGTAACCTCATCTACAACAAACGAAATACAGGGTGGTTATAAAGTTCCGGACCCATTTTGATGTTAAATAACTCATAAAATAATAAAGATATATTAAAATTAATAACATAAATGGTTAGATAGACTCAAAAAGTTTCATGACCCTTGTCAATGAACTTCCACGTGTGCCCCCTTCGTCGCACGGAGAATATCAAGTCGATATTCAATTTCACGCCAGGTACCGCCAAGCACGTCGGCATCCACAGAGGCTATTGCGGTTTAATTCTGGCTTTTAGGTCATTAATGTTCGACACTCCTCCTATAAAAGTTGTCCTTTACAATTCCCCAAAGGAAAAAGTCCAGCGGCGTTATATCAAGTGTTCCGGGTGGCCAAGAAATTGGACTTCCTTGCCCAATCCATCTCTTGTGGTGTATGCATTCTCCTTAATATCCACTCGAATAAAACATCACATACAAAAGTACTAGAACAAACACATCCAAAGTAAATATAACATTGCAATAGTTGCCAAAAACAAAAGAGAGAAAAATAAAATTAATAAGCAGACGATATTTAGGAAAGTACAGATATTTAGACTGGAAAATGAAATTATCTGAAATTAACCACACGCGCAGACGATATTTACAAAAGTAAAGATATTCAAATCGGAAAAGGAAAATATATAAATTATTCCAGCAATAAATGCTATAAGTTTGTTTATATCTTCATTATTTTATGAGTTATTAAACATCAAAATGGGTTCGGGACTTTATAAACACCCTGCATAACAAAATATTTAATTTTCAACCTTTTAGAATCTTTAAGAACAATTAGCGATCTTTGTAACATATACTTACTTGTATTGATTGTAACAATAAAAGAATTACAAAATCCATAATAAACGAAATGAAATATAAAAATTAAGTCATGACAACAAATTAGAACTGAAAAAGTGAATCATGATATTGACTGCTGTGTCATGATAAAAATGATTCATGAGTATTGTATGAGTCATGTAAATTATATGACCTTAAAACATGAATTTTTTATATGAACTCTAGAATCATGAACACTTTAATGACTCATGAATTCTGTCTAATGAATACTGAAAACTATTTGTCATCATGAACTCTAAAATACAATATTATTCTCTTCTACATCTTATACTTCTATTTCATTAACTCTATTATATGATACATCTATGCTTTAACATTTTATTCTAAATTTTACTATATGATACATTATGTATTATTCTGTTCTTTATGTATTATTCTACATTTTAAGTATTATTTTAAATTTGTCTTATGATATATTCTATGTTTTAGCATTTTATTCCAAATTTGAGAAATTCAAAATTTTATTATATGACACATTATGCATTATTCTGTACTTCATGTATTATTCCATATTTTATTCTCTGTTTTTTTTCTTTTCTTTATTAAGTATTATTCTAAATTTGTCATATGATATATTCTTTGCTAGCTTAATGTAAAACTTGTTTTATTAGATTTTCCTCCTTTCCCAAAGGTAGAAAGTGTTCGAAATCTGGTCTCATCCGGTGGGCTAATAATTGATTCACCCATTACACAGTAACCCTTCTAATTACCCTTCTTCTTCTAGTTTTCTTCTTTTTCTTCTAATAACCTTTCTCCCGTCTTAGTTCTCCTCTCTTAATAATAAAATTCTAAACCTCCCTCTAAAGAACTTTTTTTATTCTTATTCTTATAGTCGGTTAGTGATTGGGAGCTATAACTGTTCGATCTTCAATGAAGTTTCTGGTGCTCCCAACGCTTTTACCTGTACTTGTCTATGCCTGCCTTAAACCAAAACAAGCATCTGCTTTAACATCTGCTTAAGCATCTGCAAAAACAAGCATCTGCGTTAAACCGAAACAAGCATCTTCTATCTCAATATTTTTTACGGCGGTTACTTTTAGCTTAAATCTAAACCTGTAAACTGAATCTTGTGTATGCATAAAAACTGTAAACCCATTTCTTTCTTAACTTTTCTTTCTTTGTAAACCCATCTAAGGCCTAAGAAATCTCGACACGATGCTTCTCATTGTAAAAAGATACTTAACACATGATATCAATTATGTCCATATATAAATAATAAATAAATAAGCAACTGAATGAAATCATTTCTAAAGACATTTAGGACATTTCAGTTCATGAGCGTTGTGAAAAACAAGCCCTTGAATATATATATATATGCATACAAAAATTATTTAAAATCATTATAAAATATCCCATTATAAATAAAAAGAAATTCAGTTAATGGTTTCAGGTAAAATAATACACGTGGTAAAATACACAAATTCTTACAATGTTTAATTGTATGCAACTATAAACTATAAAACCCAACTATAAAACGATGCATACAGGAAACGTAAGATGCTCCTTCTTCACAATTTGCTTTAAAAAAAAGCGGCATGTTTCTAAAGCAAAACGCCCTTCTAAAAATCATATCTGTCTTATATGCATCGTTAAAAATACATTATGGATTACTAAGGAAATTAATGATCTCTTCCTTAATTTATATGCTAAAAGAAAACATTCTTTCTCACCACTACTTGAAAGGTACAGCATTTAGGTATCTTTCTTTAAATCATATTCAGCATATTCAGATGAGATTGTTTTACCTAAGAATAATATTTTTTGTCCATTGTAAAACACTTTTATAATTGCAGGATTATCTTTTATGTGAAACCCTTTTATAATCGACCCAACTTTGCACTTTGCCTGTAATAAATATATAACCAATTAAGTACTGAATTTTGTGCAGTGTCATTATATATATTACAGATAATTTTCAGTTGGGAACACAAGTTTGGCAACTTTACAGGAAATACTAATATAACGGCAAATATTAAGGCAATGATCAGTCAACAGTGTGGAGTAGTAAGTGGAGTTCAGTATTAGAAGTTGAAACTTGTCGCCGGTAATACACAAGTATCGGCAACATTCTCCAAAGTCAGCCTCGTATTCTCAACTGAAGAATAACTAGTTATATGCAAAGCTGCGCACTGAAAATGAAACTTCTATGTGCAGTGCAGATAGTCTGGGATTTTTAAATTGCTTCTACCTGCTTTCAAGCTATTAGAAAGACAGCAACACAATGTTGCCAAACTTGAAAATACAAATAGTTTGAAGTTGGAATGAAAAAAAAAAGTATTTATTTCATTCTAGTTTCGATTCCATTCCAAATAAAGCTCATTAATTTTCAGGCATAATTTCTTTTAAAAGTTATTTATTTTAAAATGCAGAAAAATATTATTTTTAGTAAATTTAATTATAAAAAATTAAGAAACTGAATAATAGCTTACAAGAATCCATGTTGGTTTTGGGGGGGATAAGTCTTCAACCGATCGAACGTGTAGAGGTAAGAGAATCCAGAAAAAATGAGAAAGCTTTTTTATTCTGAAGTCCGTCAGGTGATGTATGACGTGGTAAGTGATCAGTTCAGGTCCACATTAAGTGATAGCAAGCGCCCTTTTGACTGCAATAAATAGGCGACGCTAAGGTAGAAAATTTTACAAGCTCTTCAGTGAAGTTCCCTAGCACATTGTCATTAACAAACACAGCTCATTGCCTAATACGGAAGTTCTAAGGTGAAGGTGCATGGATTGATTTATAAATACTTGCTTTCATTTCTTTAGCTGACACTTGAAAAATTATGACCAATAAAAGCCGAATTTTCATTTCTTTACTTCATTTTTACTTCTGTATCTTTTTATCTAATTTATGATTGTTTTAAGAATAAAAATTACAAATGTTATTGCATAGTTACACAAATACGTTCAAGATATACCTGCAAATTATATAACGAATTTTGAGATATATAAAATGAGATAAAGTTACAGTTTAGCTTTAAATATCTATTCCGGATATTAAAAAAATCGAGGTTAATGGCCTCATATTTTGCTGTAAGTCAAATATCATTGTAATGCGAGAGAATTTTATTTGCTTTATCTTATTTTAACAAAGGTC
>KK117605.1:265348-316020 GCA_000611955.2 Stegodyphus mimosarum | reverse complement strand
TATATATATATATATATATATATATATTTTATTGCGTAGAATAAATTTTATTTTTTTCGAATAAAGCATAAACTATTTTTCCCGACAAAAATAAACAATAAATGTGCTTTCCTTTGCCTCAGCATGCACGGCACTTTTATTACAGTTAAAATGAAAATATCTGATGTGGACACATGACTTTCTTATACGGTCTATTAAATTATACATATGTTTTGGCTGCCGTTCATTTAAACTTATTCCCTCGAATTTCATTAGAGATGTATTTATGATTGAAGCAATTTAATTCTCACTTGGCAGCAAGGCAAAAATATATAAAAACTCAAAAATATATTCATTAAAAACTGTGAAATACAGGAAAACATAAAACGTCAAATTCAATTAAGAACAGTTAAAAAAAAATTTTTTTTGCAATGAAATTAGAGTTTCTAAGCAAAAAACAAGCAATTCGACCAGCGGGCATGAAGACAAAATTGTTGGTGCACAAAATTTAAAGTTCAGTTTTGGTGCGTCAAAAGGAGACTACAGTTGGTTCCAACCGTAAAGTTACAGATAAATAACAACAAATAAGAGTTGTGCATTTTATCTTCAGTGCGGTAGGAGATGACATTAAACAAAACAAATCAGTTTTAATTAGATAAAAAAAATCTTTCAATTAAGGCATATTTTCTCTCCTTTCTCTCGGTATTGTAAATCTATGACCAATAACAAACAATACTAAATCTATAAAACTGTTTCATAGATTCGAAACGATTCCAACTCTAAAGAGCCATCGAATTTGGGCCACACAAAGTCCTCCACCTGAGCATGGGAAATTTGAAATCCGAATTTTGAATTCCGAGTTGGATTTCATTTATTTCATATTTTTAGTCCAAAGGGGCTTTCTAACTGAAGGATTATCGTTTTCGTTCTGCGATTTTGGGTCGGTTTACTCTGAATGCCCGTTTCACGTTTCAAATCGTTGCCACTAAATATTATC
The DNA here is from genome assembly GCA_000611955.2 of Stegodyphus mimosarum. Classification (NCBI taxonomy): domain Eukaryota; kingdom Metazoa; phylum Arthropoda; class Arachnida; order Araneae; family Eresidae; genus Stegodyphus; species Stegodyphus mimosarum. The sequence goes on along the minus strand of KK117605.1, from coordinate 315,044 downwards.
GCCCTGTATTATATTTAAAGAAATTAAATAATGAAGAATATGCACAAATGTATGCATGTTTCTCGTATTGTGATAAAACGACGATATCTAGAGCCATCCAATTTCGAATGACGTAATCCTACTGCGAATATGGGCATCTGCAACCCCAAATTTGAAATTTGGAATTTGTTTTATTATCGATTTCATATTTTGTGTTTTATTATCGATTTCATATATGAATTTTTGATTAACGAACTCAAAGATTTCAAAGCAAGTAATGGCAACGTTGTACAGAAAAAACATTTTTATCTCCAGCGCGTGAGAATTATCGGAAATTCTAAAGATACGCTCAATTTAAAATTATTTTGCGATATTTCTCTGGAACTGAATTTTAGGGTTTAAGGGCGAAGAACATGATATTTAATAAATAAAGGTAACACTCACTATGTTAAAAAAACGAATCTAATGGACGTAATTTAAAATCTGAAGCCTTTCAGGTTTTATTTGTGCGAATTTAATTAATTTTTAATTGATAAACTCAGTGGTTTAAGAGAAACGTGTCGCCACTTGACAAAGCGTAAGATATGTATTTTTCAAATTTATTCAACAAACTCAGTTATCTGAAAGACATGTGTTGCCACTGCGCAAAAATAAAATATTTTTATTTTTTACAAGCTACTGTATTGTCATTTAACAAATCGTAAGACTTAGTATTTCTCTCAAATTTAATCTGTTTGTTACTTTCAATAAACCAAATGATTTTGAAACAATAAACAGTTATTCATCCCTATTATTGTCAATTACTAACTTAACCCCTGAAATTACAATAGCTGAATTCATTAAAATCATTAGAGATTTTTTTAATTAGTTCTATAAAGTAAAGAAAATATTGTAATCGCGAAAAATTGAACCTTTTTGAACCTTCCAAAATCTATTCGGACGATTTTTTTCCGTGACGTCTATACCGGATAGAATAAAGGACTTTTTTCCCTAACAGATTGTAAAATGCATGAAAACGTTCTTCTTGCTTAAATTTAAATAATTTTATTGGGTGGTAATCCTCGGTCTCGGCCGCGGTGTGCTGAGTTGGCATTTACATGACAGTCAAACTCCAGAGACTTTGTCTTATTTTTACTACATTTTCTCAGCTTGAAAACGGTCCATTTATTTCATATTGATTTAAAATTTTTCATCTCATTTAACTTAAATAAAATTATTCAGAGGATCAATGAGTATTATAATTAGGGACAATTTGCCCAGAAGAGCTATTAATTTCGTTTTGGCATTTTGCGTTGTCCACTATAAAATTACGCTTCCCTTTTCAAATTGTTGCCACCAAATATTAGAGCCCTCCATTATATTTAAAGAAGTTAAATAACGAAGAATCTGCGTGCATATATGTATGTTTCTCGCGTTGTGAAAAAACGGCGGAACCTAAAGGCATCAAATTTTGAATAACGTAGTCCTCCACTCGAATATGGGCATCTGGAAACAAAAATTTGGAATTTAAAATTTGTTTTATTATCTATATCATATTTTTTTTAACTTTAAGGAATTTTTGATCAAAAAACTCAACGATTTCAAAGCGAGCAATGGCAACATTGTACGGGAATTTTTTTTTCTTTTTTATATCCAGCACGAGGTACTATGTATCGGAAATTCTAAAGCTATGCTAAAGATATTCTAAAGATTTAAATTTTATGGTTTAAGTGCGAAGAACATGATATTTAATAAATGAATGCAACATACAAAACGTTAAAAAAGAGCCCCTTTGAGCGCAAAAGCTTTCAGATTTTTTTCCCCAAAACTTGAAACGTTTGTCCCAACCAAAAACAAAACAGAGAAGCCTTTTTTTTAAAAAAAAACATTGTTAAGGTTTTTAAATGAAAAGCATATATATTTTAATATACTTCTTCCTCAGTATGACCAAATGATGGCGCTAAATTTAAACTCAAGGCTTTTTATTCAAAGTAAAAGTTTTGCCAATGAAAAAATCGAAAGAAAAATCAGCTATTTCAAACATACCATCATAACCTGAAAGCATTATATACCCATATATCGTAAAATTGAGGTTCTGAAATAGTTTTTAAGCATTTCAATCAAAAATTTGTGTAAGTACAAAAAATAACAAATAAAATAGGAAGATGGGAAACAGAAAAAGTGAAAAAGAAAGTATACAGATTGTCTTTATATATATAATACATAAATCAGAATCCTCTTTTAATTTTGCATATTTTATAAAATATTTTTTTTACGAAACATATCTATATTTCAGACACCATTATTCTAAAATTAAGCTTTTGTTGGTGGAGAACTAGGCGATTTTAATTAAATTTATCATTCTGAGTTTCCAGTTAGAATATCATGAAAGCTTCTGGTACCTTTTAAACATTTTTGTCTATGTGCCTTTCTTCCTGCTCATTCTCATTCGTTAGATTTATTCAAGATTTATTCGTTAGATTCTCATATTTCGTTAGATTCAGGTATTTTTAAGGTAATTGGATTTGTTTTGTTCTTTGTTCCTTTTCTACTTGTGCGATTTAGTCACTTATGTGTGATTTTAAACAGTATCTAGAGAACTTCACATTGCGGTATATTTAGTATTGTCATAAATGAAGTATTTCATAGTTATTAGAATTTCAAAAGTTAATTAAATAATAAAAAAAAATCCGAAAGCCTTCAGATTTTATATTACCCCCAAAGGGTTTTTTTAACGTTTTGTGCGTTACCTTTATTTATTAAATATCACGTTCTTCGCACTTGAATCATAAAATTCAATTCAACAGTAGTATCGCAAAATAATTTTAAAAAAGCATTTAGAACTTCCGTTACATAGTTTCGCTCGCTGGAGCTAAAAATCTTACTTTTTTCCCCCTGTACTGTGTTGCCATTGCTCGCTTTAAAATCGTTGAGTTTGTTAGTCAAAAATTCGTTATTAAAGTTTTACAAGATATGAAATAGATAATAAAACAAATTTCAAATTTGGACTTTCTAATGCCCATATTCGAGTGGAGTACTACGTTATTCAAAACTTGATGTCTTTAGATATCGCTGTTTTCTCATAGCACGAGAAACATACATACATTCATGCAGAGTCTTGCTTATTTAATTTCTTTAAACATAATGCAGGCCTCTAATATTTGGTGGCAACAATTTGAAAAGTGAAACACTGTTTATAGTGAACCAAAGCAAAATACCAAAACGAAATTAATAGCGCTTAACGCCCTTTAGGCTAAAAACTCTATACATTTTTAAAAAGTCATTGAAATAGCATAATTAAGAATATTTCTGTACCTCTGTATAATTATGATTCGAATTAAACTGCTTCGCATTATATAAAAGGTATAATATTGTGAAAAACTGAAACTTCAAATGATTTGAAATGTTTGTTACCATCACAAAGAACTCGGCCATTAAACTTTCGGTTTAATATAAGAGTATTCAATTTCCTCTCATAATGGGATTGATTGTTTAATTTTCTAACATAAATAGATACAATAAATGATAAACTTACTTCTGTAAACTTCGACGATTCGAAAAAATATGTTCAGCTTTCACAGTTAATTAAAGAACTTAAACTGCTACCAACTCATGTGTTTCGAATTCTTCCGAGATGACATGCCGTACGTGACTTCCCGATGCTGCTTGATGTCAAATAGAATAAAGAAGTTTTATTAAGAAAAAAATATCATATTGCAACTGGACTATGTCATTCTTGCCCCTCCTAGTGCTTTGAATTACATCATACTAGTAAATTACTTCATCAGACCACTGTCGATAGAATCGACCTTGTCTCCGAGTTCATTCGATTTGAAAATAAAGAACCTAGTTTATTTCGCCAGACGTATTCTTTCAACTTAATCTGAAGCCGCGTTGAACTGCATGAAACTGTAGAGTAAATAGCAGACGACATAAAATGTCATTTTATACCTTAGTAGGCAGTGCATGTAAACAAAATGCCGAATTTCGCAATTAAAAATTCGTTCTGTTTAGCGTCTAATATTTCCTTCTTACGCATTTTATTAAACTTCATTCGTCGAAAAATGTCTACCATCTTGTCAGACAGCTACAGTGTTGCTTTTAAATTGCTGATCTTTGAACTATAAATGTTGACATTAGCATAAATGTTTATATTTATTTTATTTTTGGTACTGGTTTTCAAAAAGAATCAGCAATCATACGAAATTATGTTAGCCTTGTAGAATTTCTGAGTCTATCGTTTGGCGCAAAACAGAAGATTTTAAATCTCGTTTTGTTGAAAAGTTTGTCTCTAAAACTGTGATAAATACGAAGTTATAGGATTTTTAATGTATTATCTTAAAGTTAGTTCATAGAAAAAGTAGAAATGCATACGCAGGAGAAAATGTTACACGTATAAGTTAGATTTTGAAAGTGGTTGTCATATGTTCGTAGCCAAGCTTCTTCAACACTCATTGCATGCAGAAACATTTTTCTCAACACTCATTTCAGGATTAAAATTATTCGATTATTTTTTTTGTCCCCTCAGTGGCAATCTTCAGCTCATCCATTGTGAGAGGATTGCCCGCAGATGCAATGTTTTTTAGCCCACAGGGGCAATTTTCCCAGAAGAGCTGTTAATTTCTTTTGTCATTTCGTGTAGATTCACTAAAAGCGTCGTTTCACTTTTCAAATTGTTGCCACCAAATATTATCGCCCTGTATTATATTTAAAGAAATTGAATAATGAAAAATCTGCATAAATGTATGTATGTTTCTCACATTGGGATAAAACGACGGTACCTAGAGCCATCCAATTTTGCATAACGTACTGTTGCGTTTTACGGGTTCGTGGATTTGAGAGTATCCGATGAAAACACGATGCAGAACAAAAAAAAGCACAATTTATTTACAAGAATCACTATTTACGGCACAGTTCCAAAATTACCTTTAAAAGCGTCGAAAATCTACAATAAATACGCTGAAACAATCAGCAACACAGCTTCAGGCTGTAACTGTAAAGGTAGCTTCACGGCAACACTAAACTTATAATATACACCGTGGAACAATCACCAATACACTGTCAAGCTATACTGTAAAGGTAGCTTCACGGCAAAGCACTATCTCGATCGCTTTCCGTTCACAAAACTCTCGCGTAGCTTAGCACTCACAGTAAGCAGCTACTCTCACAACTCTCACAACAAATCACACTCTGCCGGCTCTCAGAAACGCAAGGGTTTATATAGCTTTTCATTATGTTCCACAGGTTTCGAGAAATATCTCGACAGGAAATTATTCTAGAAGCTTCCCGATTGGACCATGGGATATCGCCGATTTGGTCGCCAAATGGGCGATAAAGTCGCCAATCTGGCAACCCTACCATACACTATTTTATGGCAACCCTAGTGCTATGCCGGAAAGCTTACATACAGGCGCAACCGCCGAATTTTTCGTAACACTGCCCCCTCCCAAGGACTGCACGTCCCGGGCAGTACAATCCCTGGCTGGGAGCCAAAAAGAAATAATCGAAAAAGCTACAAAACAAATAAATAAATTACAATAATAACAAAATTTGCAAATATTTACAGTATTTACAAATAACAAAAACATTTACACTAATTACAAAGATCTATGTACAAGCAACTATGCATAAATCATACAATTAAACATAAAAACATTACGAAATACGGGGTACCCATAACAAAAATAACTATCACTAATTACTATGGCCATAGTATGGAGCTAACCTATCATAATGTACAATCTTAGGTTTGGAATTGGGAGACTTACGGATCCGTATTACGACGTCATTCAGTCTGTTGAGGACTGTGTAGGGACCTTCCCAATGCGATTGCAGTTTGGGAGAAATGCCCTTACGACGGCTTGGATTCCACAGCCAAACCTTGTCGTTTTTCTGGAACTTATGTTCGGTCGCTCTTGCGTCGTACCTCTTCTTCATCCTGTCCGTCGAGATGTTAATTCGCTCTCGAGCAAACCTGTGCATCGTTTCCAACCGGGCTTGGAGATCTTGAACGTACTCCTCAGGAGAGGACTGTAGATCAGGAGGACGGCCGAAAAGCAGGTCACTCGGAAGACGGAGATCACGACCGAAGAGCAATTGAGAAGGGGAATAGCCGGTACTCTCGTGGACGGCACTACGGTAAGCAAGCAGGAACAGGGGCAGCTTACGATCCCAGTCTTCTTGGTTCTTGGAAACCATAAACGATATGTGGTTCAAGATTGTGCGGTTAAATCTCTCCCCCATGCCGTCAGACTGAAGATGTAACGGGGTGGTCTGTGTTTTCTTTATTTGCAATAAGTCGCACAGTCCTTTGAACACAGCCGAAGCGAAGTTCCTGCCTTGGTCGGTATGAATCTGGAGGGGAGTTCCAAATCTAGATACCCAGTTCTGCAACAGGACTTCAGCCGTAGTGACAGCCTCTTGGTCTGGAATTGGATATGCTTCAGGCCACTTCGTAAAATAATCCATGACAACTAGAATGTATCTGTTGCCATCTTTAGTCCATGGCAGAGGTCCCAGTATATCAAGGGCAATTCGCTCGAAAGGCGCTCCAACGTTGTATCGCTGCAGTCTTCCGCGACAGCGTTCCTTCGGTCCTTTCTTGGCTGCGCAGGCATCGCAAGACCGGCACCATTTCTCAACGTCGTTTCTTGCGGAACTCTAAAAGAAGCGCTCTCGAACTTTGTTTAATGTCTTCATATAGCCGAAATGCCCTCCTGTTGGGCTGTTGTGTATTTCGTTCAGGACATCAGGTATTCGGTTTTGAGGAAGCAGCAGCTGCCATCTTTTATTAGTTCTATCGTTGCTTTCCCACAGTCGATATAAGACTCCGTTTCGAAGGTGAAGTGAGTCCCAGAGAGCCCAGTACCTTTTAGTCATAGGACAGAAGATGGAAACGTCCTGCCACTTGGGTTTCGTAGCCAATGATTCCTTCAGGTCTATTATTGGCTTAATGTTAGGATCCGCCAACTCGTACTTAGCTTCTGCTCTTGAACAATATCCGCGGGTGCGTAATGGCAAACCGCACATTGAGTTAATCAATGTTAACGAATTTCGCTTACTGCGCATGCTCAATAGTGTACCGTTGGCGTGGGAGAAAATACTGGCGAATGAAAATAAACAACCCTACACAAGCCTGTAGGCTTTAGAGAGTCTTTACGATTGCAATACTATGGACACATTTTTTTGTGCTGATTGCACTCGCTTCTGTTTCATTTCATTTTGGTTTATTTTGTTCATAAGCATTATATGTAATATCAGTTATTTGTAATAATTTCTTTGGCTTTAATTCGGTAATTTAAACAAGATATATTCCTTAAGTTGTTAAAGTATTTATGAATCGAACGCATGGTCAATAATCGATTGCTTTTATTCCTCAGAAGTACAATCGATAAACAACAACCTGTAATGTTTCCTGTTTTGTAATCCTTCTTAAACGAAAATTTGAGGAGTTTACAATAGATATTTACACCTAAGTAATGAAGCAACGTACAACCTATCAAGTTTAAAAACCCCGAACTGTTTACATCCAGATAACAGAACATCAACCATATACCATATTTACTTTCTTTTAAAATTACGCCAAAGTCGTAATTGCGCCAAATTCTCTTCTGGGCATGCGCAGTGATCGTAATTCGTTTAACATTGTTCAACTGAATGTGCGGTCTGCCATTACGCTTCCCACCCGGGTCAAATACTTTTCCACTGCAGTTCCCAGGTGTATTTCTGTTTTCCATATCACAGTCTGAAGATTCAGTCCTTTCAGACTTTTCGTGCACAGGAGGATCTGAAACAGTTCCTTCACCACTCTGTAGTTTATTCGCATCGTGTCTGCAGTTCACCTTGGTAATTTTAGTAGTTGCTACATGCTTATTTTCCTCCGTTTCCTGGGAACCAATTCCGATGTTTGCACCAGGGTCATGAATACAATCCGATGCCTTACAAACAGAAGTATCCTGGTTTAGAATCGAGTCCATGTCTACACAATCTTCATTATAAAACACACATACAGTTTGCGAAGTAGGTAAATTTCCTTGCAATACTGGATCACTCTGCGTAAGCTGCACATCAGCTTCTTCCATCTCAGAGTCACATGAGTTATCAGATGATTCAATACTTGCTAACTGCGACTTCGTAACTTCACTATCAGTTTCTATGATCTCGACAGTCGCATTTTCATTTTCTTCTGTCTCTACTTCAGGCACTTGAGAATCAAAAGCTTCTTTCCCGTCTTTTATTTCTTCATGCTTTCCTTCTTTTCCTTTAACCCCGTTAGATGTTTCATTCATCATTTCTTGATTTTTCTCAGGCAGTTCATTAGCTACTTCCTTCTTTTCTTCATCCTCTGATTCTTCAGATGCAAATTTTGGCACTTTCGCATCTTCTTTTATGGCTCCAGTTTCTTCTGCAAGCTCCTCTTTCATCTGTTGGAGTTGCTCTCGTACCTTTTCTCGGCCGACTTTCCTCTTTTCGCGCTCGGCCTTCATCTCGGCTATCATCTCTTCATAGCCAATTCTTATCTCATCATATGTGGCTTTTATCTCGGCTTGTCCGGCTTTCATTTTTTGTTTCATCTCTTCTTGTCTGGCTTTCATGTCTTGTTTCATCTCTTCTTGTCTGGCTTTCATCTCTTCTTGTCCGGCTTTCAGAGCTGCTAACATGTCGGCTTTCAGAGCTGCTAACATGTCCATCAAAGCATTCATTTCCTCCGCCATTGCTTTCTCCTGTAGACGGGTGACTGGCATTCACTCTCAAATCCCACTTCTGACACCAGTTGTTGCGTTTTACGGGTTCGTGGATTTGAGAGTATCCGATGAAAACACGATGCAGAACAATAAAAAGCACAATTTATTTACAAGAATCACTATTTACAGCACAGTTCCAAAATTACCTTTAAAAGCGTCGAAAATCTACAATAAATACGCTGAAACAATCAGCAACACAGCTTCAGGCTGTAACTGTAAAGGTAGCTTCACGGCAACACTAAACTTATAATAAACACCGTGGGACAAGCACCAATACACTGTCAAGCTATACTGTAAAGGTAGCTTCACGGCAAAGCACTATCCCGATCGCTTTCCGTTCACAAGACTCTCGCGTAGCTTAGCACTCACAGTAAGCAGCTATTCTCACAATTCTCACAACAAATCACACTCTGCCGGCTCTCAGAAACGCAAGGGTTTATATAGCTTTTCATTATGTTCCACAGGTTTCGAGAAATATCTCGACAGGAAATTATTCTAGAAGCTTCCCGATTGGACCATGGGATATCGCCGATTTGGTCGCCAAATGGGCGATAAAGTCGCCAATCTGGAAACCCTACCATACACTATTTTATGGCAACCCTAGTGCTATGCCGGAAAGCTTACATACAGGCGCAACCGCCGAATTTTTCGCAACAGTACGTTACCTCCCAAATACTGAACGTTTCCACCCGAATATGGGCATCTGGAAGCCCAAATTTTAAATCTGGAATTTATTTTATTATCGATTTCATATTTTGTAAACTTTAACGAATTTTTGATTAACAAAATCAAGGATTTCAAAGCGAGCAACGGCAACGTAGTACAGAAAAAGCATTTCTATCTTCAGTGCGCGAGACTGTGCATCCTAAATTTTCAAGATATGCTCATTTTAAAATTATTTTGCTTTATTGCTCTTGAACTGAATTTTATGGTTTAGATGCGAAGAACGTGATATTTAATAAATAAAGTTAACACACAAAATGTTAAAAAAACGCTCCTTTGCAAGTAATTTAAAATCTGAAACCTTTCAATTTTTTTTTATTATTACTATTATTATTATTATTATTTACATCCAACAAAAAAAATTGTTTGGGAAAGGTCCTAGGGTATTGTAAACTAAATGAAACACTATCTGTGAAAACAACATGCACAAACGTCATGGTGTCAGCTATAATGTGAGTCACAGCATTTGCAGAAAACAAGCCGATAAATCGCATCTTCTGCTGAAACAGTGAAAGAATGAGCATTTTCGTACTATTATTCAAAGTCTAGGTGAAAGAATAAGGTCCAATATTGCTGCTGATTTCATTGCGAGCAAGTAACTCCTGTCATCCAGTATAATCTTACAAATAACCAAATCATGTTTGTTTTTTGAACGAGGCTCTGATTCCACGTATTCATTGACAAGAAAGAAGAAATAAAAGAGCTTTACGTCAGTCGAATTCTTTTTAATTGGTTTCACAAGTTATGACTTAGCTTATCAAGAACTATTTTGCAACTTTATTATTTTTGACTTCATGAAAGAAAAAAAAAAATCTGCAACTCCTTACAGCAGCAGTCTCAAAACTCGAATTGCGTGCTGGCCGAATGCACGATTTGAAAGCAGATGACGAGATGGAATACTGTTTTTAACAAAACGAAAATGTTTTGTTAACAGAATGAAAAATATTTAAACTAAATTTTAAATTTCAATTAATAAATATTTATCAAAATATATATATAAAAAATAACACTAATAATGCAAAGTAAAAAATTCAAATTTACATTTATTTTCTGTCTGAAATCTAAAGTTTTCTATCTGTAAGACATTTTTATCAGTTAAGTTTCTTAATTCAAAAATCTGACTACTGTTAAATTACAAATTAGCATTTATTTCAAATATGAAAAGTCAGTGATGCTGTCGCCGGGATTCGAACTCCAGACCTTCCGACTGCTAGTCAGACGTACTTTCCGATAACACATGAAAAGGCACCTGATAAGGAAGAAGAAAATTCCTTACAGTCTTCCCTACTTAAAGGCAACTGAGGAGGAAGGGATCCAGTCGCCAGATCCTGGTAGTGGCGAATTATCGAACACCACATTATAGTTCGGGCGCCACTTGTGCGGCACGCAGGTTTCCCACCACCACCAGTAAATGTGAGTATGGGTTCCTATTTTCCGAAAGTGATACAAGATCTTGTGCTATACGAGAGTGATATAGCAAGCGACTCGTTTTCCTTAGGTTGCAATTAAACTCTAGCTCCTTATCTATTAAAGCCTTCTTATCTATATCTATCTTAAAGGAAGAATTGTCTGCAGAAAAAGAAGAAAAAGTTCTTCTGGGTCTCAGATCCTTGGTATTTGAGAAAACGGAATAAGATGTATACTAGTAAAGCAAGCTGTAACGCAGGCAGTTTTAATAGCAATGGCACTTTGGAAATATTTTAAAACGTAGGTAACACCAAATCACAAAGGAAAACTTTTTTATTCAAGGCACTGTGAGTTTCAAGAGAATCGAATGGCCCTTGTTTACAAAAAGAAGATAAACGAAATTGCCCTCTAAAAATAGTTAACTGTATTTTTCTTAAAAGAGAAACTTCATCTAAGTAATAACATCTTCCTTGTTATTTTCCTCTTATACAGTCCACTCTGCTTTGTACACAGACAGTAAAATTAAATTACGTTTTCATCTATTTTATCTGTTGAACACATACAGTAAAATTAAATTAAGTTTTGATCCATTTTATCTGTTTAACATCGTGGTCGGTTTTTGTATTGCGTTTAATGCTTTCCATTAGTTTTGGGATATGAAATTGAGCCCAAAATACTGTCGTTAAATTTAAATAAACAACCATCTATGCCCCAAGAATGTATTAAAGCATTTTACATTAATTTTTATGAGGAAAATTGTTCCGATTTGCGAATATTTTGGTTATTACATGACCTTTAGAGAAGAATTAAATTTGTTCTATTTATCTTTTGACAAGTATGAACAAAAGTTAAGCAAATCTATATCTTCAATTCTTTGAATAAAAAATCCGATGTGTACACCATATGACTTCCTTGTACGCAATATCAAATTATGAGCAATTTTCCTGCATTTCATTTTAACATATTGAATTAACAGTTAACGAATTTTGAATTAAATCTACTTCGTCGATATCGCATAAACCACAATAGAATAAATGCATTTTTTAAAGTTCACTATATTTATTTACCATAGCCACACTTTTGCGCTAGGTTCACTTAACAGCGTTACATCTAATTCATTTTATAACTCAAAGTGAGCAAAAATTATAGCATCTGAAAACGATGTGTAAAAGAAATTAAACAAATAAAAAAGAAACAGTTTTCCACAGACGGTTCAGCGCCGCTTACCTAATGCGCATGCGCTACTAATTAATTCAGTTCTTACTTCGCGGTAAGGCAAAAATACAGAAAAATTCAAAATATTTTCATTCAAAATTGAAAGATATAGAAAACACCAAGTACAGTTAAAACAATTAAAAAAACATTTTTACAATTAAAATTACAATTTGTACGCAAAAATGAGCTAATAACTTAACTGATAATTCCATAATGGATCAAGCATAATTTAATTCGGAATAATACTACTCTGTTAAGTTTCAAATGTAAACAATTATGGCCTCTGTCATAACCAAAAATAAGGCTTAGCTGCACTTAAAAAGCTTTTAAATTGTTGATACTTCTATACTATAACATGCAGGTTAACTAAACCTTAACCAGAAGATAAGAACATCACAATTCAATCATTTTTAAAGCGAAAAATGCACAATTTACAAACATATCAGAATAAAAAACTGAGCTCACTGAGCCGAGTAACAGAGTGGGTATTATATACATATAATTTGTATAATTTTTGTGCTTCCGATTGCAACCAAAAAGGGAGGTGCAATTTGGTGAAATCCAATTTGAAAAGCTTCCTCTAAGATTCCTAAAACCTTCTGACAGTAATTTTTACAAGAATTCATTGTGATGTTAAACACGTTGTTGTCTCTTTAATTTCAAAAGCAATTTAATATTACTAAGTGTAGCACATTTCCATATTCAGTCTTCCAGATTCAATTAAAGCTGCAGTATAAACTGATCCTCGCTATGTTCTTCAATAAACGGAAGTTCAGAAATATAGATGCATGGTATAAATTGAAGTTATAAGGCAGAAGACATGAAAATAAACGAACAAGCTTACATTTCAGCGTTTGGTAGAGATGTTAGTTTTTTTGGAGCAGAATACCTTGAAGCATTAAAGGTACCGTCCCTCTGGAATTCAACCCCTGTTTTCCATCTGCTAAATAAATGAGCTGATCAATATATTACAAGAGAACACGTGAATAAAATATTAATTCCTCTCATACCTTCTTAACTAAAAAGCAACCCACCAGCGGCTGAGCTGTAAAGTCTTTGAACACTGGTAGTTTGGTCCGAGGTTCGAATCCCGGCGAACGATCTCACTACATGGGCATTTTTGTAGTATTCCCCATGTGTAACGTGTATACGAGAGAGTTTTCCTTAGAAAGTCCTCTATGAACGCATCTCTCCTCTTAAGCAGATAACCGTTAAGTAATCAAATAAACCAAATCAAACCTACCTGAAAAGCGAGATATCCAGTTAGCTAGAAGATGGAGACGAATTATTGTCCAACACATTGTAATTTAGAAGCCACCCTAAATTGATCAAGATAGAAAATTTTGAAGAAACAATTTTGCTTTCATTGGTAATTGACCAGTCTTTCCAATTACTACCATACAAGTAACCGAACGGTGAAGACAATAGAATACTGGGAGTTCGACCTTATCCCAGGCAAACGGGCTAGCTGCACGTTTAGGTTTCGTTGTTTTATCCATGTGTAACGTTAGCCAATTCCCCTTAGAAAGTCTTCCATGAAGGCATTTCTCCCCTTACGCAAAAAACCCTCTTGTACTTCGTCACATTCAAATCACCTAACTTGTTCTTCCTATTACTAGTTATTTGTATTGAGTGCTATACCGCAAGGCACGCAGAAGCAATGTTTTTAATTTTTTATGCTTCATTTTATAGTGAATGCATTCTAGCTATTAGGAAACAGTTAATTTTAAACAAGGTTTCAATTAATTTTTATTTTAACTCATACTATCAGAATAGACAGCTCCATTAAGACGTTAGCATTCAGTTAACATGCAAAATAATATACTGGCAAAAAAAATCCGTAAACACGGCTATGTTTCAAAACCCGACTGATAAAGAAGGAAAGAACGTAGAAACAAGTTTTATATCACCCATCATTCTTGGAAAGTGTTGCCACTGCGCAAAACATAAGACTTTTAATTTAAGACTTTCCACACGTCTTTACGCATAGCTTATTTTCAGAGTGTTGCCAGCTAGCAAAACGTAACGTCTATTTTTCAAATTTAATCAGTCAAAATTCGTTAACTGTTAATTCAATTTGTTTAAATGAATTGCAGGAAAATTGCATTTAATGTAATATTCGTACAAGGAAGTCATGCGGTTTACACACCAGATTTTTTAGTTCAATTATATTTTTTTCTTTTCAGATGCAAATACATTTTTCACTCATTGCATGCATTTGTGCAGTTTACCAAATTTAATTTTAATAACGAATCTACTGTTACAATATCATAGCCGAAAATTTTGGCGATTACACATCGTGCAAGGGTCCATTAGCGGTTAAATCGCTTAACACTGGTAGTTCGGTCCAACTTTCGAATCCCGGCGAACGCATGGATGTTTTAGTGATTTTTCGCATGTGTAACGTGTATGCAGTATCTTGTGGATGCATACGTGAATAAAGTGAGCGCAAACCGCTCAGTTGGCGGGCTCTCCCGCTACGTGGCCGTTTTCGAGATTTTTCGCATGGGAAATGTGTATGATGTATCTTGTGGATGCATACGTCAATCTGGATGCATATGAGAATGTGTATGCATACGCTAATAATGCATACGCTAATAAAGCGGGCGCAGCCCGCTCAACTGTCATGCTTCCCAGCTAGAAAATCGCTGAACAGTGGTAGTGGTTTTTATTTGGTGGTCCAACTTTCGAATACCGGCGAACGCGTGGGTGTTTTCGTGATTTCCCGCATGTGCAGTATCTTGTGGATGCATACGGGATTAAAGCAAGCTGATCGGCGAATGGGCTGACTGAACACTGGTAGTTCTGTCCAAATTTCGAATCCCGGCGAACAAGCGTTCCAAATTTCGAATCCCGGCAAACGCATGGGTGTTTCCGTGATTTTCGTCAAGTGTAATGTGTATGCAGTGTCTTGTGGATGCATGCGTGAATAAAGCGGGGGCAAGCCGCTAAGTTGGCCGGGTCTCCCGCCGCATGGGTGTTTTCGAGATTTTCCGAATAGAGAATGTGTATACAGTATCTTGTGGGTACATACGAGAATGTGAATGCATACGCTAATAAAGTGGGCTCAGCCCGCTCAACTGAAATGCTTGCCAGCTAGAAAATCGCTGAACACTGGTAGTTGGGTCCAACTTTCGAAATCCCATGCAACTTCGCTGCATGGGATTTTTCGAGATTTTCCGCATGGGGAATATCTTTTGAATGCATACGTGAATAAAACGGGCGGATTTGCCACCTAGAAAATCTTAAACACTGGTAGTTCTGTCCAACTTTCGAATCTCGGCGAACAAGCGGGCGCAGCCCGCTAGTTCATATAAATTAAAATACGTTAATTTAAAATATACCCCCGCACTTTTATGAGAGTTTTTTAATTAAAAGTATTTTCTAACGCTGTACACTGCGAAAAAAAAAGGGACAGTTCTATATCTCTCGTTCTACTAGGCGGTTTGACGAAATTCAAATTGGGTTTATAATGTCTCGAAAGCGCGACTTAGGATATGTATTAGATTTATATATAGCATTGTTCAAATATAGGTATTTTGACACAAAACCGGACTTTTTCTGAAATAACATACAATTTTTTTCCATATTTCGAGTCTACTACTCAAATTATGGCTAACTGCCAAATTTTGTAATAATCTCAACATTTTAGCGCCTCAATGTTAATTCAATTTGGTATGTATTTATTAATATCTCTTTTTTTTATGATAGTTATTTGATTCCTTCCTACACAGTTCGAAATTTAGGTTCATTCCAAATAAAATTTACCCATGTTTTATGATTTATTTTAAAATTTAAATTTGAAATAATTTTTATAAATTTTTCGAAAACAAATTTGAATTATAACCTATAAAATTTTTAAGATCATCTTAAAGTAGATGCATTTCTAAGCATACTTGCAAAAATTTAGAGCTTTTTATTCGAAACTTCGGAAGATATACGGGAATTTACATATTGGCGCGTTTTGAAATTTGGCATATTTGTTGAAAGCGATAATACCGGAAATGTGGTTTACTCACTTATAAAATTATTTAAAAATAAGAACGATGTGACTTTTTTCCGCTCATCCACAATAGAGGGAACAGGAAAATAGGTTGCGATATATTAAGAAGTTCGCCAAGTGAATTAGTCTGGGCTCAATCTTAAAAAAAGCTTTAAGTTAAATTTTTAAATTTCTCCGTAAATTTCACAGCAAATTTTACAAAATTTAATATTTAGGCATAATTTGAGTCGTAGAATCGAAATATGAAAAAAAAATTGCTATGTTATTTCAGAAAAGTCCGATTTTGTGTCAAAATACCTATGTTAGAATGATGCTGTGTGTAAATCTAATGTATTGTTACGTGCGTACGGGTTCGTTATATATTGAATGCACAAGTCGTAAAAAGTTAAAAATTTATTCTTTCCACAAGAAATAAATTAAAATGCTGACATATTTCTTCACAGATCTCCGCACAATATCACAATATCTCAAACGTTTAGCAAAAACTCAGTTCAAAACAGATAAAATAGCTCTATCTCACAGCGAAATCGCTACAATCAATACAGCATTAAGTAAATAAACAGCAGTTCGCTTTTTACAGCTACAAGTATAACAGCAACAACAACAACTACAACTGAGATGAGGTGTTTCACTTCGGCTTTTATAAGCTTTTTAATTATCAGTAGAACAATCACGATATTTCTAGATTTTTCTGGATGGCAACAGTAGTTACGAGATATTTATTTATTAAGCATTAAATGCAGGAGCTCTTTTATTTGTATTGCTATTTTTTTTTGACGTAGTTTTCTCTTCAAAAATCGTCTGCGTTGCACGGGGAAATAAAAAGGAATTTTAATTACAATTTTAAATAAGTAGCCAAATAAATGTGAATTTCGTAACAGTATATTGTAAGTAGTGCTTTCGAGACATGAAAAACGCAATTTGAATTTCGTCAATCGGTCCAGCAGAACGGGAGATATAGAGCTGTCGCCACCCCCTTGTTTTTTTCTTTGCGCAATGTTCGTTATGAAGACCTTACTTACTTATCACCAGCTGCTTTGCTGTTCCGTCTGTTTGTATGACTCTCAGTGCATTTAACTAGTAGTGCATTTGACTATCAGTGCAAGAGCGCGTGCATTTAATATTTTAATAAGTATCTGGTAATTGCTGTTGCCATCTAGAAAAATCGAGAAGATAGATTTTACCAGAATGTTCTCGTGAATAATTAAAAAGCTTATAAAAGCCGAATTAAAACACCTCAGCTCAGTTGTTGTTGTTGTTAAGTGAACTGTATGTTTACTTAGCGCTGTTATTGATTGTAGCGAATTTGGTGTGAGACTGGATTAACTTTCTCTGCTTTGAATTGAGTTCTGTTTAACGTTTGAGATATTGTAATATTGTACGAACATCTCTGATTAAATATTTCAGCATTTTGTTTTATTTCTTGTGAAAAGAATAAATTTTTGTTAACTTTTTACGACTTGTGCATTCAATCCATTGCGAACCCGTACACGCGCAACAATATGAGTGTCTTCTTATAATTCTAATACTTTCGCTGTATGATATTAACTTTTTTTCGAAGTCATTATCAAGTGCTTTGCCAGATTTTCCATGGTTTACAATAAAATTTGGAAAGCTTTTTTCAATCCTACGTTTATTTGTGTAAGAATCAATGTTAACACTGCGCATAATCGGAGTAATTTTTTCTGATGTCTCTGATGTGTAATCAATTACAATAGAAAAGTACACTGCTGGCCACCGTAAAAGGTGTTGACCTTGAAGGAAACATGCAAATGACATGAAATTTATAACATGCATTAGCGGAGGTGAGATATGCAAATGATTAGAATTTCAGCACAGACGCACATCATGCGTGCCTGCGGCGCCACTTCAAAGCGCTATTTCAGGCGTGGAGTTTTCGACGATTTCGAGTCCAACAATTGTGTTTTTCTCGTGGTTTTTTCAAAAAAACGATCAATTATACCTCGTAGTAAACGGCGATCATCGTTTGATCAAGTACCCGAGTTCGACAGAGGAAGGATAGTGGCCTACCGAGAGTGTGGATTGTCTTTCAGGGAAATCGGTAGTCGTGTTGGACGAAACCCAACAACTGTAATGCGGATATATGACCGTTGGATGCAGGAGGGTACGACGGACCGACGTGTTCGATCGCATCCACCTCAGTGCACCACTTCACGTGGTGACAGGAACATTGTGAGCATGGCAGTGACGGATCGCTCAGTCACATCACGAAAGATAGCACAGCACATTCAGTCTGTAACGCATCATCCAGTGTCTTCGCGTACCATTCGACACCGTTTACAGCAGAGTGGTCTGTCCTCAAGATGTCCATTGCTTCGTCTACCCTTGACGCAGAACCACAGACGTCTCCGCTGCCAATGGTGTGATGAAAGAAGGATGTGGACGGCAGAATGGAATGAAAGTGTCTTTACTGACGAGTCACGCTTCTGTCTGCAACACCACGATAGTCGGATTCGAGTCTGGAGACACTGTGGAGAGAGATTGCTGAAGAGCTGCGTTATGCACCGCCACACTGGTCCTGAACCGGATATTATGGTATGGGGCGGTATTGGATATCACTCTCGCACTCCTCTAGTACGCATTGCCAGTACTTTAAACAACCAGGGCTACATCTCCGAGGTGTTGGAGCCAGTTATCCTTCCTTACCTTCAGGGTTTTCCCACAGCCATATTTCAACAGGATAATGCGCGACCACACTTGGCACGCATTGTCCAAGGGTTCTTCGTCAATCCCCAGATTGAATTGTTTCCCTGGCCGGATTCCGGCCTTCCTTCTCCGGATCTTTGACCGATAGAAAACATGTGGTCCATGGTTGCTGAACGATTGACCCAGATTACATCCCAAGCTGCCACACCAGATCACCTTTGGCAACGTGTGGAAGCTGCTTGGTCTGCTGTACCCCAGGAACACATCCAAAGTCTCTTTGAATAAATGCCGAGGCGTGTGGCAGCGGGGATCTCCAACAATTGCGGCTACTCTGGCTACTGATTCTGGAAGGAACCACACTTCACAGAAGTCTATAAATTTAATCATTTGATAGTTGGTCAACATGTTATCTACTAAATAAATTTTGTTGTGATAGCTCTTGTCTTTCTTGGTGTTGCAATTTGGGTGGGCAACAATGTATTTTGCTTTTTGAATGCTTGAAATAATGTGCTATCTAATTTTGGAAGCGGCGATATTGATCATATCATTCTGTATAACAGGAAAGAAATAATTAACCTTACTTTCTTTTGATTTTTAATATGTTGAGCTATAACAGAATCTTAGTGGCGATTAATTCTATGGGGTTTAAAAATTTTTCACGTTCAGGGTGAACAATATTCTCACTCTCTCAGAGCGTCATTTTTTACAAAGTAATTGCATCCAAAATAAGTTTTAAAATGCCTCTACTTTTCCTTTTCTTTTAAAATTGCTTCTTTTAAGCGATCATCTATAAAAGCACCTTTGTTAATTTTAGATTCGTATCATGTCTATCGGACATAATTATATTTATGATGCAATGAAGTTTCGTGTCTTTGTAACGCCGATCAAATACTGCCAGTCTCGAAATCCCACACATTTCTGATTCTGATTTTTACCAAACAGAATTACAGAACAGAGCATCGTTTCTCTTGGAATATGTCAACCAGTTTCTAAGTATTTACTCTCCACTGGACAGGATTCTCATAAACCATTTTTTACCAAAATGCCTATTTTCTATGTCAGGATAAACAATTGTATCCTTGCATAACTCCTTTTGAATAAATATTTGAGTGCTTCTGCTTGTTATGCGTCATGCTGTAGGATCACTAAAATCTATTAATTTTGATGCATTTTCATAGATTGTACTTTAACATACACCATATTATTATTATCACATTACATTCCTCTTTCGTGGCTTTGAATTTTTTGTCTTCATTATCATTTTAAATTTTATATGAAATACTAGAACTTGTAGAAGGCAGATTTTATTCAGTTGTCGATGTTAATGTTGGTTGAGCCGCGCCAGAGATATAGTGGTTAGCGACGCTGACTGCCGTGCCGAAGAGCTCGGGCTCGAATCCCGGAGAAGGCATGAATGTTTGTAAATGCATAGTGTCGGTGCGGCATGACAGCACTCCAAATATGCGGCGAGACGAAAGTCCTCTCGTGTGGCTTGATGGAAGGGGAGAGGGGTGGGAGACTCTCGGACCTGTCCTCCCGGGGTACTCTCTATCAAAATCGGGGGGGCAGAACTGAGACAAATCGCACTGTCACCTGTTAGGTGCTCAAGGCTGTTGCCAACGACAGGCGTAATCTTGCGCTCCTTGCCACGAGGAATTTCGTGGGCTTGGGCTGACTTCTTCAGACAAGTGAGCATAAGCAACAATAACAATGTTGGTTGAGATTTATTTTTTAAAACGTGGCAATAGGTGTTATATTTTTCTTTATATTTTCAGTTTTCATGTCGCTTACTTTTTTAAACTGTGCACTGGAGGGTCTTTTGATGACATACTTCCCTAGAAAAAATTATTGAAATAAAAAAAAAAAGAAGAAAGATTTCAGATTTTAAATTACGACCAAAGGAGCCCTTTTTTTTAACATTTTGTGTGTCACCTTCATTCATTAAACCATAAAATTCAGTTCAAGAGCAATATCGCCAAATAATTTTAAATTGAGCATACCTTTAGAATTTCCGATAGACAGTCTCACGCGCTGGAGACAAAAATGTTTTTTCTGTACAGCGTTGTCATTGCTCGCTCTGAAATCCTTGAGTTCGTTAGTCAAAAATTCGTTAAGGCTTTATAAAATATGAAATCGATAATAAAACAAATTCCAAATTTCAAATTTTGGCTTGTAGATGCCCATATTGGCAGTAGGATTACGTCATTCAAGATTTGATGGCTCTAAGTACCGTTGTTTGATCACAGTGAGAGAAACATACATACCTTTATGCATACGTTTACTCTTCATTATTTAATTTATTCAAATATTATACAGGCTGATAATACTTGGTGGCAACAATTTGAAAAAATGAAACGGGCATTCAGACTGATTCGACGCAAAATCGCAAAACGAATACAGTGGTCCTTCAGGGACAAAGCCCCTTTGGACTATTAATATTGCAATTGCATATTATTTACAATTTTAATACAAACTGCACTTTTTTTAAATGAGAGTATAGTATCAAATGTGTCGAATATTATTGCATTAAATAACAAATTGGAATATTGCGTAATATATTGCTATAACAGAGGTCAATTTATATTTATTTTACAACACATTTATTTTTTGCCTTATGTTCTTCTTTTCTTTATTTATACTTTACATCAGGTAAGGTAGATAGTAAGATAGGATGTTAGAATTTAGTATAATAATTTCTTTACGATTTCTAATTATTCAACGTAATAAAAATTCGAGCCATTTGAGTATTCAAGTATTTGACACCCAAAAGCTATTCGAATTCGAAAAGACCGGATATTCATTCATACATTCTAATTTATAATAATTTAATAATTTTACAACATATGAGATTATTTACAGTTATTTGTTAACAAAGTTGTTTATGCACTGTTAAAAATATAGGAAATACAATTTTATTGCCAATAATAGCTCCCTATAAAAGTATTAAAATTCGATTTACTCACCACCACTATGTAAAAACGAAGATGAAAATGGAATTTAAAATATTGAAAATAATAGTGAAATTGGTATTATTTCAAGATGACAGGGAAAGCAATATTACAAATTCATTGTATAAAGCATTAGAAATATTCGATTAGTCAGGTTTACCTCGTCTCTGAAGTACTGCAGCAATTAATATGCTGGTTTTTTTTCACTTGTTAAACAAATATATACTTTAAATGAAATATAAATGTAGAAATTTATATACCTGCAGATTTTAATCTAGTTCCCGGCAGAAACGTTTCAAGAACAAGAAGCTGAATTTTGAACATAAACAAATTTTTAAATTTTTGGCACAACGGGAAATGCAAACGATATTTTTAAGATATATGACAAGATTCCCAAGAAAATTTTAAACTTTCACAGCATAATTTTGATGGCAGATCAGTATTCATCACTTTCTTATTGGTCTTGAGGAAATTCTTTGACCTTTAAAATCCGTTTATAAAAGAGTATGCACCCAGGAGCTAGTAAAAGCTCCTTTGTTTGGAACTAAAAATGATATCATGATATCATCTGAAATTTTCAAACCTCTTTTATCATTAATGGAATGGAGAGAAAATTGTTGTGGATCTAAGATAGAATTGCGGACGTTTTAGTATTTTAAGCATGCAGGTTACGGAAGGCCTTGGATTTTCAAGGGTTAAAATAATTACGGAAGTATAATCAAGGGAAATTTGTATATGTATTTGATCATTCATCAAGATTTTACCCTCGTACCCTGGAACAACAACCACTTTATAAGCATAGAAAATTTAAAATTTAAACTCTTCATATATTTGTAAAATGGATTAAAATTTGGTTTATAAATGTCCAAAGCCGTAGGTAGGGTTTTCAGCGCCCGGAGACAAGTGGAGATATTGCTCCCCTTTCTGTGGGTAAAGAATGGAAAACCTTTCATTCTAATTTTTGTAACATCAATTTGGCCCCCTCTGGATACTACGCGCAGGGACAGATGTCTCCACTTGCCCCACTCAGGGGGGACCCCACTTGCCCTACACCACTTTAAATGTCTAAAATTAAATAAGCAGTTCTGAGGAAGTAAAATTCTTATGAAAAAAAGGACAGATTTGTACAAATTCCTTATATTAGTTTTCTTTAGGCCTTTTCATAAATTTTCACCGAAGAGGCAAAATCCTAATGATCCATTGTAAACTTTTAATTTATCAATAAAAATAGCGCACTTTCCTGACCTGGCGTCTTTGTTTGGGATACAACTTGACCGCTCTAACCTATGAAACGCTCTTCTAAGAAATAAAATGGAAGAAGAAAAAAAAATTCAAAGCCTTCAGATTTTACATTACCCCCGAAGGGGCGTTTTTTTTAAAGATTTGTGTGTTACCTTTATTCATTAAATATAATATTCTTGGCACTTAAACCGTAAAATTCAGTTCAACAGGAATATCACAAAAGAGCGTATCTTTAGAATTTCCGATACACAGTCGGGCGCACTGGAGATATTTTTTCCCGATGCAGTGTTGCCATTGCTCGCTTTGAAATCGTTGAATTTCTTAACCAAAGACTCATAAATGCTTTACAAAATATGAAATAGATAATAAAATAAATTCCAAATTCCAAATTTGGCCTTCCATATGCCCATATTCGGGTGGAGACATACGTTATTCAAAATTGGATGGCTCTAAGTACTGTTGTTTTATCACAATGCGATACATAAATTTATGCACATTCTTCATTATTTAATTTCTTTAAATATAATACAGGTCTCTAATATTTGGTGGCAACACTTTAAAAAATGAATCGACATTTATAGTGAACCAACGTAAAATGCCAAAACGTCCCCTTTCGACTAAACAGCTTAATTCTATGCGAAAGTTTATCGAAAAAAAGTCATCTTCCTGTAAATCTTAGAAATCAATTTAAAAATTTTACTCTTTAATCAATCTGCCTCAGTTGCGAATACCGCTTTCATCACGGCCCACTTACAGATTTTTTTCACGGGCTTTTAGTTGCCAAAAGAATAATATATAACCTGTGTCTGATAATAAGTCCTCCACCAGAGGTCTCTATTGTAAAAAGCGCTGTTGAAACAGTATCTACGTCCTATTAAACTCTTCAACTTCTTGACAGGCCTGCGAAGTTGCATCGGGAGGGGAGGAGAAGATGAGAACAAAAGATTTTAACATATCTTAATCATTTTCTAAATAATTTCTTGCTCTTTCTGAACATGACTTACAAATTTTCCGAATAATTTTAGCATCATTTATTAAATATTTTTCAAGCAACTCTATGAAAGCTGAAAGACGTCTTAAACAGCTAAAAGTTAGCAAATAATAATTCCTGGGCTCGACATTAGACAGTGAAGTCGGCGCTTTGGAACGATATATGACGTTCACATCAACGGAAGGCCAATCCATGCGCCACTGTTTCATCGCCGAATATTGATTATTTAGTGACAGTAAACTGTCATTGCTTAGTATTTAAAAGTTTGTGAGAATGTTTTTACAATGAAGTCTAGTGGTGCAAGAAATAATATTCTTAAGATTATAATTGCTAAGGAATAAAATTTCTTTAAGAAGGAGGGAAGTTATAATGACAAAGCACACACAATATTTGGAGCAATTTAAAATTTGGCAATGTTTAGGGTTAAGTTGACTTTGGTCTTACAGAAGGCTTCTAAATTTTTGGATTTCAGTGGAAAGGAGTTATTATCCCAGTGACCATCAGGTCCTGATGTCGGCCTGTCTTTTCAAGATTCTTTCTTTTATATATACCCTCCTCTAAGACTAAGCAGCAAACGTGTTTCTTTATGTTATAATATTAGTGAAAAACTGAAAACTGTCCATGAGTAGGAGCGGGAGGAAGCCTAGAGATTGAATATAAAGTTCCTTCTGATGAGCATGAAGAATTTCCTTTCAGTAAGGAAAATTATACGCAAAGATTCCATGATAGTTCAGTCATCAAGAACTTTCTGAAGAAGTGTCGAGGCCTAATATAACAGAGGTATTCCAGTCAACCTGATACGCAGAGTTGCAAACTTATTCAATGACAACGTCATGTGCTACCTCAAGATCATTAAGAAGAAATAGGAGGAGTTAACTACTTTACACCATTCCCTGAAACGCTAGGTGGGCCGATATTAGAGCCGGTGCAGTCTGAGTGGTTGCATTCATGGCCAACTCTATATCTACTAGGTATCTAGTTGGCCTTGCTGTACCAGGCGGTTGGTAGTTATCGAGTTGGCCTTCCTGCACCAGACGGAGGGATTTAGAGGAGGAAAAATTTTTACGTTGAGAGATTTAGAGGAGAGCGGGAGGAAAATTTTTAGAATTTAGGCAGCCATTGGGCGGCACGAATATTGAACCAAGCGGCAGAATGTCTAGCACCGGCCCTATACCTATAAAAAATCTATGCCTATCAGAAAAACCAAAGCTAGGTGTGAAAGAACAACAGCATCGGAATTTTTCACCTGCAGTGGACCATATAAGATATAGTAAATATAGATATATAGCAATAATAGTATAGTATAAATATAGAAGATATAGTAAATTAAGCTTCAAAATTGCAAAACTGTGCAGATACATAATAAAAGTAACTTTTTTAAAAAAATTGAAAGAATTAAATTATTCTTGTATTAAACTATGGGGAACAGCTTTCTACATAACGAAAGCAATTTTAAAATAGATTGTATTCGTTACTTAAGGCACCACTGTACTATACGAGACTTCAAAAATCACATTCAAAATTATATAACTTAGTCTTCTTTTAGCGTCATGTTATTAGTTTTCGCTAAAATATGCATTCTGAAATGTGTATTCCGGTAGATCTCAGCCTGGTTTGCCTCATCGCTAGAAGATAAGGCCCTCCCTCCTCCTTTCCCAAACTGGAAAAATACATATGTACATTAACTTATATTATTTTTGAATGTTTTATAAATTAAATAACAAAAAATATAGAAAATATTTTTAAACGCCGAAATTTGAATAAAAGTAGGTTGTATATTCATAAATGAAAATTAAACGAAATTAAATTGAATGAACTGTTAGCTAAATGAAAGACTGATCGCATTTTCCATAAAATTATAAAACTGCCTTCACCCAAGGCCAACCTTCACACCAACGACAGTTCCGTCCTGTTGACCCATGGTGACCACACACTTTGAAAACCCCAGGTTTCTTCATTCAGTATTAGAATAGAAAAATGGCAACATCGTTATTAATTCTGTAATAAGTTAAGAAAAAAACGGCAACGATTTTTGGCGGGTGTTCTGCTTTTCCGTGCAACATTATGGTTATGTTTTAAGCTGCAGTTTTGAAAGTAGTGAAGTTGCTTTTAATTGATTAATTAGGAAAGCAAAATGACGGAAATGGAAATAGACTGTGATGACAAAATTCTTGCTGCGATAAGGAAAAATGCCTGTATTAAATCTGAACAAACCCTGGATTCTTTCGATCCAAGTGCTTTCGCGGATTTACTTCCATCTTATTACAATCGTTTTTTCCCTTTTTCTTTGTATTACAGATGGTTAAGATATAATGATGGTGCGTTATAAACTGTATCTATAATTTTAAGTTTCTATGATATTATCGAATATGTATTTTTATTTTCACTTTGCAGATAAACTTTTTACAAACAGAGAGTTTTCTTTTACATTGAAAGATGATGTTTATATTCGATATCAGTCATTCAAGGATGAAGATGATATGAAAAAGGAAGTAGTTCAAAAGTGCCCTTTTAAAATTGATATAGGTGCTGTGTATAACTTTCGAGTAAGAGCTGCATTTTTTAACATTATCATGTTTTCATTATCAAATTTGTCAGGATTAATTGTATTTTGAGTTTTGTGTTGATCAGTTTATTTCCTCTTTACATATGTATTTTTCTGTACAAAATATGTTTTATTTTGTGTATTTAAGATAATTATTTTAAATTATCGCTTAAAATGTTAGTGCATTAATTGACACTGCGATAAATGTATTGTAATGGGCCATTTAAATGCATTCATTCAATTATCATAACAGCTTTAGAAAATTATAACATAAATACATTTATTGTCATTGTTTACACTCTCACCTATCATAATACCAAATTACAAAATTAAATATTCAGTATTTCGTAGAAATTTTAATATTTTTCATGTACTAGTGAAAGGTATTTTAAATTTCTGATATATCTGTATTGAAATATCAAAAGCGATTTGATCAGATATTTCAAATTTAAAGAAGAAAATATTAGGAAGCACTTCCGCAGAGAACCCAGTAAATATAAACACTGCCAAAAATGGCAATAATAGTTCAAATCTGGTAATGTAATGGATTTGCTTATTCAGAGGTATAGTTCGACCATCTCAAATGCAACCCTAGCTGGCATTCTGCCAAAACACATATACTTGCCCAAAAGGGGTGTTATTACTCACTGTGAGGTGAAAGTCTTCTCTTCTCTGCAAAGAGAGAATGGAGGGGGGAAAAGTCCCTATTCATCCACCTTATTTTGAGAATAATTCAATCCGAATGGCGCATGCGTGTTTGTGCTCGTGGTTGCGGATTCTATGGATTTAGTCGAACTGTAGCAACCATTCATCCTGCATTCTTTTTTTTCCTTACTTAACTGTTTATAATTTTACATGTAATAGAATTACTGTCATCGTTTATCACAATTACCCATATAATTGATTCCTTAGTTATATAGTATTATTTTGTCTGATTTCCATGCTGTCTTTTCTGAATTTTTTTAACAATGGATAGATGGAATTATTTTCATTCAATTAAGGAAGCTATCAGAGACATATGCTTGTCTGCAGTGGTGTGTTCAGAACAATTGTTGCCTTCATCAAAAACATGTTCCCAACAAACAACAGATCAGCAGAGATTTTGATTAAGAAGCACAAAGCAAAGGGAACAGCTGTTACAACTGATGGGCGGCAGACATACTCATTCTTAGGCAGGCATGGATATTATGTGCGGTCTGTTAATCATTCTATAATTTTCATTCATCCAGAAACTGGTACACATACCCAGTCCACAGAATCAAACAGGTGGCCTCTGAAAGTAAAATTACAAAAAAAAAGTGGCCTTTACAAGGAAAATCTAGCTAATCACCTACTCGAATACCTATTTCAGCATTAGGTTGACCCCTTAACTGCTGCTGAAAATGTACAAGATTCACTTTCCAGTGCCACCGTTTTTTACACAAGCACATGTAGTTATGTGATGTATTCGGGGGAAAATAAGTGCAAGTTTTGCGCTGTCTAAAACCTGTTTACTTTCACAAAATAAAGAATAAAAGAAAAATGAAAATACAAAATTTAATATTTAGGGTGAAAATGCGCTTTAGCCCACTGCTTGACGATGTTTTGAAAATCGCCAAATCGGCGCGTTTCTGCGAAACGTCTTTGCAATTAATTGCAACCTTCCCGACACGCTCCACGAAAACCTATTGTAAACAAAACATAGAATTCTAAACCATAAATTAGTATGGAAACTGTTGCCACAAAAATATAATAAAATAATATGCAAAACGAACATTACGATCATTAAAATATTTGTCAGTTACCTTTAAATTAATTATTTACATTTTATGTTGTAATACTTACACATTTTATGCCGTTTCATAACCTTCCCGACACGCTCCGCGAAAACGTAACCAAAATGGCATCCCAGAAAGAATGAATTTTTTTAAAAGGGCATTAAAATTACAAACGATACCATGTACACACCGTTCCGTTTTAACTTAAAAAAAAATCTGAGAATTGCACAATGTAGGCAACGTACACAAATAAACAAAAATAAGCTAGAATAACGAAAATAAATTACAAGAAAATGCCATGTGCACAGCGTTCCTTTTAAACTTAAAAAAAACTTCAGCGAATTGCACAATGTACGCAACGTGCACAAATGAACAAAATAAGCTAAAATAACGAAAATAAATTACAAGAAAATACGAATAGGAAATACGCATGCGCGAAAACTGCATGTTTCCGTAGCTTCAAAATACCCAGTCAGCCATGTTCGCGGATATACGGAGTTCCCATGTTGGCGCGTTTATTGCTCATTCAAAAACAATCGCCGCCAAGCAGTGGGCTAAAGCGCATTTGGGCCAATATTTAGAATAAAAGTATAATGAAAAGGATTCCCCAAAATGGAGTTTTGATCAATTTATTTTTAAACCAATAAAGTCTAGTATCAAGTTTCAGTGGTAGTCTAACACCTTGTAAAATCAGTATACCTAAATGAAAAGTGTGGAGGTGGGATATCCAAGTTTTTCATAGCAACTTGTACCCAATGTCGAGCATCTTTAGAAAAATAGTCACAATTCTCTTCATCTAACGTAATATCATATACTGAGGTGTCCGATCCTGAAGATGATGGAAAGTAATCATTGATTTCACTGTTGTACAAATTCGTAAGAAAGCATGTACTACAAACAGTAAACGAAAATGGAAGACACACAATAAAAAATATGTTTTACTCAAACAGAAACATGACGAATAACTGGACAGTCATTACTTGCACCATTTCGGAAACATCTCTCCCCTTTCTCTGAAATAGTATCCTCTTTTGCATACTCTGTCAAGGTCATTGTGGTGTTGCATTCCAAAGCTTTGCTAATATAGTTCGACCATCTCAAACGCAACCCTAGCTGGCATTTTGCCAAAACACATAGACTCGTCCAAAAGGAGTATTATTACTTGCTGCGACTTGAAAGTCTTCTCTTCTCCAGGAAGAGATATGCTGGAGGAAAAGAAAGTCCCCATCCTTTCACCCTATTTCGAGAATAATTCGGTCCGAATGGCGCATGCATGTTTGCGCTCATGGTTGCAGATGAGGCGGTCTAACTATAATTTTACTGGTAGCAGTGCAAAGCAAATGATAGCATTTCGGAAGGGCTTATATATATGCCCGGGGCAGTTAAAGCATTGGCTGAGCAAGGCGTATATATGCGCAGCAGTTAAGGGATTAAAGATAACAGCGAGATCCATTCATGGAAATTTTAAATGCAGTTAAGGATTATATATTTTTTAGGGTAATGCATCTTAGTGGCACAGGCTTTTGAAAAGAAAAAAAGGATTTTTTAAAGTCCATAAAAATTTGGAAAAAAAAAAAAAAGTTGTTGAAGTTTGTTGAAATTTTTTTTTAACTCATTTATAACAATAGAATTAATTTGAAATCTATTTCAGTAATAATATTAACATTTACTGTACTTTTTTTGTGTGAATTTTTACTTTCATATGCTTAATGATATTCTTTTCTAACAACCTGAATTTAATTGTATTAAATATCATGCTTTCCTGCTAACCTGAATTTAATTATGCTAATTATCAGGTTAACAAGATAAATTTGTTTTAGATGTGCTTACAGATAATTTTTAGTTAAATCTGATTTATTCTTGATATCATCCTGTGCACTAAATATCATGTTTAAAACCCTAAATAGGTATGAGTGGATAGTACATCAGAAATTCACACTGGTAACCATGTATAGTCCTGCCACAATAATTGTGCAGTTCCACCTCTGTTTTCTGAGAGAACAACCTTAGGTACCACTCCAAGGGTCTCCCTTCCTGTTTACTCAACCAGCCTCTCATGAGGACTTTCAGCTCGCCATGTGTTTTGAATGCCCCCTTGCTTCACAGACACGATACACTTACAAACATCTATGCCTTCTCTGAGCTTCGAACCTTGCCTATCAGTACGGCACTTATTACTATACCAGCTGTACGGCAAAGAAAGTACTGTATAAAGAGATGATGCAAAGCTGAATTAATTATGCAATAATCATTTCCAGTTAACTTTAGGGCATTTAAAAAATACAGGAAAAGTAATTAAAATTAACAGAAAAATACTAGTAACAATATATCTATACTTTCAGCAATTTAATCTAGAGCAGGGCTTCTTAAACTTTTTTTAATCGCAACTCCTTTTTATCACTGGTTTTTTTTCCATGACCCCAGATATTAAATATAAACTAAAGATGTAAAAATAAATATCCTCCCATAAATAATTTATTTCTTTGGTAAACAATATAGATATAAAAAGAAGTATTTTAGGATTTATTTTAAGCAAACAAAAATTAAAGAAAATTCTAATGAGACAGATGTGCTCCTTTTCTGCAACGTAACAAATAAAGTGCTGGTGCGATATTTGAACACTGCTGGAGATAAAGCATCTTGTTTTAACATTGAATGACATTTGGTTTTAATTAGCATTAAAGCTGAAAAGTAGTTTTAGGAAAATATGTGATGCTGAATGAGAGAAGAACATTTAATGTAATTTCAGAAATAATGAGAAATCTAGTTCTAACTCCGATCCAGAATTCATCAAGGATTTTTATGAAAACTCAAGTTTGGTTTGAATCGCTAGATAGCTTTACAATTCTTTTGCACTTTAATTAATATAAATTAATATAATGTCTTTATAAGTCTAATCTCATTAATGTCAATTAATGTAATTTCTTTAAAAGTCTTATGAATTCAGTTTCTTGAAATTCAACTATTGAATTGAAGTTTCATGATGCCAAAATTTTGATTTGCAACCCCATTTGGTGTCACAACCCATAGTTTAAGAAACACTTGTCTAGAGAATAAATTTGTTTAGTTACATAAATTAAATTTGTATTTAAAACAAAAATGAATTTCTGTTGTAAATAACAGAATAGCTATCATTAAGAATAAAGAATAAAAGTTAAGTTATAAATGGCATGAAAGAACTATATTTCTCACACATTTTTATTTTCATGAGAGAGTTTTGTTTTATGTTAAGAGTCTGTGACTGCCATTTTTCCATTGATCTGTAATATACAATTTTAATTTATTTCTATTTTATTTCTTTTTAAGATAGAGTCTAGTTAATCTGTAACCTGGTTAATGTATTCTCGCTTAATTGGAGGTTTTCTGTAATTTGGATTTTGAAACATTTAGTTTTCACATATCTGTGCATTTATAGCCACTGAATAATCCTTAAAGTTTCTGGGCACTTTTTCAAAACTTCAAGACAACACACTACAAATTAATGCAATTATTTACATTTGCTTGTATTTATTGCTTTTATTCCCTTTAGTTCTCTTTTAGAAGTATGTAGTTGTTTGGTCAATACAGTACAAAGTCCGAGATTCGGACTTCAGCGATTCCGGATTTGGGATTTTTTTTTTTTTATATTAGATCATCAGTTTAAATCTAGTAAGATGGCATGTGTTGAAATCATAAAATTAAAAATATGAAATCGTGATTTATGAAATAATGAAGCATTTATGATCTAAAGAATATCAAAATTTACAAAAAAAAAAGAAAAAAGCTAAATATTTATTTTATTAAACATATCTTTGAATGTAAATTGGTTAAACTGCTTCGTTTTTTGTGCTAACACTTTCTCTTCAATTCTACAGACAGACATAATTTCTTGTTCAGTTACAAAGTCCTGTAGTTGCTGTGTCAAAAATTCCGACTAACTTGTCAATTGAAATTTTTTCACCTTTGGTTTGCTGTATCCAAAAGCCTTCAAATTCGTGGCTATCACCTTCACCCTCCTCATCATGAAATATAGTAGCTGGCCATAAATTATGCCAAGCATTTTTAAAGCATCTGGAAGCACATCCTCCCATGATCTTACGATGCTCCACACAGCAGATTTTATGCTAAAATATTTCAAAAATTCTTGAATAATCTTGCCATTATTCAAGAAATTTAACATGGGTTTCAAAAATGCTACTAACTACATACTAGTTTATATTTGCATTTCACCGCACGCATTATTCCGATATCCATAGGCTGAATGAGGGATGTATAGTTTGGAGGAAAGAATAACATGGATACATTACCTTTCATTAAAACTTGAAGTGAAATATGAGCCGAACAGTTGTCTACAATCAGAAGAATTTTTGCATCATGAGGTAAACTAACCAAATTCAGATTTTGCCGAACCTCAGGTACGAAATGGTTTTCGAACCAAGCATACATTAATGCTTGTGTCATCCGTGCTCTTTTATTTGCATGATAAATAATGGGAAAATTTGTTACTCCTTTAAATGCTCGAGGTCGTGTATTTTTTCCAATTATGAAAAGTTTACACTTGTGCGTTCCTGCAGCATTTGCACATGCTAAAATTGCTAACCTAGTAATCTTTGATATCAGTTGGATCCTTTCCTGTAGAGGTTAGAGGTACTTAGCAATACATATTGTCCAGAAAACACCAATTTCATCAGCGTTGTAAATTTGTCATGGAGATAATGTTTCACTATTAATGAGTTCAATGAATGCATCTGCAAACAGTTCAGTATCAGCTGAAGGTTTTTCACCTAAAATTTTTTATTGCATTATACAATGAAAATTTTAAAAATTTAGTTAACCAATCTGTCGAATATGTGCACTCAGTTTTTACTTCATTTCTTCATGAAATATTTTGGCTTGAGCCATTAACATTGGACTCGTCAATGGCACGCCATCGCTGCGACGCTGCCTGACGATTCAATCATCACTTTGTGATGATCGTCACTTTTAGCATAGTGAATAATTTTTCTGTTATTCATTGGAGTGGGTGTTGTGCTTTTCCTAAATTCTAAAAATTTTATCATTCCTTAATTTTGTTACTCGATGCTTCTCTAAATTCCAAAAATTTTCGCTTCCCTAAATTCTGCCTCCCTGTGCGGCCATACGGCTATGTCACCGGTTCTGGGTTTATGTGAGTAAAAAATCAGTTATCCTTAATTCAAATAGCACTAAATGTAATCTTTCAGCCTATGAGTATCATTAAGAAAATCTACTTTACCGCATGGAAAGAAATTTTTGTTAAATTTTTCCTTGTCAATATTTAGCACATTTAACTTAAATCTGTAATCATCACCAAGCATAAAAGGTTCAACATAAATGGTTTCCATGCTCTTTGTTATTCAATTACTAATATAAAAAAAAAAAATGTTGAGGTATCACTGCATGAATCATTACTGAAGTTGTCATGTGTTGATAAACCTACGGTGATGATAATAAATAATGATTCACTAAGTTGGCGTCAGAGGTATGAAATATTAGTAGGTGTAAAATCAACAATGTTTCTATGTAGAATGTTTCGGTTTGTATGCCAAGCAGATATGCAGCTATGGGGCCAAATTATTGATCATACAAATTTAAGCTAAAATCATTGTTTCTTCATTAACGAGGTATTTTATTTAGTGCAGAAGTGAAATTAAGAATTGGGATTCTTCACTTGTTTTATTTTGGTTCATAGGAGAACAAAATCAAATCTGGATGCGTAAAGCATAAAAAAAAAATTTGCTTGCTGGCTTTAAGGTCTGGATTTTAGATCATTCCGGATCTCGGACTTTGTACTGTATACAGTTTCTCATATGCTTGCAGATGAAGAGAAAATGATGCTATTTGATGTTACCATGATTCAAACAGTACAGCATTATTTTGGTTTTAAGTATATATATATATATATACACTCACGTTTGTGAAAATTGCAACACCATGAAGGACTTACGCGAGTGAGCTGAAATTTTCAGGAAATGCAAAGTAGCGCGTGATATGCAAATGATTATAATTGCAAATCCGTAGCGCATGCGTATGCTGAGCAGCGCCCTCTGAACGGCTGATGGATCCGAATAAATAGACGGCTGTAGCGAGGCGTGTATGGTTATCGGTGGTTATCTGCTAGTGGTAAACGTTAACTCAATCTGTACTTATGCCTCGTCGACGAAAGAGAGCGAGATTTGAACAACTTACAGAGTTTGAACGAGGGAGAATCATCGGCCTTCGTGAAGCTGGATTGTCGTATCGTGCAGTAGCCTCTCGTGTGCAGCGTAACAGCAGCACAGTGATGCGCGTTTGGAAGCAGTGGACGGACGAGTGTCGGACAACTCGGAAATCCGGGAGTGGACCCCGAAATGTGACGTCAGCTCGCGATGATAGACACCTGGTCCGCATGGCGCGGACGGACCGTACAGCTTCCTCTAGACAATTGGCAGCACTGTGGTCAATAGCTACAGGTGTTTCATTGTGTGCTTCATCAATTCGTAGACGTCTGCTGCAGTGTGGACTGCGCGCACGGACTCCTTTATACAGGATCCCCCTAACGCACGACCATCGCCGCCTGCGGCTACAATGGGCCAATCAGCATAGAGACTGGCGTGCTGATTGGCAGCATGTCGTGTTTTCTGACGAATCCCGCTTTAATTTGTGGTACCATGATGGCCGCATTCGTGTCAGACGCTATGCCGGTGAACGCCACCTTCCGGAGTGCATTATCGAACGCCACAGTGGACGAACACCCGGAGTTATGGTCTGGGGCGCCATAGCATATCATAGACGATCTCAATTGCTACGAATTGTGGGCAATCTGAACAGCAACCGGTATATCCGTGAAGTTCTACAGCCCGAAGCTGTTCCCTTCCTTCAAAGCTTGCCAGGCGCTGTATTTCAACAGGACAATGCCCGCCCTCATACTGCTCGGATTGTTAAATCCTTCTTTGCAGCGCAGCAGGTACAGCTTCTTCCTTGGCCTGCGT
Organism: Stegodyphus mimosarum; assembly: GCA_000611955.2. Classification (NCBI taxonomy): domain Eukaryota; kingdom Metazoa; phylum Arthropoda; class Arachnida; order Araneae; family Eresidae; genus Stegodyphus; species Stegodyphus mimosarum. Next base: position 279,876 of record KK117605.1, on the reverse strand, counting down.
GTTCCCCGGATATGTCGCCAATTGAACATGTGTGGGATGTCATTGGTCGGCGTCTTGCTCGTGATCCTCGTCCTGTTGCGTCTGCAGACGAACTTTGGGTACGCGTACAAACGATATGGAATGCTCTTCCTCAGTCAGACATTCAAACTTTGTTTGACTCCATGCCACGTCGTGTAGCAGCACTTATTGCGGCGCGTGGTGGCCACACAAAATACTGATTCTGATCTCTTGTTCTTGTTTGTTTGCTTTGAACATTTAATCATTTATTTGTACCACTACCACTCAACTGTGTATTAAATTGCATTCAATTATGACGATTCCTTCTTGGTGTTGCAATTTTCACAAACGTGAGTGTATGTAAAATAAAAAATATGTAAATCAAAATTTTAATTTAAACTAATCCTTTAATTCTCCTTCTGTATTCAAAAAATTGTAATAATTTCTCTGGATTTCATCATTTCTAGATCACTCCATCTCGCATGGCTTGCGTAACACTATGACGTAACTAATTCAGAACTTACAATTTCGAGAACTGAAACTTTTCTAAACTAAAGCAAAACCTTCCCTCTTGGTGAGCTTACATATTGGATAAATGCACCACTTTTAGCTTTAACTTCTGTGTTATTTGGACACTGTATCCCCTGCTCTCTTCCTATTGCAGCAGTATTCAAAACTGTAAAACTTCCACCTTACTAATAACTCCTCGCTTTGCTTCCCCGTCTAAAGTGCCTGCGTCTTAATTTTAAGAATCAATGTAAATAGCAGTTTATCATCTTTCATAATGATTGAAACATAGAAATGTATCGGATTTCATTATGATTGGACAAACATCTATGGAGATGATTTTATATGTGTGAAAATAAAGATTAGAAATTCTTCAAATTCATGTTTTGTTATCTTTATCTGTAAGCCTTCACACTCAGCTGTGATGATTGCAAGCTAATTCCTCCTTCTGTGCTAATCGAAATCATCACACACAAACACACACACACACACCTATATATATATATATATATATGTAGATAAAAGGAATATTAGCTAAAAATTTCAGATTTTTAATGGTACAACTTAGTGAGTGTATGGCACGGAAAGATATTATTAGGTAATAAATTGTGATTAATTTTTTCAGTCAATAATGTTTATAAATTTACAAACTGACTTGGAATTTTATTGATTTAGTCAAAGGAACGTAAAATATGTTTTGTATTCTTTTTTAATCCGATTATCCCCCCCACTTAGCCTAGTGAACAACGAACTGCTTCCAATTTTCATCCACTTGAGAAAGAACTGGTTTTTGATATTGATATGACAGATTATGATGAAGTTAGAACTTGCTGCAGTGGAGCTGATATATGCAAAAAATGCTGGCCTTTCATGACTGTAGCTCTGAAAATTTTAGACCGAGCACTAAGAGGTAGATATTTCTCTTTTTCTTTTCTCCTGATTTTGTTATAAAATACTAAGTAAGTTAAATAAATTGATAAGGACTAATAAAGAGCTTTCTGCAAAGACATAAACTACTAATTTGTTTTATTTTTTATTTTTATTCATTAACTATTGTGTATATATAGGTTTTTATAATTTTCTGCTTCATATATATTTTTTACTTTGAATCTCTTACATATTACTATTATTAATATAATAGGTGATATATAAATAAATGTTATTCAACAGATACAAAAAAAGTACGTTTATAAGGCTATTTAGCATGTGGAAGATATTTATATGTGCCTGTATTTGCTTTCCAATTTCCTGCTGCACATATTTCATAGAAGGCTAGGAATCAGTTTTTTAATATTATTGTGGTACTTTTTAATTACTTGCATCCAATTGAATAGTCATGCAAAAGTATTCATGAAATGAAGTAATATGTTGCCAAAATAAGTATGTGGCAAATCATAATGTTGCCAAATGTCGTACGATGCCAAGAAGTCTTGTTAAAATTTTGTCAGAGAAATGGCAAATTAAGGATTAATGGGGAAAAATAATATCTTCACATTAGTATATGGGAGACTATCATACTGACTGTACATTTTTAAGTTAGCCTAATAATAATATATTTATTCTAGATACTTTTAGTATTTTGATTTCTGAATAGATTTTTATCTGATATAAACTATTACATTCAAAAGAAATGTTAAATTGGTAATTAAGAAAAATATTGAAACTGTAGTTTTCAATGCTAGAGTTTTTCAGGATATGTGGTTTTATAAGAAACCGCCCAGACAGTATAGTGGTTAGGAGAGCCGAATGCTAAAAGGGCCCGGGTTCAAATCTCAGAGAAAGCATAGTTGTAACTGTCCGTCCGTTCATAGGAGGCAAAGGTGGCCCACCTATTAGGCACCTCTATAATAAAGTGACCACCACTTCTGGCCTTAGTTGTGGTCAAGTTGAAGGCTCGCCATTGGGAGGAGGAGAAGTCTTATAATACTGTTATGCTACTGTGAGATACGAATGTTAAATATAAACTGGAATTTTCATACTTCATTTCTGTAAAGAGTTGAACATAATCATTAGGTAAGCATGTACATGTTTGAACTTATATATAAAGTGGTGCTAGATCTTCTTTCCATTACTTCTGTGAGTTGTAATTTACATGTTAAAACAGAAGGTTTACAACAATGTTATGCAGTAAATATCCATCAAATTTTTTACTAACAAAAGCGTCATTTTTATTTGAAACTTGGAAATTAGTCTAGATGGGATTTAGCATAACAGCACTTTCATCTGTTTGGTCCACTTAAATTTTAAAAGTTATTGATGTTGTGGAAGAATGGGTCAACATGCAGTCAAAAGGCTTTTGTTTTTCTGGAATTAAGTAATTTCCTGGGTGCTGGAACAAATGTATTGTAGTGGTTGGTGACTAGAGGAGCAGTATGTTATTCATTTCATTACATTCAGTAGATAAAGTTAAAATAATAACTTTCTGTTTACATTTGAATGCCCTATATAGTAACAGAAATTTAACTGTTAAATCAGTTCAAATGGTACTTTTCCATTGTGCATCTGTCATGATTTTTGGCACATGACAGTTGATGATCCTATTGGCCATCACCTGCTACGTGCTTTGTGTGCATGCATGTGTACTTTTATTTTGTCATCATTTATATACTATTCTTATAATTTGAAATTTTTTTAAATTAAAAAATCCTGTCAAAATGTGCGGAAGGTACATAATAGAAAAATGTAAAAATTAATGAAATATTTGGGAAAATTTGGGTATGTAAATTGCAGAAGATTAATTTCTTAACTCAATATTAAATTGAAAGATTATGTAATGGGAAATGTACAAATTAATTCCCCCCCCCCTCCGCCCGATTATGTATAGTGGTACTGCAAGTTCAGGACACAGTTTTATATTTTAAACTATAAGAAGTAGACATTGCTGTAATTACATATGTTGTTGACATCAGCGATTACAAGAAGATAATGTAGTTGGCTTAAAATATAAAAATCTTAGTGTATCGTGTTAAATTACTAAAATTTACACATGCATCTTTAAAATATAAATTTTCTAAGCTTAAAATTTGGCAGAGCAAAATGTTTAAAAACGGTTTATATTAGGAAAAGAGAATGTATGAAACATAGTGAATGCCATTTTGTCTGAAAAGTCGAAATCATTTGTGATTCCAATGTGCAAAATACACTGGTGTCCAAAAGTTAAGCATAAATTGTAAAATGCGAAAAACATGGAGTAAATATTCGTAAATTATTCCAAATTTCTTGCGGATATTAATTGGGTGAAGAAGAAACATTGGGTTTATGCAAAACTTTTCAGTCGGCTATGTCCTGCGCAAAACACGTCGGAACGCAGAGAAACCGATTCACGCAGCATAGGCAGTTCAGACAAGTTTCGGGCAACTGCTGTCCGAAAGAACGTTGTTAACCATCAAACAAGGTGAATGACTGCACAAAAACGCCAATTGGAGATGTTTGCAAAGGGAAGAATCGTTGGAATGCTGGAATCCGGACGATCACAAACTGAAGTGTCTCGAATTCTGAATGTGAACCAGTCTGTGATCTCAAGACTGTGGCAGAGGTTTTAGAAAATGGGAGATGTTATCCGACAACCAGTATCAGGTTGACCAAGAATCACAACCCCTTGCCAAGACTGATATCTGGTAATAAGTGCATGACGTCAGAGGGGCAGTACTGCCAGAGCACTGGGTTTGGCGCTCACAGTCGCCACAGGAATACGAATTTCGAGACAAACTGTTTACAGGAGACTCAATCATGCTGGCCTGTATGCCAGAAGACCAGCAGTTTGCATTCCCCTCACTTCTGCGCAGAAACATGCTCGTTTGAACTGGAGTTTGATACATCAACATTGGCGTGTGGGAGAGTGGGCCAATGTGATGTTCAGTGACGAGTCCCAGTTTAGTCTGAGTACTGATTCTCGTCAGGTAACGATATGGAGAGAACGGGGAACACGTTTTGAACCAAGAAACATATCGGAAAGACATCATTTTCCATCAAGGGGAGTAATGGTATGGGCAGGCATCATGATGGATGGCCGCACAGACCTCCATTTCTTTGACATGGGGTCTGTGACTGGTCAAAGATACAGAGACGAAGTTCTTGAGCCTAATGTTCACTTGTTTCGAGGTGCTGTCGGTTCTGATTTCATATTCATGGATGATAATGCGCCATGTAACCAAGCGGTGCTGGTTGATGACTTCCTTGAAATGGAAAACATCCAGCGCATGTCGTGGCCTGCGAACTCCCCTGATTTAAATCCTATCGAGCATATATGGAATATGCTCGGGAGACCAATTGCATCACTTTCGCACCCACCAAGCTCCGTTACAGAACTGAAGAGAACTCTCCAAGAAGCTTGGAACCGTTTGAGCCCACAACTCATTCATCATCTCATAGCAAGTATGGTAAATCGCTGTGCAGCGTGCCTGACTGTCAGAGGTGACCACACGCCTTATTAAACTGCAGCATCAGTAATTTATTTAATGTTTTCTTTCATTTTTTCTTTAAAGTGTGAACCCTTGCTCTTCTCAGTTTTCTTTCAAACTGCTACTGTGGGTAATAAAATTAATTATTATCGTTCTTTTGATTTGCTTCCTTATTTTATAACCATTTTACACTCACATATCACATTTCCCGCCAATTCTGATTTACATTTCCTTTTTTATTCACATAATTATCAATTATGCTTAACTTTTGGACACCAGTCTACACTTGTGAAGTTTTAAATTCTGCTTTGAATATAAGCTTTTTAAAATTTTATGTTCACTTAAAAGGTTATGATTTATAATTAAACTTCATAATTAGTTGATGATAAGAAAGAAAATTTACTATTAGTAAATTACCTTCTTTTTGTATGTGCATGTGTAAACATGTTTGTATATTATTACTGATGTTGTAGTAGCACTGAAATCTATTTCTAACCGGTGATGAAATTGAATATTTTCATAATTTATAGAAGGCCGAAAGGACTAATTACAATTTAATAAATATAAATTTTTGTTTAGCATTAAATTCAATAAAATACAAGCTGTAAAGGACGAAGAGTATGTTTTTGTCAGAAGCAAAAATTGACAAGTACATTAACAATTTTAACTGAAAGATATCATAAAAAACAGGATTATCCAAACCACACTTTGTGGGTAATGTGCAGTTTTTGAAGCTCACTGATGTGGACTCTGCCTTAAAAGCAAATAAATAAATAAGCAAGATAACTGATGATGTGCACAGGTTCATGGATGTAGTCTGTCGACACTAAAAGGTATTTTCTCCCTCCTTCCATCGTGCCTTCATGTTGTAACAGTTAGCACACTTGGCGCATATTTGAAAGGTGCAGGTCACGTCCCGGCAAGGGCATTGCTCATTTTTCACCTCTCTGGGTTTAGAGTAACCTAATAAATGTACAATGGTCCCCGAACTCAAAGGTGGTGGATGATGATTCCTCATCATCAGAATTTGGCAATTGGGTCCCCTAATTCCCAGTTGTCGTTTAAAAGAGGGAATATATAAGATATTTTCTCCCTTCTTCCAGCATACTTTCATGTTATAATGGTTAGCAAACTCAGCACATATTGGAGAGGTCCGGCGAGGGCATTGCTTATTTTTCATGTCTCCTGCTTCAAAAAATCCTAATGACTCTGCAACACACAGTGTTGAATTGGAAAATAAAGTGATAATTTTTACCTATCATTACTTTGTTATAATTATTATTTTTTGTTTTGACTGTTTAATATGATTGATTAATACTGCTTGTTAAAACAGCCTGTGTCATAATTAAATCACAAATAAATCTGAATTTTAAATTAAGTTGAAAGTACGGTAGTCTCACATAAACAGCAAAACGTAATATGCTTGTTCTTGAAAAAATTCATGTAAATAAATAAAAAAAAAATATGTAGCATTTACTTCTGCATGTATTTGATGATATTCTGTAGAGTATGCTTCTCAAAAAAGTAGATTTTTAAAAATTTAAAGTAAAATTCTGAAGCAAATGTCATAAAACTTTCCTTCTGTGTTGTTGTTATTACCAGTCTGACTTGTCTAACAATGAGCAGCAAAAGCCCTGACATTCATCGTGGCAAGGCGTTTAGTGCACCTGTCATTGGCACCATATATAAGACAGCCCAACTTTAGTTCAGTTCTGCCCCCAGTGTTGAGAGACAGAACCCTGGACTGGATGGGTCCAAGGTTCTCCTACCCTCCTTCCCCTACCATCAACCTCTCGAGAGGACTTTCGGCTTACCGCATATTTAGAGTGCTCCCATTCCACACAGATACTACACTATTACAAACATCTATGCCTTCTCCAGGATTCAAACCCAGAGCCCCTTCGGTATGGCAATCAGCCATCAGCCACTATCCTGGTTGGGCGGCTCTGTCTTTAAAATGATAAAAGTACTTCAAGCATCGGTTAATTACTTATAACTGGAATTTTAAGGAGGTGATAACTTGGGGGGGGGGATTTTTTAAAATGCTTCATAAATGTACTCTTTCTAGGCATGTATGACTGACTGTTTAAATATGTTAAACTCAAATGTATTTTTGTAAATGTAACCTTGCTTTTATTTTTAAAACTTTAATTGACTTTTTAATAGTTATAAATGTTCTTATGAATTTATAATATCAAAGGTTCACATTTCCTTATGAAATATGTACTAGTTTGGAAAGATTTTTGTGTTTTCTAATCTAAATATGTCATGAATTTATTGTTGTCAAAGCCATGTGGTTATATTGTTTTACTCTAAAATATGGTAATATTTAAAAATATATAATTTTTACATTTCTTTAGAGGATTTTGGGTTTAATCACCTTTTATGGGTTTATTCCGGTAGAAGAGGTATCCATTGTTGGGTATGTGATGAAGAAGCCAGAAAATTATCACCAGCTGCTCGATCTGCTATTGTTGAATATTTAAGTGTTGTCAAGGTATAGTGAATGTTTAAACTTTTATATGTAATTAGAAATATATTTTTCAATATTTTGTTCTCTTGAAAAAAACAGTTTCTATCATATTTTGTAATGATATAAGTTAAAAAAATTTCGATAATTACTCAAAATATCATTGAATTCTATATAAAAATATCAGTTTCTGGTACGAATCTGTTTGCTCAATTACTATTTAATTTGCTTTCAACAAACTACTATTTCAATTTGGATTCAGATGAATTAATCTTGCAATAATTCACTTTTCAATTTGGGATTTTCTATAAGCTTTGGAAATCTTTTTACTGAATAAGTGGATTTATGATGTAACTTCCTCTTCGTTCCTATTGAAAACATGAAAACCCCTGTTCTAACTCCCCATCTTTCTTTATTTGAACTCATATTTTGATTTCCATGTAAAACACTTTCATTGTGTTTATTATAACAACACTTTGACAATTTCGGGCTATTTGGAATGAAACTGCAGTCATTGATATTTTCTTCTTTATTTATGCTAATTTTTACACTGAACTATTTTTTAATCATTCTAGCATTTGTGGATGTAGTAAATAGAATTAATTTATAAAAGCAGAAAAATTTTTATATCTGCTGATTATTTTTAACCAAAACAGTACTTAGGTATTAGTCGATGTCTGCTGATATATTATCAATAATCTGTTGGTGCTTTTTGGCGATAAAATATATTTTTAGTATCAGTAGACAGATTAAATGAATCTTCTCCCCAACAATCATTGTTTGACAATCATTACATGTACAGGTGTTATGTTGTATGTGTGCTGGTTCGAAAATAAAATTCAGACATCACATGGGGATGTCTGTCAGTTTTGCATTTCTTATTATAGCCTCCTCTTACCCTTGTGAGATGTGTAGTTCACTCCAAGGCTCCATTGGCATGACTGTTGGTGGCCTCTCTCTCATTCTGAGCTCCTTCACTGCAAGCTCGGCCCATAACCTTTTAAATGCTTCTTTTCAACTATACATGAGTAAAAATCTCACATCAATGTTCATGATGCAACATACTCTTCACCGTTTGAACCTACTAGGTTCAATAAACAGAAAAGAAAAGAAAATCAATTGAGTTACGACAAATCACAGCATAGTTTAGAACTACTCTTAAGACTAAGCTGTAGCTAGGATATTCCAACATTATTCTTAAATGGCAAAATGCAAATCTTCAAAGCAACTCTTTTCAATATCCAATGTTTTGTCTTCACATTTACTATTCGTATTTTGTTGTCACCTCCTGGGACCACTCTTCCCAGCAACCAGTTACAAGCTGTTGTATTATGCATTAGCACGTAAGGCGTATTGAGTACGTTTCCTATCTTTAGCGCAGTTTTCATCAAAGAATCAGAAGTCAAAATGACTATGAAATTTTTATTTAACAACCATGAGAATTTTGCTTAACTTAGGTAGACCACAAATTAAAGTAACAATCTTTACAGAACATTAAAAATTGAAAGTATTGAAAAGAATAACTTACATAGAATCATCATTAGTCCTACATATCACCAGGCTTACCTATTTAGGCAATAAAAAAGAGCATACTTTGATACAGTACCTGCAAATAGAAAGCACTAACTGAATTAGACCTTTTGGCCCAGGTACAAGTAGCCAAGGTGAGAATCGAATGCTTTCACCACTTCTCTCGCCAGTATTATTCACTTTCTCTCGCCAGTATTATTAGTCCAAAGGGATGTAGTCCCGAAGGACTATTACTTTCGTTTGGGCGTTTTGCGTTGTTTCACAAAAATGTCCGATTCACTTTTCAATTTAGTGCTTATGTTTCTTTGTTGGTAATTGAAGTTGCATTGGGTTGGCTATTAGAATTTTTGGAATTGTAGTGTGTTGGTTATTGGGTCTGTACTGGATGGGTTGATGGAATTGTATTGGGTTGACTATTGGAATTATATTGGGTTGGTTTTTGTGTTCGTATTGGGTTTAGTTTAATGTTTGTTTCGTTCGGCAAGTTATTATATTATTAAGCAAGATCCCTTTGGATGTAATCTAAAATCTGAATCCTTTCAGGTTTTTTTTTTTTTTTCTTAATACTTTTGACTTTTGTTATGCAAAAATACCTAAAGAGTTTCGTTATGCAAAAATACCTAAATTTATGCTACATTAAGGAAGATAACATACCAGTTTGTGTTAATGATAAAGTTTCCATTTTCACATTATTCTTCGAAAGCACCCACTTACTCCTCTGTTGCAAATTCTTTGAGTATGTGACCAGTTTTTCAGAATTGAATGAAAAATCTGTTATCTAACAAATTGCTGAAATCTTTCTCAGGGATTTGACCAATCTATCATAAAATGTGAAGGTGTTAACGCTTCAAGATCATGTAGATTTGTTATCAAAGGGGAAATAGGGTAACTGTTGAATACTTCACTCTGATTTGGCACTCTAAGAAACTCTTCAGAAGTTAATTTTGCATTACCCACTTAGGCCTTTAAATGGTACTTGAAGCCCAGCTGCTCACAGTCCTTCAAAAGTTGGGGATTGGGTGGAAATAGAATTCCATTCAATACCTTCTGTAGCTAGATATCGCATTAATACCTCATCTGATTTGAACCTATCATACTATAAAACTTCTTTATTTCACTTTGAGCTCCAATTAGTGTTTTGGTATTATTACTTAAATAATATGCTATTTTAGAAGTATGTCTAGGAAAGAATCTTTTTAAAGCATTAAAAGATTCAGATGTAAGATCTGTAACCAATTCTAAATGTGTGACAGAAGTTATGAAAAAAACAAAATTACAAACATAAATTTTATTATAAACACCTTTTCTTTGGTGCTTGTGAGTGATAAAGAAAGGACCACAAAAATCAATGCCTGTACAATTGAATGCATAATTTTCATTCACTTGATCCCGAGAGGTAAGTTACCTAAAAGTTGATTTGTGCCCATTGGCTTAGCCTTGAAACAAGAAATACATTAGTGCACAAATTTTCTCCAAAATAATTTACCTTTTAATGGTAAAAAGGCTCACCAAACATATTATAGTGATGATTGAGCTCCAGCTTGCAAATATTTCTTATGAAAGTATTGTATAATATGTTTTGTTAGAAAAATAGTGGATGCTTCTGGCACAATTTTAGTTAACATTTTGTAACCAAATACCAACTCTCAAAACACTGTCACTGTCTAGACAAGGGTACAGAACTGTAAGAATTTATAGGCAATGATTTCTCTACTTTAATATTTTTAAACTTAGAAGAAAAACTTACTGCCTTGAACTTGTTTGACACAATATGATATTCTTTATTCAGACTTCTTCATAGTTAGAATTCTCAAATTTCTTGTTGCCAATAGTAGTTTGGCATTGTTGATAAATTTCAGAAACCACGCAATCACTCATTGCTTTTGCACTTTTACAAAAGATGATATCTTTGAAATCATTGATAACTCTTCTATGTCTACTCCAGCATCACATGAAGAGTGTTTCCATTCTTCTTTCAATGTTTCCTCAAAATTTGGAATTTCTCTTTAAGCACTTTGGGCAATTCCACCAAAGTTTATGAACTACCAAATTAACCAGATAAAATCTGTACAGTCAGCTGGGTTCTTCTTTCTCTGAATGTGACTCCATTTTTCAGTTGGAATTATAGCCTGAATATCTGACACTCTGTTGGCTACAAATGTTTGTCATCGGTTAGGCTCAGGCGTAAACCAAAGTAATACAATATTTGAATCATTCCATGCATGTATAGAATGAATTTATACTTGTAATGTATTTTTGACTGCTTGTATTAAGTGCCTCAACAAAATAACAGAGCATAATTCCAACTGCGGAATTGAAATTGGATTGATGGGAGCAACTTGATTTTTGCTATCTACAATCTTACTCAAATAGTTGAATGATTAGATCATCTACCATAAATATCTGCACCATAACTTTTTCCAGTGTATCACAAAATCCATGCAATTGAATCTTCAAAAGTTTGGATAAAAGAACATTTCTAAGAATGCAAATTAAATTTAAGTGTTGTATTTCTTTGCACATAGTCCTCAACTTTTACTCAATTTCTTCTGGAACTGGATCATCCCAGGCCAATTTAAATTTCCTAAGCTCTTGATAAAGAATTTTCATTGATATGAGAAAAAGTGCAATCAAACCCAAGGAATCAAATAGTTTAACTATCAAGGGTAATATAGTCATTTTGTTTGAATATCTTGACAGTTTAACATCGTAAAGTTACACAAAAATTCATCTTTACTAGAGTCCACTGCAAGCCAAGAACTTTAATAGCCTTACTTGCTATAACCATATAGGGCTTATCATTAATTAGATGTTTTACGTTTTCATTTTCTACCCCTGACCTTTTATTTGTAAACCATCTTTGGAGTTCTAACCCACCTTTTTTAAGCATTTGGTTCATTTAAACTATTAGTTAAGAACTCTCTCGAATGTTATCAGCATATCATCCACATAGAAATCCCTTAGCACTTTGTTGTTTTAGAGAAATTCTCACTTTTATTAATTGCTTATTGCTTCTGTTCTTTTGTCCCCAAGTATGGCACAGAAGCAATTCCATCATCACAGTATTCAACCGAAAAACTTGCATTTATTGCTTCAAAATATCGCTCCAGTATATTTTTTTTTTTAATGCAGTATGTGTAAGTTCAAATTTTGTTTGTCTATACATTTTCTCCATATCAGCAGTTATTGGAATATTATGATGCTTGAATCTTAAAAGAATGTTATTCAGGTAGTTGTGAGTTTTTGAACCAGTCATTAAAATGTCATTAAGAGAAACCCTAATGATGATTTTGCACTTGCATCAAACACTACTGTTACTTTTGTTGTTAAGCTTGACTCATTTAAGACAAAATGATGAGGTATAGAAAAACTTTCATTTCCAATTTACAGCCCACTAATGAAATCAATTCCATATGACCCAACAATAAATATTCTCACCTGAAACTTTTGATTTTAAATTTCTGGCACTGAAGAAGGTCTTTTCTCTAAATAAAAAAATCTACAAAAAGCCATTTCCTGAGAATTACCCAAAACTTTCTTATTAGGTTTGAAAGAAAGATCAGCTCAAATTTAAGGAACTTCCATGTTCATCATGATTAATCAGATTTTGAAAATGAACCTCAAACAACCTTTCTTTTGCTGCAAGAGGCTGTGAATCTGGGTTAGTCTCTAATTTCCAAAACGACTTAACTAATTCTTCAATATTTACACTTACATGGTTTACTGAACTGGATTGTTTAGGTATCTCAAAAGACGTTACCCGTGTAATAATCCAACCTAGCTTTGAACTCACAGCAAAAGGAAAATTTCTACCATGTTTAATAAAGTTTCCATCTATTAAAGTTAAAAATACATGTACACCTGATAAAATGTCAACTCTGCTTGAGTTTGAAATTTGTTGTACATTGATTAACTTTAAACACATTAATTTCTATGAATTGCATTTGGTTATATATTATTGCAACATGAGGCATAATCTGATAAAAAAACTCTAACCAAAACTTGAAATTATCATCATTTAGATATTTTAAAATTCCTGTTGCCTCTGCAATAGTTTGATCTGCATTTGATGTTGACTGAATTTCAGTAAGGCAATTTTGCTGTTGCAGAGGTTTTTAATGCACTTACAGTCACAGAATATATTACTTGAGGATGTAAGGACATGGTTAAAGTTTTCTGTAAAATAAAAGAACCGAAGAAAATGAATCAAATAGAATAGCTGAAAAATAATCTAACCAAGAAGAATACGGTGTATGATTTTTAAACAAAGCCCACCCGGAGTGAAAAAAAGAACCACCTCTTAACGGCACTCCAGATTCGGCACTGCAATAGCGACAGTGCTCTTCTTCCTCTCGGCCTCTTGCGCTGCTTCCTAAGTGCGCATGCGCAGAGCAGCCAAATACCACACGCAAGGAGTAAAAAGAAATCATGTTTCCAGAATTTTGGCACTGCAAGAGCGACAGTGCTCTTCTCTCTCCCTGGCTAGCGTTCTGTTTTCTGTGTGCGCATGCGCAAAACACCAAACACCATGCCGCTGGAATTAGCTCGCAGCTCGATACGAAAATTTTCGTACCATTTTCGTAAACTGGAAGATGACTACTGACAGGAATTATATATTGTAGATTGAGGATTATATATTGTAGAAGCATAAAGAAAGAATTAAAGAAAAAGAGGCACATTATATTAAATATTAAAAATAATAATAAGTGGAAATAGGGGGTTCTGCAGTTCCACAGTATTTATTACGAGCTGCCACTGCCTCTGTATATGCAGTATACTGTGATGAGGTTTCCTATAATGCTAATGTGCATGTTTACAATTTTTAACCTGATGTATGCTTGAAAGGTAATTGGAACATAAATTGTTATGTTTTATATATTCAGTTCTCTTCTGCACATCTTAATTGAAAGAATTGTGATCTTCTTGACAGTAAGTACACTTAGCATTTGCAATAAACATAATCGTTCTATTTATTGACACTTTGATATTTTGTCCTTGCATAATGGTTTAAAAATTCAATCAATTCACTTATTTTGGAGATTTTCTCTCTCTTTAACTGTTTTCTCACCAGAATTTAGTTGATGGATTGATGTGTGCTGGTTTGAAAGTGAAATTCAGGCGAACGCAGTTCGCAAAAGTAAGTTTCTGCACACTTACGCTATCCCAGAGTAGCAAGGTGAAGGCAATTTTAGAACTGTCAATTCATCACATCATGAAGAAATTCAGGAACAAAAGTGCTGAATGCCGAAGAAGTGAGAGAATTTCTGTGACAGCAAGGAATGTCAGTAAGGTGAATAGCTGAGACATGGACACCAGCATGAATTTTTCTGTAGCTTGTCAAGAAAGGAGGAAGGTGGGTGAATTCGTCAGTCAAAAAAGTTCCATCATATGTCTGATGCTGATTGGTCGAGATGGAGACTCTTGTCTGTTGGAATAGAAGTCCAGATACTTGGCAAGCAGGGGAGAGGGAGGTATAGGCGAATTAAGGATCTCGATTCAGAGCCAATCAATTCAGACATCTCATGGGGAAGAACTATAATCCTTTCAATGTAGCTAGTATATTCTAGATTATATGGAATCTCGTCCTCAGCTCTACACTTCTTGTCACAAATACTGCTTCCTTT
>KK117605.1:240914-265243 GCA_000611955.2 Stegodyphus mimosarum | reverse complement strand
TTTTTTTTTTTTTTTTTTTAGGGTGGAGAATATCAATCAAAAAAGGTTTATCTGCCAGATATTTTACACCCTAGTTTAAAGTAAGTATATTTATCTATTTAAATCTTCAGAGATTTCTGACTGGATTTTTAGAATTTTACATACATACAGGGTGATAAGCAAATAAGCCCTGATTTCAAAATTAAATATCTCTACAACAAAGATCGATAGAATTATGCGGTAAACTGTATGTTTATTAGCAAAACTGTAAAAATGGTGTACTAAAGTTTAGAAAATTTAGTTACAAAAATCGTTAACAGGTGGCACTCTAATCGCAATGACCTATCAATAGCCTTTAAAATGTGCTTTGAAGTCGAAAATGATCAGTACGACTGTTGGCTAGGGAAAAGAGGCTAGCGTAGAAAGTGAAATAATGTATTCCATGTTTTTTTGTTTCTGGAATTTCACCGATTAGAAGACAGTCCTACGCCAACGCGTCGCAGTTTTCAAAACCGATTCAATGTTCCAATTGGACCCGATGCGAAAACCATTCGCATGTTCTTCGCGAAATTCAAACGGACTGGTAGCGTGGCTGATGATCGAAAGGGAAATGTTGGACCTAGGCAAACTGTAGTCACTCCTGAAAATGTAGCCAAAGTTTCTGGAATTGTTCACCAAACTTCTAGGAAAAGCATCCGACGGATTGCATCAGAGACAGGTTTGAAGTACACGAGCACGCAAAAAATATTAAAAAATAGCCTACGGCTGTTTCCGTACAAAATCCAAGGTCATCAGGCCATACCCATGAAAGCTGTGCAACAAAGTGTTGACTTAGCGAATCAGATTCTAACAATGATTGACAACGGCAGATTTGATGTAAGCTGCATCTGGTTCACAGATGAGGCACATTTTCATTCGAATGGAATCGTTAATAAACAAAACGGAGATTTTGGGGTTCCAAAAATCCTCATTTGTGTGAAGAGAAAGCACTGCATTCGCCTAAAGTTACTGCATGGGCTGCGGTATGTACCAGAGGCATTACCCTTTTTCGTACGATAACTACTGAACGTTAAGTTACAATTTCGGAACAATTTGTCAGCATTCAACTAGCTTTGGAAGATCAACTGGTTCATGCAAAATGGGGTTCGACCAGATCGAACAGATAAAGTTTTTCGCTTTCTTCATGAGTACTTTGGGAATAGAGTAATTGCGTTAGATTATCCGCAATTTACTGACACAGGAATAACTTGGTCTCCATATTCTCCCGATCTGAGTCACTGTGACTTCTTTCTGTGGGGCGCATTGATAGAAACTGTCTATCGAAACAATCCCGCTACTCTAGATGAGCTTGAATCGTTGATTGGTGTTGCATAAGATTCCATTTCCATTGAGACATTGCAAGACATGATGTTAAATTTCATCGTTCGTTTACGCTACCTCATTATTTCAAACAGTGAACATTTTTAAAAAATTGTATTTTGATTGCAAAGGCTGCTTCACTTTATTTATTATTATTTTTTTTAATTTATTTATTTATTTATTTATTTTGACTCTTTTCAGAGAAAGAGTTTTCAGCTCATAGCACCACCTGTTAACGATTTTAGTAACTAAATTTACTAAACTTTTGTACACCATTTTTACAGTTTCGGTAATAGACATACAGTTTACCACATAATTCTATTGACCTTTGTCATAGAGATATTTAATTTTGAAATCAGGGCTTATTCACTGATCACCCTGTATTTTTAAACCGTTTCATTATTTAAATTCATCATATATTTCTTTTCTAAAGTATGATAAAATAATATGTTTTTAAAAATGCATTCATTCTTTTCTCAGATTAGCAAAATCAATTGTGTCAAAATATTTTGAAGACTTGATGTTGGATAAACAAGATTTTCTCAGCAACTCAGAAAACTGTGATAAAATTATTGCCATGTGTTTAGATCAAAATATCCTTTTATCATTTTTATAATGGAATAAATATTTTGTATTTTACTTATCAAAATTTATTAATTAATGAAAATTTGTATCTATTTTCATGTATAATTTTTAGCCAAATTTATTAATTTTTTATAAATTTTTATTGTTTTTGTTAAGAAATTAGTTTTTATTATTGCTAAAAAGTAAAGCTTGCATTAAAATTATGTTAGCATTAATTATTTGAAATGTAATTAATATGCTGACTGTATTCTCAACTGTGCTGACTAGAGTTGCATTTTGTATACAAAGCATAACTAATCTATGTATTTCTTGTAAATTTCCATTTATTTTTATATTATTCTTAAACATTTAAAGAAAGAAAACAAGAATATAGGAAGAGTTATTTCAGATATTTTTTCTCAGTTAATAAGTTATATAATATTAGTAATTAAAATAATTATGTTCATGATCAACCAGGTAGCATCCTCCCTACAGTTCAGTTCAAACAGTGACAGTGCTTTATATTCTAAGAGTTACTTATCTTATGATGGCCTTCTTCTTTATTTCACACATACAGATTCTCATATTTTATACTTTCACTAATAGTTCAAAACTCGAAGTTGCCCATAGCTTTAGCACCAGGAGGTGGGCATTTGTGGGCATCGAGAAACTGCACTGCATGGGAGACAGATGCAAAATCTCATGGCTGAAGTTTTATTACATTTTTTTGGGCACAAAAATGGATAGGTGAAAAATTATCAGAATAATGAACATGTCATAGTTAATGAAAATCAGAATGTTTTCTTGCTGAATGAAAATTATTTTAGGCTCTCAGAAAAGATATTTTTTCTGTTGTGTCAAGATATCTAACTTCTACATAAAACAACAATGGGCTTATTTTATATTCACAGCCACAGAAAAAGCTAGAGATATTGTGAATAGAACTGAACAGAACTCAAAATTTTTAGCTAAACTTCCTTGCAGACAAATAAGATATGAAGATGAAAAATGAACAATTATCTGCATAATTAACTTTCTTTAACATAAGATATATGGAAAAGATCTGATGAAATCCTCATTTGCAGATTGTGTAACAAGTGCCCAGAAATGGGCTCAAGTTAAACAAATAGAAGAAATTGCACTTCGACAGGTAATCATTAATTTATTTATATACTGTGGTATAATGTACTATAAAAGAAAGAAAGAAAAACTATCTTTTTCTTTATATTAGTAACTGTTCTATTTAAGTAAGCACTATTATCTTTTTCTTTATATTAGTAACTGCTCTATTTAAGTAATAAAACAATTCTTTAATAGAACACAGGACTGCTATCTTTTTATATTAATAACTGCTCTATTTAAATAATAAAATAATTCTTTAATAGAACTCAGGACATAACTTTTTTTCTAAATAAGCTGATGCATATATTTAAAATGATTTCCATTCCAGCATGTTTTTCTAAAATTTTATTTTTCTCTTCTAAAATTGGAAAAATAAAATTTTGAAGAATTTGAAAGAGAAAAATAAATATTTATACAAACTTATAACCCTTATTTCTAGAAAGGACTCAAAAACAGAAACAAGCATTTTATCACAGAAGTGATGTTTCAGTTATGTTACCCACGTTTGGACATCAACGTAACTAAAGGTTTGAACCATCTTCTGAAAGCTCCCTTTTGTGTTCATCCAAAAACAGGTCGTGTTTGTGTGCCAATTGATATCAACAAGGCTGATTCTTTTGATCCTTTCATGGTTCCAACTATTTCGTAAGTAAATTATGAAAATATGTATAATATTTTGATTTGGTATTTTGCATTGGAAACTTTAAAAGGCTCTATCACTTTTCAAATTATTGCCGCCAAATATTATCACGTGTTATATTTAAAGAAATTAAATAATGAAGAATCTCCATAAATGTATATATGTTTCTCACATTGTAATAAAACAATAGTAGCTACAGCCATCTAATTTTGAATAACGTAATCCTCCAGTCAAATATGGGCTTCTGGTAGCCCTAATTTGGAATTTGTTTTATCTATTTTACATTTTGTAAAACTTTGATTAACAAACTCAACGATTTCAAAGTGAGCAATGGCAACACTGTACAGGGGAGAAAAAATTTATCTCCAGTGCACAAGACTGCATTGGAAATACTATGTGCTCTTTTTAAATTATTTTATGATATTGCCCGTTGAATTGAATTTTATGGTTTAAGTGTGAAGAACATGATATTTAATAAATAAAGGTGACCACAAAATGTTAAAAAAAAAAAGCCCCTTTGAGCATAACATAAAATCTGAAAACTTTCAGATTTTTATTTATTTATTAATTATTTACTCAGACCAATTAGTGTTAAGTTATTAGTTTTTGTTCTGGAACTGCTTTTCTTTGAAAATATTATGACTTTCTATCTGAAATGCTGTATATACAAAATATTCTTTACCAGACTGAGAATCTGCCCCAGATAACATAATCTTAATGAGAATGTATGCATGATAACTAGTCGGTGTATTTTACACTTGGACAACTATAAAACTGCAAAATTCTAGTAGTTTGTCTGCCCTCATGCGATTTGCCTAAATCAAATAATTTTATCTAATCAAGTAGTTTTTCCAGAGTCAACTCTCATGTTTGAACAATCTGTCTGCACGAAATAAATCTCACTTCATAAAAATATTTCAGGCTAATGCATTTTGCAAATTGGGTTCTCATACTATTGTAATACAAGAGTAACTCATATTGAAGATTTTCTAACAGTGGTTTAGTCGAGCATGTAAAAGAGTTTTTAGATACAACAAAGCTGATATAGCAAGATGGAAGACAGGAGGTCAAAAAAAAATTATAGCAGTTCCTTGGATTTTGAGTAGTAACTTATCTGTGGCAAGTCTGGGTAAGAGCAAGTAATAAGATGAATGAATTTCGTTAGTTGATGTTCAGTCATGTGATTGCTGCTGATGATGATGGTTGGAGAAGGAAAGCACAAGAGGTGGTGAAGTGTGAAATATCTGGCGAAGATTGGTTGAAATTCAGAGAATTTATAGGAGGAATCAATTTAGAAGGATGATGAAATAAGAAGAGGAAAATAAATGCAATGCAATGGAAAAGAAAACTGCTTGTAATCTCATGATTACAAGCAGTTTTCTTCTGAAGTGCCTGTCATTGTAGTCATATGTTCTTACATAGCATGCTATTTTGCATGTTATTAATCTTCATATGAAATTTCTTTTTAAAGCAGGAATGAAAACTTTGATGGTTTTAATATCACATTTATGATGAAAAGCTTTGTTTCTAATAACTATCTGCAGTGCATGGCGTACCTAATAGAGTGGAGTTAAACTACTTAAATTTTCTTAATGGATGAATCACAAGCATATAACCAGACAGGACTGGCAGGGGTAATAATGAAATGCAATGTGGTGGTATAGATGAGTAATTTGTTATTGATAGATAAAACACTGTTCTGAGCAATTAAGGGGAAAAGTATAACTTTACATGCTTGGTACTTAAATAGAATATGTGAAATTTGAGGCTTCTGTGTAACAGGATAATCTGAAATAATACCTAGATATTGGACTTGCTTCGCCCAAGGGACTCAAGTATAGTACATAATAATTTGATGGTCATCATCAAACTTCGTTTTGGTGAATAAAGTGAGATCTGATTCTCTGTGTTGATTTTAATTCTCCATGCTTGAAGTTGGGACTTCAATGCATGAATATGGGTGTGGAGTACATATTTAACTGACAAGGGGGCATTCCCTACTCCTCTTCACCAATTTCACTCAAATTTATAGGGCATGCAGGGCTTCGCTAGAAATGAAAGTACCTGAAGTAGAAACTCCAGATGGCAAAGCGTTTAGGAAATAAAAATTCTGATGCAGCAGTTGGCGCGGTGGTAAGATCTCGGAGTACTAATGCGATGATCGTGGGTTTGACTCCCCATGTGGAGACTTATTTTTTCCCTTTTTCTCGATTTTTATATTATTATTTTTTCAATTAAGCAAAGAGGTAAATATTTTATTTTATTTATTTATTTATACTCAAAAGCCATGGAAAAGGTAAAAATTTCGGACTTTTCAAAAAGGGATTGTAATTAAAGAACATATGAAAAATACGATACTTTGTACATGAAAATTCAAAACTTTATTTGTCGACATTTGATGATTACATGTGCCAGGATGATATTTATCATAGAAAGAGGGAAAACAATAATTATTTCTGCATCTAGCACATGTTATAAAACCACATTTTTACAATAACATTGTTTCAATGTCTCCATAGAAAAACATACTTGATTTACATTCATAAAGCATTCTCTCTCATCACAAAGTTTAAAAGCGAACCACGCATAACGTAACATGTTACCGAATATTGGGGCGGATAATTGATGATGAACAATCGAATATATTTTTATGTTGGAAGTTATTTCTTTTTCTTGCTCGATGAAATAAGAACAATTTTCTATTTTTTTAATAAAGTTTTTCACCTGACGATAAAAATATACATCGCAGGGTTGCACCAGTGGGGTACATTTAGGGAGAATTACTTTGATGCTACATGTTGCCAATCCTTCTTCTTCTTGGAACAGTTCGTTGTATAATTGCGGATTTGTTTGTCCTCCCCACGCGTCAACCAGCAGAAGAAATTTGTGCTCTTGTAGAAGTTAAGACTCTTAACTTATGTACAAGAGAACAAATATCATCCCGACACATGTAATTATCGAATATCAACAAATAAAGTTTTGAATTTTTATGTACAAAGTCTTTTTGTATGCTCTTTAATTACAATCCCTTGTTGAAAAGTCCGAAATTTTTACCTTTTCTATGTCTTTTGAGTATAAATAAAATATACACCTCTTTGCTTAATTGGAAAAATAATATGAAAATTGAGAAAAAGAAGAAAAAAAATTCTCCACACGGCGACTCGAACCCACGATCATCGCATTACTACTCCAAGCTCTTACTGCCGCGCCAACCGCTGCTTGGCAAACGCCCTAATGTAAATGGCTTATGCAGTGCGAGAGCAACGTCAAAATTTTTCTAAACGCATGGCCATCTGGAGTTCCCATTTCAGGTACTTTCATTTCTAGCCAAGGCCTGCATGCCCTATAAATTTGAGTGAAATCGGTGATGACAAGTAGAAAATGCCGCCTGTGAGTTAAGAGATGCATTTTGGGGGAAAACTATAACATCATCTGTGTACAGTTGTATTTTGTGGGGAAGATGTTCTTCATGCAAACATTGAAAAAAGGACCAAGAAGTGACTTGTAGAATGCTGGCTAAAATGGGATGGCATGATGAATATATGTCGTTGACATGAGTGACAAGCTGTGTCATGTCTTTAAGATAGGAGTAAATGATGTCAGTGATGTTTCCTGGAAAATCCAGCATAACTTTGTTTGAGACCTTTCAGACATAGACAAAAGTTATAACCACATCAAGTAATATTGCACCAGTTATGAATTTATTTTAAAAACTGCAGAAAATCACCTCATTGATCTGCTACAATTGATACATGGTAGAATGCTTAATCTCAATCCATTCTGTTCAGGAATGAGAATCTTGTTCCATTCGTCAAATAGACGCAGCTGCTGAAAAAAGCACAAAGGATTCCATCTGCCAAATAAGTCCAGACCCACTTCCAAGAAGGCTAGTGGCTTTTAGTTTAGCTTTTCCTTTTATTACTGTAGTTACATTTTTGTTGAGATTGTACTGTATGTTGCTACAATACAAATCGTTCTATTTAATCTAACTAGCATATAAAGTATGGTTTAATTTAATAGGTTGTAAACCTTATCTAACTTGAAATTGGTCTCTAAAAATTAACATGTCCTCTACTCCTGGCAACTGTGACATAACATTATAGCTATTCTGGATATTTCTTTAAAAGTTAGTTATTTTATCCAGATTGATTGTTTGTAACAGCCTGTTTCACATGCTTGAATTAATTTAGTTAAGATATAATTTGATAGACAGCAATAAAGTTCATCACTATTTCAGAAATTTTTAATTGTAGTAATTAAAATTATTTAATTTTGAATATTCATTAGTTTATTAGTGTTTCGAAATATCATCTCCAAGTGGAATATTTTGATAGTTTCTTTGGCAAATAAACCTTTTCCCCACAAATTTTCTCTTAACTTAAATGGTTTTGTATCTATGAATTTAACTTTTCAGAGAAACTGCTTACTGTATGCACAGTTAAATTTGAGTGCAAATTCTATAGAAAAAATTAACAGCCTAGCATAAAAATATCCTTTTGTTCTGAACAATTAAGAGGAAAAGCATAACTTTCTACTAACTTTTAATTGTTTCTATATAACTTATAATAATTAAGGCAGAAAGTGTAACTTTTTAACATAAGAGTATCATAACCATTTAAAAGTTTAATGAGTTTAGAAAAACATTTGCAATTTTATACTCATTGTGCTACAAATATTGTAAGAACAATATATTTTGTTCATATAAAAAACAGTAGAAATGCTGGTAAATTTTAAAAAATCTATTAATAGATACATTTTTATATCTGAATTTACTGTTCAAAAGTATTCAAAGAATTAATTCAAAGAAATGTCTTTGAATTTTTTGTATGCATTAATATGTGACTATCATGAAAATTTTAATATTAAAACTTTTTAGGAGCCTTTGCAGAGAAATTGATAGATTTGATGCAACTATCAAAGAAGAAATGAAAGATGAGGCAGGGAATGTTGACTTGGAACTATCTTCTGTCAAGATTGATGATTACAGTAAAACAAGTCTCTATCACAGTATCGAAATTTTTAAAAACTTTGTAAATAATTTGTGTTCTACATAGGCATATATATATATATATGCTAATACCTGTACAGTAGCATTAAATTTAGATCAGTTGTCTAATATTTGCTTGATTTCTAATCACTTTTATGGACTTTTTCCTTCTAAATTTTCTATAAGTAACTACTTATTCGATTACTTTATAAAAAAATTTGTGCACTAATGAAGAATTTTACAGGCGTGCTTTAGTTACCCAGAAAAACTATGTTCATTATAAACTATTTTAATAATAAACATATATTGATTTCCATAATGCTGTTATAGATTTTCTTGAGGCATTAACATCTAATATTGACTAAAAAAGGAGAGAGGAGGAATATTTTATTACATTTTTCTAGTATTAAAAAAAAAGGCATTTATGAGTAAATAAAATATTTTATTCTATATTTTAATACATACATATTTAACAATAATAAATAACAAATATCACAGATTAGAACTCATCATGGAAACTACGAGCTGTATCTACCATTTTGCTTCCTAAAAATGAATCTTTCTTTGCAAGTACTTCTTCCAGAGATAAAAGCTGATCTTTGTTAACATCAGCTAATTTAATGAGTTTTTTAGCTTCCATTTTAGAATGCACAGGATTTTCTGGATCATTATACATCTAAAATAAAGACATTTTTTATGTTACCAATACATTTCTGTTAACTTTTAAGAATTTATGAAACTCAAAAATAGAAGAAGGGGGATGCAACAAAACAATTTCCTCCTACCTGCAGATAAATGCCATTAGAAAAAAAAATTATATGCTTACATACTAAATTAAGATCTATTGAAAACAATTTTGTACCACTGTAAGGTATTTTGGTGATTATTATTAATTGTTAATAACTTAAAAGATATCCACCATCATTTGAAAGTTCTGCATATTTATGCAGATAATAAAACTGAGGAAGTAAATATACAGTAGAAGTTCAGAAATCTGCAATACTTGGGACCAGAGGTTGTGTGGAGTTTAGGATCTTGTGGATTTCACAGGACAGAAAAGATAAATCATAATATTCAGACTAAAAGTGCAAAATAAATAAAGCTTATTGGATACATTTAATTAAATCATTATATACAATAATATACATTATTATATTAATTTATTACATGCATTAAATTATATATATTTATTATATTACTCATTAGTCATACCAGGAATATTTTAAAAGCATTAAGAACATGCACAAATAAAGACACATAAAAATAAGGGATATAAATAAAGCATAAAATACTTCAATTTTGTTTTAATATATTTCAAACATTTTTCTGCTAGAGGTTTGTTTTAAAACCTTTAGAGACTCCAGAGTATTTTTTTTTTTTTTTTAATTAGAAAAAGCCATATCTCTTGCTGTGTGACACAGCTGTATTGTTCTAAATATGCTAGGTATTTTTCACCATGTTCCAAACCCTCATTAAAAGATATTTTTTCACTCCTATCAAATTAACTGTGTCCATGTCGAAATCATTTTCTTGCTGCGGCAAGTTCAAAACAGAGCCAATGATTTCATCATCGGTCATCTGATACGCCAGTATTGGTTCATCTGACTGAACACATCATCCATATTAAAAACCTTCTGGGTTAAGATTTTTTTCTGCCACTAACACAGAATCATTATTATTTGATAATTATGATGTCGTTATTGGATATTTTTTCTTTGGTTTTTCATTCTCCATGTTGCAGTTTCTGGAACCTATAAATTAAATGTTTATATTTCGAGAGGCAGTGCGGATTTCAGGTCGGCAGATTTTTGGTATTTGACTGTATTAACAAATTAAACCTACACTTTTAAAGAAAATGTGATTTTAATGAGTGGACTATCAGTGTACTACATATATATTGTCTAAATAGGATTAACTACTATTTCCTACTTTGCAAGCAACAAAATATCTGCATATAGGGTTAAAGAAGAAATTACCAGTAATTCTTCTCTTGAAACTCTTCCATCATGATTGAGGTCTATAGTATCTCTAAACTCTCTGGTTCTCTGTTGTTTCCATTCAGCTAAAGATTGGTTGGTTTCATCAGGATCAGGCATTTCTACAAACTCTTGCTCTGACAGCATTTCATCCCCATCATTATCTATACAAAATAACATAAGAAATTACAGCATAACTTCAGGTTTTGTATTTATTGTAATTATCAAGTAAGATACTTTTAGAAGATTATTATTTCATTCATTTTAATAAATTTTTATACATGTATAGCAAGGATAGCCATAGTGCAGCTTCTGCAGGCAAGTGGTGCTGCTCTTGTGCAAAGAAAACTACTCACTGTCCAAAAGAAAGTAATTATTTCTTTCTACAAAATGATTAGATACTTTTTCCCATTTGAAACCTGTTTCACTGCTTTTAAAATGATGTAAATATTGACTTGTGGCTTTTGGAAAATCTAGTTGCAACTGTCAAACATTCCTAAATTTCAACATGTGGCTCTTACTGTGATGAAGTTTGGCCATCCCTGAGATTCTCCTTTAACTCAAATTTTGAATAGTTAATATTACATTTTTTATGAAAGACATGAAATCAGCTAATAATTCTACTTTAAGTTCTGTTTAACATTTCTACTATACAAAGAATCCTAAGTCGTGAGATTTTTTAAAGATTCATAAAAAATTTTAAAAAAAAATTATGAGGCTTTTGTTTGCTATGATAGGAATTCACATTTCTTCCAGCAGCAGAAGAAATTTTACTTAAGAATTTTGCTGACAGATGGTGTTGCTCCATAGGAAGCATTAATATATTGTTTTAGAAGCTGCTTCCTACTGCTTTATATCAGTCTTTGTATTTATGTTTACAGACTTTAATATGCAGTAACTATGAATTAAGTTTGGTTGATAAACCTTTGCTGTGAAAATCTGTGTAGAAAATGAGCTTTTTAACTAAGTTCTGTATGCAGAAAAGAATGGAAAACCATGCTGTTTGAAGTTACAGCAGCAGACCATCACTTGTAGAATCCTATACATACAAAGTAACAGCACAAGCGGATTGTAGCAATACTGTTAAAATGAAATGCAGTTAGTACTAGGGAAGATACTACAACTATGAATCCACCAAACTGTTCAGCACTGAATCTTGCATAATCTGTTGCATGTCCTTATGCTTATAAGCTGCATTTGACATTATCAAGTGATATCTATATGGTTGCCTTATTGATAATATTGCTGATGATTCACAATGGATTGTGGACATCCTTACAATAGGTGTAGCATTTTATTGCACAAAATGTTTGATACGTATAACTGTCAAATGCAGGCAAGAGATAATCTCCAAGCATACACAGAGATTAGTCACTTATATTCTACACTGCCTGGCCTCCTCAGCTGCTGGATTTCAAAATCTGTGTTTATTATCATTATTATTATTTTTATTTTGAGACTACTTTAAGTCTTTGATACAACTGAGCTCTTATTCCTTGCAAAATTAGAAACATCTTGGTCCTTCAAAGTCACTTCTACAGAACCCCATGCTCAACATATATAGTAAATGATGTACAGAATATGATTTCCTACAGTGAGAACATACTACATGTTCGATAGTGTGAAAATGTGCAATGAGGCAAGAAATGGCATTTAAGTGAGGCATTTGTTAAATGCCATATGAAGAGTAGGATTACAATGCAAGCACCATATGTTAGCAAAATTTTGAACTAAAATTATTTTGTTGCCAGGAAAAAATCAGAATTTATAGTATGAATTATGCTGTAAACTGCATCCTCAAGAGCAACTCACTCATTCTTCATAATTTTTTTTATATAAAGTATCATGATTTTTGTTCACTTTGCATATCTTAATTCTCAAGTTGAGAAATGAACTTCTTTTTTAAACTCACTTTTATCAAAGT
The DNA here is from genome assembly GCA_000611955.2 of Stegodyphus mimosarum. Lineage (NCBI taxonomy): Eukaryota > Metazoa > Arthropoda > Arachnida > Araneae > Eresidae > Stegodyphus > Stegodyphus mimosarum. The sequence continues at coordinate 252,692 of KK117605.1, read as the reverse complement.
GTAATTATTACTAGTGTTACCAAGATATTTATGATTATATTTGACATCAACTGCAGCCTGCTCCCTCTCCAATAACAGATGCACATAATGAAGTTTTCGTGAAAATTAACATTTAAAAAAATTTTCAAACTCTAAATATAGTTAAAAAAAAAAAAAAAAAAAAAAACTAATACAAACACACACTCATTTACACTACAATTCATATAACACAAGCATCCTAACAAAAACTCTTTGATAAACAGTGCACAAATAATTATTCTGTACCCAAACAAAGTACATAATAATTAAATATAAGCAAACAACGATAAAATGGGCTGCAAGCTATAACAGTGAAATACACAGCTATTATTACTGGATCTGTTCACAGCCTTTCATTTTAATGTATGTGACTTTGTAGAGACATTAGGTTATTTCGTAGCAAGAGACATGAAAAATTAGCAGCGCCTTCGCCGGGAATCGAACCACGGACCTCTGAAATACCGGCTCAGTGTGCTGACCATTACACCACGAAGGCATGCGAAGAAAGAGGGAGAAACACCTTATATACTCCCCTTTTTAAAGGGCGACTAGGGTTTTAGGGGACCTAGTCGCCAAATCCTGGGTGTAGAGAGTCATCATCCACAACCCTTTTAGTTCGGGCGCCAGTGTAGAGACATTAGGTTATTTCGTAGCAAGAGACATGAAAAATTAGCAGCGCCTTCGCCGGGAATCGAACCACGGACCTCTGAAATACCGGCTCAGTGTACTGACCATTACACCACGAAGGCATGCGAAGAAAGAGGGAGAAATACCTTATAACTTCTTCAGAATGATAACTTCAACAAGAGAAGGTCCTTGGCTGACAGTTGTGACTTGAACATGGCTGACAAAAAATCTGAAAATCAAACATTATGGATATTTCCCATTTTTCTACTATAACTAAGTGTAGGTATATTGGACACCAATACTTTTTGTAAGGCAAATATACTTAATCTCAGTCTGATGATATAATTTAGCCATTTTAAAATAGTATTCTTATTTTTAAATTCACATTTAACTTTAAAATTTTACATTATCATACTGAAGTTTTTAACCAAAATCTCTAGTTTTATAGAAATATATTAAACAGAACTTCATGAACATTTTAGAAAATTACATATGTTGAAATACATGAATAGTTAGAAACGAATTTCTTACAAAAGGAATTAAAACAAAGAGCAGATTTTTCTATTTTGTGGCCTGGTTATTATTTAAAATCAACTTGACCTATATGTATATTATCAATAGCAATGTATTTTTTTTTCTAAACTGCAATGTAATTTACAAAAAAAAATACCACTTTGATAATTATCAGCACATAGTTTGAATTAAGAAATCAAATTATAAATTCCACATGTTTTTAGGAATAATATTAAAAAATATTTTATATGTTTATCATTACAATACCTAAACTACCAATGATATTTAAAAATATTTTATATATTTAAAATATTCATCATTACACTACCTAAACTACCAATGATATCATTAACCATGTTGAGAAGAGAAACATGACTATGTTCAGGATGGCGAAAAGTCAAGAATTCATCAATATTCAGAGCATCAGGATCCGAATTGGCAGCTTCTGACCAAGCAGCTTTATCCAAAAGTATTTTCTCTTTTACTGTAATTAAATATCAAATCATCATGTTATTTCAATAAATGAGAAAGCACAGAGAAATATGTATTAGAAAAAGACTGAAGTATATTTATTAAGCAATTTTAAACAGGAGTAATAAAATACAAAAACCATTTTCTAATTCTCTTGTTATCATTAACAAAGAGGAGAAAGTTAAAATAGAAAAGTGTCTACAAGTATCAGTTTTATATCAGCAGTGATATGATTTAAACAGTGTATAATTTGACCGCCTTATCTGCAACCATGAGTGCAAACACACATGCGCCATTCGGACCGAATTATTCTCAAAATAGGGTGGAAGGACATTCTGTCTTTCCGGAGAAGACTTTCACGTCGTAGCAAGCAATAAGTCCCTTTTGGAAGAGTCCATATGCTTAGGCAGAATGCCAGCCAGGGTTGCGTTTGAGACAGTCGAACTATATACTAGTTGTTTCATCCAAGAATGAGATTCCTACTGACTTCTAAATTGATGGAAACTGTAGTCTCCTCATGTTTCATACAAATATAAAACTTAACATAAGCAAGTCCTATAATGTAACAAACCTATGAGTTCTCTACCAGAGACAAAAGGAAGGAGGCAAAGCCATAGCAGATTTAGTATTAATCAGGGTGCACCCCGGGGAGGTCTGCTACATTACACGTATCATTAAGCGAATGACTGCCGTAAGACTAACCTGGTTTCTCGAACACCACGGTCTTATCTGTAACTCTCAGATGGGTTTTAGACGTATTTATTCCACTGCCCAACAGGTGGCCTACCTTAGCCAAAATATTAAGGATGATCTCAACAGCCGCAGATCTGCTTTGTTGACTTCTCGTCAGCATATGATAAGGTCTCGCACCCTAAGTTAATTTATAAGCTGATTTCCATGGGAATTAGTGGCAATATGTTGCGTTGGCTATGTGATTTCCTTGGCCAGCGGTTTTGTTCAGTGAAATATGGAAAATCATTATCCATATTCAAACAAATAGAATCTGGACTTTCTCAAGGCACTGTTTTGAGCATTATACTGTATATTTATATCAACGATCTGACCAATTCATTGGAAAGCATTCCTGGGATAAAAACTGCTCTGTTTGCTGATAACCTGACAATGTGAGCGAGCGAGCCAAAGAACACCCAGGACAGGCTTAATGCTACACTTAATAAAGCCCTTGAGCAACTCAGTTTTTGGTATTCTGACAATGTCATGTCTGTTAACAAATCCAAAACAACCTGCTAGTTTTTCTCCCTAAATAGGTGTCCTTTTGTACCTAACTTTAAATTCCAGGGCATGGCAATTCAAAGAGCAGAAAGCATGGAGTATTTAGGTTGCGTTCTGGATTCTAAGTTGAGTTTTAACAGACATGTTGATTATGTATGTGGAAAAGCTGTTAAAAGACTTCCAGTTCGTAAAAGGTTGGTTGGTTGCAACCAAAACACTTTGAATACCACCTTCAAGCTTTTCATTCAGCCAATCTTCAGTTACTGTAACAAAGTTCTAATCTCTGCTGTTACTAGTATTATTCAAAAACTTGAAACTGTCCAAAACCACGCTCTCCATATTATTATTGGTGCTGTAAGAACCACTCCTATTCTAGCAATGCAATGTTTAACTCTAAACCCTCCAATAAGAAACATTGAGTCCTTCTTTAAAAGCTGATCCGCCTGCCCAACAATACTTTTTGGAGGAATTACGACACCAATGCAGAGAGAAATCTTAAAACTCAAAAAGAGTTTATACAATATGCTTATTTTGCAGCCACTGACATGAATATCCACTTCAGCCCTCAACTTCTCTATAGGCCTGTTTGCCCTTTGGGATATGGAGGGATCTCGGTGTGTCTGAAGCTGGATATGAAGATTAGTAAGAGTCATATGAGTGAACAACAGGTTCATGCCATTGCTCTATCTACCATTGAAAACAAATATCCTAGAGACACATGGTTACATGTCTACACAGATGAATCAATGTTTAACCATGAAGGCGGAGCAGGAGCCACCAGGATAAGGCAAGGAGAGCACTGTGTGACTCTGCCAGTAAGACATGGGCCTCACTGCTTGAGGATACACAGTTGATCCCAGATTTTCCTAGACGTGCAGCTGTGGCATCTTTCCACCTTACTACAGGCCATGATTGTTTGCCATACTTGTATTGGCTTGGGCTTTATGATTCTCCCTTATGCCCTTTGTGCAGGAAACATCAAATTTTTTATACTGTTCATCTTGACTCGTGCTCTGCACTTGTGTTTTTAAACTGTAAAGTTCAGAAATATTGGAAGTCTAGAAATCTAATGGTGTCACAGCCAATCTTCTGGGCATTTGTAATAAATAAATGACTTCTCTACCAATGACAGTTAGTGTATACAATTGTAAAATTTTCTTTTAAATTTGAAATTCTAAGATTATAATCTCCAGACTTAGTTTTTATGGTACAAAACAAATCCTCCCACAATTTGAAAGTTTTTCCTAAGAAAATAAATGAACATCAGTATAAAGCACCACCTTCAAAGAATGTCAAACCGCATGGGACAAGGCACATAATGACACTTTTGAGGTCATCTTTCATTTTTCAAGTTAGATGTTACTTTGTGATTTTTGACTTGCATACCGAGAAGCCCAGTTTCAAATACCCATTCAGTGACCAGAAAATTTCTCACACAGCACTTGAAAGACATGATAACCTTGACCAATTTCCTTTTGAAACATACACTCAATCACCAATAGTAACTATGTAAGAAATAAACATAATCTGGGCTGGTAAACTTTCACGAAGTAACAGATACTTTTTTATTCAAAATACACTGTCATAGGTTTTAATAATCGTATTGGCTCTCTGTGAGGTTGTGGTTTTTTGGAAGAAGATGAAACCCAAATCGCACTTGAGTCATAAAAAAAAAAATCTGGAGAGTCCGAGATGACTTTCTTAGGGCTAAAAACTAGTCTGAAATGACTTTCTTAGAACTGGTGTGAAAATCACAGCTGGCTTGCTGGTCAAAACATCATTTTTATTTTTTACAGGAACAATTATTCAGAAATGTACTTCTGGTTAAAACTGACACAACAATAGGTGTGCTAAACATGCCCCACAATTTCGATATACATAGTTTACATTTTAGACAACGAAGGTGGCGAGGTGAGAGACATGATTTATTCAGGCAGCAGCAAACTAAAAAAAGCAATATGTACTCACTTCAGCCCTATTTATGGCCAGAAAGTCATTGTGTTAATTCTGAGCAGGGACTGAGTTACAGATGTCGCATTGCAGAGAAAGAAGTGACATTACATATGGCAGAGTGATGCAGCAAAATGCATCCTTTGAAGTGAGGATTCGTTTAATTAAAACTTATGAATCTAAGGATCTATTGTCAATTGATTGCAATTAAGTTTAATAATTTTGTTTCATAGTTTTATATTTACATTATTTTTAATAATTTTGTTTCATAGTTTTATATTTTACATTATATATATATATATATATATATATTCTATAACTATGAAATTACAGAATTTATATAAATTCCAATATATATATTCAGTACCTATGAACATTTTAAGATAACACAACCAGTTCAGCCTTTTTTTAAGAAAAATACAAACATACCTTTTCTTTTTAAATGTTTATGATTCTCTGGATGATTTTTTGCATATGTCTTATTAAAACCTTGCTCTATCATAAAATTTACATGAAATTCTTCCCAGCTAACACGACCTGGAATAGAATGAGAAAAAACTAATTTAGAAACTGTAAATAAAAATTATGGTGAGAAATTGATACACTTATCACTAAAATAGCTAGTATATTATTCACGTATAAAATGTTTGTAACATCAAAAACCACATTATAACCACATAAGATACCTGTTTTTAAATGAAACTATCTGCATTGATTTACAATTTAAAATCTACATAATGAAAACAGTAATTTTAAACTAAATGTATATGCAAAGAAAACACAAATGTAAATAAGGTTACAATTTTATTAGTGTCTGTGGGATACTTTTAGATCGAAAAGCTATAGTATAATTAATAACTGATACGCTAGATAGGAAAACAGGAGATCTTAATATCCATTATTATAAAATAAAGAATCTGTGAGTGAGGATATGAGTTTACAACACTGCAGAAAACTAGTGGCACCTAAAGGCATCATGTTTTGAACAAACACAGTCTTGCACCTGGACATGTGCACTTTGAAACACAAATTTAAAATTACTTTTTTATTTATTTAATGTTTCATGTGAATTTATTAAATTTTTTATGTTTTCCATGCCTAGGTATGGTATTTTATCACTCCACAATGTCAAATTTTACATTATTACACACTGTAGGCATTTCGGTTTCAAAGTGTGTTCTACTTCTATATGATACTTTTCTGTCAAAGCCATGCTACACATTTTTGGTGCCATATTGGTGCAGTTTGGCTTCTTTCTTTTCTCATGCCCTTTTCTAGATTCTAAAAAGTTTTTTCACTGAAACATTTTTTCCCAAAGTTTCCCTCTTTTACTAAATTTTTAGCAATAATATTTTTTTTCTTTTGGTTGATTTTATTCTTGAAACCCATTTAAAAAAGAAGAAATATGAAATAAAAAGAAAAAAAGCTAATTATATTTATTGTTCTTTAAACGATTAAATAAAATGTGTAAAATTAAAATTAAAAAAATTTTAATAAAGCTTTCAGATTTTATATTACACTTAAAGGGGCATTTTTTAACACTTTGAGTGTTACCTTTATTTATTAAATATCACAAAACATTTAAAAGACCATATCTTTAGAATTGCAAATACACAGTCTTGCGAGCTGGAGATAAAAATGTTTTTGTTTTCTGTACAGTGTTATCATTGATCACTTTTTAAATCGTTGAGTTTCTTAATCAAAAACTCATAAATGTTTTACAAAACATGAAATAGATAATAAAACAAATTCCAAATTAGGGCTTCCGGATGCCCATATTCAGTGAAGGATTACGTTATTCAAAATTTGATGGCTCTAGGTACCATTGTTTTATCACAATGTGAGAAACCTTGTGATAAAAATATTTATGCAGATTCTTCATTATTTAATTTCTTTAAATATAATACAGGGCTCTAATATTTGGTGGCAACAATTTAAAAAGTGATTTGCCATTTATCAAGAATCAATGCAAAATGTCAAAATGAAATTAATAGCTCTTCTGGGATAACGGCCATTGGGCTAATAATTAATAAACACTGCAATAAAAAAATTACATAAGACTAAATAACAGCCATAAAATTAAAAATGGCATTATGGTAGAGAAATTTCTGCTTTGGAATACATGCAATTCAATATTAATTCTATTTACACAATGAGTGCCACCATATTACAAAATGGTGATGAAAGGAGATGCAACAAAAGCCCACAGGGAAAAAAAAAAAAAAAAAAAAACCACTGTAATAATTGCCCCCGTGACAAATAACCACATCGATGAAAGCGCACATTGTTAAACGCCCACATAATCAAAAGGACGTATGGTTTGTAATACTGTAAAATGTATTTATAATTTTAATTACAATAAATGGAGTATTCAGATCTGAATTTTAATGCCTCAAAAATATGTCTGTTTGTATATTTTATCACTACTTTATTTGTTTATTTTATTAGGTAGAAAAGAAACTTTCTGCTCTCTGATTAAGTGATTAGATATAATGTGTCGATGATAAATCTAAAAATGCATTTTATTATTTATTTACTTATTTAACTTGGGTATGTGTATGTGAAAATGAAAAATATCATTGTGAAGTTTCTCACATACTATTTTTAAGGTAATATGACTGAGATTAAATATAATTATATAATTATGTTTCATTATTAAAACTATTAACTGTTAACTGAAAACACTTGAATTTTATTTTCTTCCTTTTTAGTTTTTGACATAGTTAAAACAGTTTTACGTAATTAAGCACAATGAAAACTTGGTTAAGAGATATTTTATTCTTTACTTTAGACTGAGCTTATTATCAAAGTTTAAACATATTTCTGACTGAAAGCTTTTTTGAATGTAACAGTTATAATTTGGCAATTTTCTACAGATATACTCTTTTAGATTTCTGAATAAATTAAAACTGTGAGCTGACATGTTATTAGAAAATGAATTCCACATGTAACACCTTAATCTTTCAACTACAGCAGTTTGGAATTTAAGTGTTTTTAATTTTAATTTAATAGGTGCACATATCTACAAATTGAAGTACAATCACCTCAAACTATAGTAATAAATAATGTAGCATGTTAGTAGACTTTGGAAGATTACAAATAAATATGCATACAATAACTTAGCATAAAATTTTGTAAGTACATGAATATATATTTATGGAGTCATCAGAATCAAAGTTCTTCATTTTTAGATTCTAAGTACACACATATAAATTCATCATTCATTAATAGTATTATGTATAGTAACAGAAAATTAATATTAATGGTTTAAATTGTAATTTTTTAATAATCTGTCTTGCATTAGCTGTATATTTGTTAAAGATATGGATATCAGTTATATATCATGAAAAATAAACAGAAAGCCATTAATCTTATATAACAGCTGATTTTGAAAGAAAAGTTAGAGTTATATAGTTATTAAATCTCTTTAGTGTAAATAGCCGTTTTCTAATTGGCATTAGATTAAATTAATTCCATTATCCATTAGAGAATAATTATAGTAAATCATATCTATTGACCACATTTCTAAGAGTTCACCTTTTGAAAGAGACTTTTTTTTTTTGAAAGCATAAGCAAACATTGGCAGTGAATATCACGTTTCTAAGACCATCATATCTACAGAGCTCCAAAATCCTTTAATCCTTTCAAACCATGAATGGTTACGTTTATACAGGGCTCACTATATTTTTAATAAAACATCTACATTAATCTCAATCATACATTTGCTACATTTTTATTTTCTGTCCAAGCAGAGGAACAGTGGTTCTATTGCTTTAGAAGTATGTGAAATTAAAAAAGTGGATACTATATAACAAAAATGGAATTAGATTCAAATACAAAGCTCTTGAACATGCTCGAAATTAATTATTCTGCTCAGAATAAATTTATCTAAAGGAAATCTTTAATAAATAGTAGAACACAAAAGCTAAGTCAGGTCAAAGTAGTAAGGCTAATCTCATCTGAACATGTCTTCTCTTAATCCTAAAGTGACTTTTCGAACAGCAAATGAAACAGGAAAGAAAGAATAAGTGGGGATGGCAGCGGAGAAAATGGCACTAAGTGCCCATGCAATCAGCCCTTTCACCGGGATTAGAACCCCGGACCAAACTGCCAGTGTTCAGCATTTTTACCGCTTGACCACTGGAGAGCCTTGTTGCCTACATGAAGGCTTAAAAAACTTCATGACTGATGTTTTCTTAATGTACAGCTTTTATTTCATGTTTTATTAATTTTTATTCATATAATTAATTATTTATATTTTCCCATATTTGAACTTCTCAGATTTACTTTCAAAGGAAGAACGTCTAGAAAATTTCATGAATCAAAAATAAATCATGAAGTCTTAGATGTGATTGGTTCTGCCAATCGAAATCGAAAAGAAAAATTTTTCACCTTTAGAATGTAATATATGTAAGCTGTTATACATACTAGCTTACCTCAACAAATGCTCAAAATTTTTTTCTATTTTAAAATCAACAGAAATTTCTTTATAAAACTAATCCCAATAAAAAGTAGAATTTTACTTAATTTTATATTTGAATGTTAACTTCAAAACTGGAACTAATAAACAAGTTTTAAGGTTTAATCATTCACAGGAGCACGTAAAGTGTAAATGACCTTCTGTAAGATTGCTAGTGACTTCTCACTAATCAACAAGGACAACCAACGGCTGAGCGGTAAAGTTGCAGAACACTGGTAGTTTGGCCTGAGGTTCGAATCCTGCAAACAAGCTGGCTGCATGGGCATTTTCGTTGTTTTCCCCATGTGCAATGTGTATATTTCTAAGTTTATCTTATAAAGTCCTCTATGAAGACATCCCTTCCCTTGAGGCTTTGCCGTAATCACATAAACCAAACCAAACTCACTAGTCAACATGGTGTTCAGTAACAACAGAACAAGGATGAAGGTTGAAACCTTTTATTCAACAGAACTATGTACAAGAGCACACCTTGTGCTTAACATATGGACCATTGCTTGTTGTGTTATGTTACGTTACGTAGAAGTGAAGGAGCCACCTAATATTTATCCAAAGTAAGTAGGTATTAGCCCCACACACTAACTAGAAAACCAACAAACCTTCCGGCGTCCGCGAGTCATGATGAAATTGTGACTCCAGCTAACACTGCAAGTTCTTCCAGCGGCATCAGCTGCACTCCTACCTTTCAGCGTTAAATTCACTCCAGTAAAATGCATTACATTATTACATTATATGATATACATAATGATACATAATTGTACAGGTGCATGTTTTATGGCATTATCTATTGTAATGGGTACAGGCATCATGTTTCAGGACATTACATATTGCAGTAAATACAGGTTATGTTCCCAAATTACAAATCATTTTAGCAAACATAATCTGTTTACATCAGTGTTTACTAGCAAATTTAAGACAGAAGTCAGCTTTGTAAAATTGTTTACAAAGCTTACTTCATTCTGCATATTTATGCTTACTACGTACATTTAAGTATTGTTGTGTTGATACTTTAACAGTTAGATCATCAAAATATTGAATTGCTAAAGTATCAGCACAACTAATAAACTTAACATTTCAAGGTAATAAATTAAATAGTAGAATTCAAGATTAGCCTAACAGACTTGCTCAGCCAATTAACTTAATGGTGCACTTAATGCAACGACCACAATGGCTAAACCCTGATACCGCAAGTCGACGTAGCCAATACTCGCATTCCCTTTCAATCTCAAAAGCTTTGCCTTAAATATTCTTAACTCATTTGCGTCCTAAATACGTTTACCTACTAACTCGTTTACATTTTGGTGAGGAAGTGGAAACTAGAACTGACAGTACAGGTTGAAATGCCAGCATGCCTTCATGGTGTAACGGTTAGCACACTCGACATGTATTCGAGAGGTTCAAGTTCGTGTTCCTGTGAGGGGATTGCTCATTTTTTATGTCTCCAGCATCAAAAAAGTTCTAATAACCCTACAGTGGTGGCCAAACTATATTTTTAAAAAAACGTGGTGAATGATGACTCTTCCCCACCAGGATTTGGCAACTGGGTCCGTAATCCCCAGTCGCCCTTTAAAAGGGGGTGTATACAAGGTATTTTCTTCTTCCTACCAGCATGCCTTCATGGTATAATGGTTAGCACACTCGACGGGTATTCGAGAGGTACAGCTTGAGAGAGGGTACTGCTGAATTTTCCTGTCTCCCACATAAAAAAAAAACCCTGATGACTCTATAGTAAGAACTAAAGATCTGTAAAGTATAAAATTCTATGTTTAACTCAAGTTAGCTCAATCTAGACCAGCAGTTCTCAACAATTTTTCTCTCATGTACCTTTTTCATCATTGTTAGATGATCACTCAAGCCCTCCTTACCAAAACTTGAAAAATACATATGCATTTATTTAAATACAGATTATTTTTAATGTGTTTTATAAATTAAACAAGTATAAAAAATGTTGATAAATACCAAAATTGAAACAAAGTGGTTTTTTTTATATTCATAAACTAAATAGGTAAACAAAAGGTTCACTAGATTATCCCCTGAAACTATGAAATTGCCCCTAGAGATATTCCTCCTGATTGAGAACCCATGGTCTAGATCATGGGTTCTCAACACGGGTGCTACAGCCCCCCGAGGAGCAGTAAGATACTAAGGGGCAGTGAACTTGTTTTGTTCTATAGGGTGGCGATGAGCATGTTTTGGCATTCAAACTTAATTTTAAAACTCAAAAAATTTATTAAATCAATTATTTGGTTTATACCATTTGTACCACCAATGAAACAAACTTAGGCAGCTGTTCCTAAGAATGGTCACATGAATTTATATTCTAGGTAGGATGACCTTGAAGATTATCTGCGATAATGAACTGAATGTTCAGAAACTGGCTCCATGCACAAACATCCCACTAATCATATTTGATTTCTTCATTGATATTACTCCTTTAGTGTATTTTTGCTGTCATTCTTTTATTTATTTAATTAAGAAAAAAGAATATT
>KK117605.1:143749-240830 GCA_000611955.2 Stegodyphus mimosarum | reverse complement strand
GTTTTAAAACTATCGAGTTAAACAAACAAATCTGATGTGTAAGTCTACTGAAAAAAAAATTGCTTAAAATTTTCGCCTTTTATAATTCAGAAACAACACTTTCCCCATACCCGAAATTACAGGATTTTCACATGGGGGCATTAAAAACCTTTTCGCTCCTTGGGGGGGGGGCGGGCAGCAGCTTTAAAAAGGTTGAGAATCACTGCTCTAGATTCAATTAGTTTTTAATAGTGACTGAATGTAGAGATAATTTAATTTGTTATATTTCTTCGATACTAACTTTTGTTATACGGATTATGTGCATGTTTTTTGTTCAGACACAAATTTTAAAAAAATATTTTTAAATTTCATGCTGAATTTAGAAACATTTATTTGGCAGCCAGACCTAATAAACCTAATACCAAATTTGAATTATACCTTACTTGTTCTTACTAACTTCTGTTTAATGAATTATTCTTAGGAACAAACCTTAAAAACTGATGAAACACTTCATGCTAGAAAACAAGACATTAGAAAATTTTGAACTCCTTCAATAAGGGAAAAATTTATTCAAAACGTAGCTACATAATTATGCTTTTTTTTTTTAAACTGGATTTCAAACTACAGTAACTAAGCAACTAACTAAACAACTGAACTGAGCTCTCTCTCTCTCTGGATTTTTAATCTTTTTTTTTTTTTTTTTTTTTTTATAGATTTCAACCGGTCGTGAGATATTTCTAGTACTTTCTGTTTCTCGAAATTTCTGGAATGCAAAATGAGTGGAATTACAGTTACAGCTAATATAGAAATCAATTACATTTATTCAATTTAAATACAAAATTTGTATCAATAATTTGAAGACAGTTAACAAAAAGAGTGGGATCATTTTGATAAAATAAATTTAACTTTTTCTATAGCTTCCATACAGAAAAACACCAATCAGCAAAACATTATGTATTAAAATATTATGCATTAATCTGTTTAAAAAGTTCCATTCATTTCTGTTCAAACTTTGCAGTTGTTGTGCTTATTTGATTTAGACTAAACGCAAGAAGGCTACCTTTTTAAACGGAGGGATGCTTTCATGGAGGATGAGCATAAAACTAGTCATTTGGGCAGTAACAAAACTTTTGTCTAGCTTTCAGTGTTTAGCTGTGTTTGCCATTTCATCATAAGTGAGACTTTTATGATAAGGATAGTTACTTTTGAGATGTCTTTGATACCACTCGTGTGCTTTTTTCGAAATCAATTAACTGAACATTGTTTACATAAAGTTTGCATTAAAAAAATATTATGTATCTTATCAAACTTATCATAAACTACTATTCATCTTTCTCAAAACTCAATTTTCTTGAACTTGAAGTTTTCTAAAGAAAAGTTAGTCTTTTCTCGAACCATTTTAAAATTATTTTCGTAACCTTCCTTTCTTTACAAGTTGAAATCCCTATCCTATGCTTCTAATCTCCAAGTGAAATTTTGTAATATGAAGCAATTTGTTCATCCGTGATCTGTTGGGTGACCTAGAAGAAAACATACGCTTTCTTGTGGTGATTAAAAAAGTGTACTTAGAAACGTAATTAATTTTTGAATTAAAATCTAAACCCTTTGGAATAAACCAAAAATTTGTTGTTTTCCATTTTGCACTTTTATTCCATGTTTTAAAGCATTTAATACATTAAGTGCCAAATGTTTCCTCTCAACAACCCCTTGTTTGGAGCCATAATAATTTTTAGACTAAATTCCAGTGAAATTCAGTTTCTAAATGCTCTTTAAATCTGTTTCATTGAAAGTTTTTGTATATAAATAACTATGGTAAAGTAAAATTAACTGTTTTTTTAAGCGTCTACAGTTAATCAAGCAACATAAATTTTTTTTATTGAAATAAAATTTATTTTGAATGTGCAAAATTACTTTTCTTACAATGCTCAGCTCACGGTTCTTAAATCCTCTTGTTCTTGAGTTCAGAATCCTTCGTTATTTAAATTATTCAAATGGTTAAATTCGTTTTCCACCCTACGAAAGTTAAAATGAAAAATATTACTTTTATGTAAATTTTAATATATATAATAATTTATTTTTTTAAAAATAATTCAATAGTTTTACTTTTAAACAATTTGCTTTGATATAACAGGCATGTTTAATTAGTTCATCAAAAAGTTGTTAGAGACATTATCCAATCAGGGACTAGCATATTATTCCACTCTGCAGCTCTACTGCTAAAACAGTGAATTGTCCCTTTAAAATGGTTAAGAAATATTTCAAATCATCTTCAGTAATATTTGAAATTCTAGCTAAATCCTTAGATAAAAAAATAATTGAAGAAATAGACTAAAGAAAATGCAAGAAAGGGTTTTTTAACTTCAGTTACTAGTGGAATTTCAGATATTATTTTCTAGTAACTAAAAAAAAATATCTAAAATCCTCTTTAATTTATTTCTCACCAACCTCTAATGGCTCTCCTGCCAACTCCATGCTTCTGAGGCCATTCTTTGACACCCCAGGTTCGATAGGGGGATACAGCAATTTAGGCAAGGCTGTACTCTCTTTAACTGCTTTTTCACTTAGCTGGGGGCAAAAGAAAAGGAACGCAATGATTTCCCGCATGAATAGCCAGCGGCCAGTCAGAAAACTGCATGACAAAGGCCCACAAGACAAATGCCCACTTAAAAACAGCACACATTGTCAGGAAATCCAAAATAGCTATGACTGCCTGAAAAATTTTATCAATAATAATTATTATGATTAAAAACGAAATTTCAAGGGGGAATGAAATTAATTTACCTAAAATCAAAGTTGTCAAAATTTAACTAAATTATTTGAAACTGTGCTTTTAATTCATTATTAAAACAGTTTTTGTGATAGTACAAAAAATATTTTCCTAATCATAATAGAATACAGTAGTTCGGTTTATTTCGCCATATTAACTTCGTTATATGCAATATTTTCTGAATTGTTAAATTATTCTCTGTATATGATGAAAATTTATACACATTTTATACTACTTTTAATTTTGTAGAATTAAAAGCATTGTGGCCAGCATTCCTTTTCACCTCGCTTTGTCACACTGATATGAGAACACTTCCCTTTGTGGTGTAAATATAATAACAAAGTTAAACATACATGTATATAGTTTTAATTACATTATTTTGATTGATTCTCTGTTCTATATACATATAGGATTTTAATTCAGCCAGGGCCCAAAATAAAATGTGCTCCACTACTTAAACTTATTGTTCAATTATTTGTTATTAATTAAATTTTTTTTATCTCTTCCCCCCCCCCTCCCATGAATCTGTTTTGTATAGATGGAAAAAAAAGTTGATGTGTACACCACAACTTTTATGCTTAAAATGTACCAAAGCTCTTATACAGCAATATTAAATTATAAGCATTTTTTCCTGCATTTCATTTAAACTTTTTTCCTCAAATTTTATTAGATATATATCTCTTATTCAATTCTCACTTCGATGGAAGTCAAAAATACAAAAAAAACTCAAAATATTTTCATTACAAATTGGGAGATATAGAAAAACATAAAACACTAAATACAATTAAAACTTTTTTTTAAGCAATTTTTAGATTAAAATTAGTTTTTATGCAAAAACATGCAATTCGGCCAGCGGGCAAGAAGGCAAATTTTTTGGTGCGCAAAACTGAAAGTTTACTTTTGGTTTACTCAGTAAAAAGACCCTGATGGTACAGAAAGAATTAATTCACTATTTTGCTAAATTTCAAATGTAAACAAATATGGCTGCTATGATAAAAAAAATCAACTTTTAAATTGTTGATAATTCTATAAATATTGCATGCAGATTAACTAAAGGCATAAAAAATCTTAACTGGAAGATAAGAACAACATAATTTAATCATTTTAAAAGCAAAAAATGCACAATTTACCAACATATAAGAATAAAAAACATTAGCTCACAGAGCCGAGTAACAGAGTGGGTATACGTATATATATATATTTATTTAATTTTGTTGCCGTCGATTACCACCAAAAAGAGAGATGCACAAGTACATACCGTAACAGTCCATTCCAACCTTCTGAGGCTACTCGTTTTTGAGTTATCCGAGATACATACATATATATGTACAGACGTACAGACGCGACATAAAAATTTCTTCTGAATACATTTTGTAACCATTTTGTATTTTGCCGATTGTAACCAAAAAGGGAGGTGCATAACCACATGTTAACAGCAGTTCTATGTACAAAATTTCAACATTCTGAGGCTACTCGTTTTTGAGTTATGTGAGATACATACATACAGATGGCATGGAAAAATCTCTTCTAAATCCATTTTAAATCAGTTTTATAATTCGTTTTGGGAAAAAGAGTCCTGTATCCTGTTCTTACGCACAGATGTCACACAAAAATATTGTTAAATTGCATTCGATAGCAGTCAAAATGGATATTTTTGTTGAAATATTTTACCCGGAATTGTTCATGATTACAATACCTCCTTTACTTCAGACAAGGAAGCAAAAACTGGAAAAATATTAATTTTAACATATCATATATATTGGTGTGGGTTTTTGTCAATGTGGGCTTTAATCAGCATGGCCTTATATCGATGTGGGATTTTATCTGCAATAGTTTTTATTAATGTGCACTTTCATTTGTGTGGGTATTTGTTGCATGGGCAATTATTGCAGTTGGATCTTTTTTGTGGGCTTTTGTTGCATGCACTTTTGTCCAGTGGACATTTTGTCTGGTCACCATTTTTTAGATTAACATATCATAATTTTTTGTTAATGTCACATAATATATTTGTAAAACATACTGCTTTTATACCAAAATTTGTTCCTATTCATTTGAATGCATAAGATTCATGTTTGGAAAAAAATATATATATTTTGTCCACCACAGTTTTATGCACGATTAAATCTATTACCTCATTCAATTATACACACAATTTGTTCCTTTAAAATACATATGCCTGAATCTATATGCATGTCACAGTATCCAAATTAATAGAAGTAGCCTGTTAGGCAAATATATGTTCCATGTATTTGAATACAAATGGTGCTTAGTGTGTTAAATAAGCATCAATCAATTGTTGGCAGGCAGTGCTCCTTTGATTTTATCGTGTTATTTTGAACTACCACACAAACACTCAAAAGATTCAATATGATACACAGATCAACAAAATGATAAGAATAATTTACTGTGAACTAATTCCAAATCTCAAATAATAAAATGATTGCAGTTAAAAAAATTATGATTAGATGAACAATATGGACACCTGGTACTGAGAAAATATGACAAAAAAAAAAGGGGTGGGAACCAACAAGTTGTTATGGCTTAAATGGAAAAGAACCAAAAATATTGTATCTGCATTCTACAGAACATACAGTATTCAAGGATGACAGAACATTAAAAACTATGTTCTACCAACAATGAATAAAGAATCAAATAATGAAAACATAAGCAATAAATTATTAGTGTAACCTGTCAATGCATATTTCTACTCGTGGCTCAGCAGTTTAAAATCTTCAATATGCTTATTAAATAAATATGTTACGCAGTTACTGAGCACAGCACAAAAGTAACTTCAAATGCAATGATTTCAGGATTAAACATCTTCTTTTGCTATTGACAATAATTACCAGAAAGAAACAAAATATTTTTCTGTTTCTTTGTTATAATTTCTTTTGCTCTGAGATTCAATTAGTTATTAAATGCCTTGCAAAATTTCAGTACTAGAAAAGTGTGAGCATAATATGCAGAAAATATAATAGCATTTTTCTATTGGGGGGGAACACTTCTATATATAATGCATGATTCTATTTCTATATATATTTCTATATATAATGCACGATTTTTATTATTTTCAATTTCCATATATAATATTCTATTTCTATATATAATGCACAATTTTTTTATAAATAATATTTAAAAGTTTAAAAATTGTTAATCCTTAGAAAGAAAAATAGGCAATTATCAGAAATCTTATCTGATGACGAAACACTATGTACTTAAAAACACTAAAATCACAGCAATGTAGTTTTTACTTAGCATATTTGCAATTTTATTTGAGACAAGATCAGGGAGAGACAGAACAGCTCAAATTATTAAACATGTAAACTAATAAGTGGAAGCTTAGAACATGTGCAAGACTCTGCCTCCATGGCAAGTGATATAACAAGTACTTAGATTATCAGTATAATTATCTTGCTGTTAGCTGATGTTACTGGCATGAAACATGCCAGTAACCATATTTTAAAAAAGGAGAATGAACGAACCATTGTGATCTTTGTCAAGAGATGTGAAGATCAAGAAATTATCACGGACTGCTCTTTGAAAATGTTCCTTCACTTTATTCATTATCCAAATTTCTAATTCTTCTACATTTAAAAATCCATCTTGATTTGTATCAGCTCTACAAATATAGAAATAAATAAATACAATTAAAACATGCATTTAATGGACAATTGGCAGTTTTAGAGAAATACACAACAAGCTTCAAAAGATAAAAAAAAAAACTATATATTGAAATTCAGACTCCTAACATAACAATTCACATTATAATTCAATACACATTTCTTAAACTAAGCTAGATAAAATAATTGAAAAAAGTGTTATAAAATTACATATATTTAAGAATTGTATTAAGAGTTGATAGATAACAATCAGACATAGAAGTAATTAATGGATTGAGCATTTTTATTTCTCTAGCAAGATCTGAAAAATGACATTTAATAGAATAAAATAACCAGTATTTTTTCTTGTCCAAAATGGATTGGGAAAATCTACAGTTCATACTGTCAGTATATAATTAAATGCAAAACAGTCAATTCTTTATACATACAGTATTTATAGTCTTTATTCTATATTTTGTATGTATTTTAACAGAATAGATGGTCACAACTTTATGGTATGATAAAATGTGCCATTAGTAACAATTTTCATAATATAATTCATGATGGAGTGTGAAGTGTAAATGCAAAAGCACAGTAACTACAAAATCTACTCACAATAATAATAATAATAAAAATTACAATTAAAAATTCATAGATATTTGCAACAAGTAGTGTTTGATAGTTATAAAAATTTTTCTACAACCACCAATTGGAATAATTCATAACAATAATGACTAAGAGGCATATACTTTAAAACATGCTGGACATGTCACATATTTCTGCAGCAGCGACATTAATTCTGACCACAAGATCTTCAGAATTGATCTGTGCCTTATATGCATTGCGGTTGCTAGTCATTTATTTGAACAATTTTCTGTAAATATGAACATTATTTCGTGAAAATATTTGATATTAAATTGACTTTTCATTTTCCATGTTCTTTGTACTTTGTCTGCATGTTCGCTTTTTTTTTTGAACAACGACGGGCCCTCAGCTGACTTACACTTGGTCACTGCTAAGGCCAGAAGTGGTGGTCACTTTATTATGAGGCGCCCAATAGGTGGGCCACCTTTGCCGGACAGTTACAACCATGCCTTCTCCGAGATTCAAACCCGGACCCTTTGGTATCGCAGTCGACTCCCCTAACCACTATACATACCATCTGGGCAGCATGTTCACATTTTGGTGACCAATATAGGTCACATTACAAATATTGTTAATTTTGCCATGTTCTATCACAACTGAAAACTGTGGCTATCAGTTCTGTTATACCATACACTATATATGTAAGCTAAAAAAAATTCACACAGCAAAATTCTAACTTTAATTTGCAAAGTCTGTTAACTTCTTCTTCTTCAATGGCTAGATAGCCCAGGATGCATATAAGCATTCTGTACCGTGCCACCCACATAGGAAAAATTTCCTCCTCGTGATTGGATATGGCGTCTAATGACATCATTTCTTCTACGCTTAGGAATGCCTTAACTTTGCTTGGGCTCGAGGGCACACCTCCATACCGTTTGTTATATTTTAATAGCAGCAACGAAGAGATTATTATGTGCGCTGTACTTTTCTTGCTATGAAATTGCACTTCTTGCAACACTATAGTGTGGTGAATTTAATATTAAAAATATAGTGGGTTTTTTTTCCCCCTAGAGACAAAAGTATTATTTCATGTTCATTATATATCCATTCTTTACAGATGCAATCTCCGTAAGCATGAGACAAATCAATTTTCAAAACCTACGTTGGGAGCTAACACAGTACATTCACAATATTTATAATAAGTCTAATAATAGTCTTTATAATTGAGTCTGATAGTGAATGAAAAAGTAAAATTTATTTTTGAAGTTAGACTACTATAGATTTGGAACAGAGAAATGGGATGCATATTTTAAATTGAATAATATTTATGAATATTGCCCAATTTTTAATGTGTAACATCTTTTGTATCTTTGCTGAAAAATAGTGTTTGTCAGAGAAGGAAGTTTCTTTTCTTATACACGTGTATGAAATTCAGCGACAATACCGAATGCACTTTTTTCTTTCATTTAAGGCAACAGAATATTAGAAATGACATGGACCTTAACATGGAAATAACATAACATTTGCAAAGGAAATATTTTCTTCAATGTGAAAGGAACAGAATATAACAAAATTGCAATAATAATAATAATATACTTAATAGCGCACAATGCCTTTACAGTTGGATCGAGATCGTTGGGTTTTGGTTTTTGCATTAAATTCACGAACTCAACTATTTATATAATATAAGCGCTTAAGATTGTTTCTGATATTAAGAGCAACTTTGAAAGATTTTATAATTTTACTAATCCATGAAACAGGAAGCCATATGAAGAACGTTGTAGCTAAATTTTTGCATTTTAAAGAAAACAAAAGATAATTTTCACGCTTCCGTGTCTCTCATACGCGTCATTCAACGAAAGCAAAATGGTAAGAACCCCACCTAAATATCATTACTCCAAGAGAAAATTATATCATCGGAAAGTATGTCCAATCAGAAGTATGGATTTTTTTCCTGTGCGTGTGGCGCGGTACAGAATGCTTATATGCGCGCAGGATGGGGCCTTGCCTTCCTCAGGATCGAATTCCAAGCTCTTCTATCCTTGGCCATGGACATCCAATTAGTTACTTTTAAAATTCTTAAGTCTGTTTCCAAACAGTCGACCACCTAAGTTTAGGTCTCCCTCTTTTTCGGGTGCCGAATGGTCCGGACAAAAAGATCTTCTTAGTTATACAATTTTCATCCATTCTGCACAGGTATCCTGCCCATTTAATTCTCTGAAACCTTATATATTTTACTATATCTAGTTCTTTAAAAGATTTATAGAGTTCAGAGTTAGTTCTGCTTCTCCAAATATTGTTACATTTTATGCCACCAAAAATACTTCTCAAAATTTTTCTTTCAAAGACAGAAATGATACTTTTAGCTTTTTCTGTCACTGCCCAGGTCTCAGCACAGTATGTAAGAATGGGTCTGATTAAGCTTTAGTGAAGTTAGACTTCAAGTATTTTTTGAGACCGAAAAAACATCGGTTAGCGTCTGTGACTGTACTATGGATCTCAGACATTAAATCATTGAGAGTATTAACTTCTGATCCTAAATATTTAAATTTGCTAACAGTTTCAAACTTGTAATTTCCAATTTCAAAATAGGGGCTGCTGTTATTACCACATGGCATGTACTTAGTTTTATTTTGGTTGATTGCTAGATGCATTTTGCTGGCTCCGGCCTCTAGAGATGTAAAAGCCTCTCTAAGCAACTTCAGGACTGCGTACGACTATGTCAATATCGTCAGCAAATGCAAAAATATGAACAGACTTGTTAAAGATAGTTCTATGAGTATTAATGTTAGAGTCTTTTAAGATTTTTTGGAGGATAAGGTTAAAAAGCAAGCAGGCCAATGCGTCACCCTATCTGAGCCCATTTGAAACAACAATAGGCTCTGAGAGATTATTCTGAATTTTAACCCTAAGTTTTGTCTAAGTAAGAGTAATAGTGACCAAATTTATAAGCTTTTCAGGTATTGTAAATTCTCTCCCAGCTTCAATTAAATACTTTCTGTTTACTGAGTCGTAGGCAGTCTTAAAATCAACAAAAAGGTGGTGTGTTGCAAGCCCATATTCATTAGTTTTTTCCAAAATTTGCCTAATGTTAAAGATTTGTTCTGTTGTGGATCTTCCTTTGCAGAAACCACATTGGTATTCACCTACAATATTTTCTGTGTAAGTTACTAGTCTACTAAAAAGTATATTAAAGTATATGTAAAAAACACAAAGGAAACCGATTCCCCTGTAGTTGTTACATTCCAAAACGCCTTCTTTTTTGTGTATAGGACAGATGATGCTCAGTTTCCAATCTTGGGGTAAAACTTCTTGGTTCCAAACTGATTCAATGAGGTGATGTATTTCCTCAATTTTTTGACCTGCATCACTTTTAATGAGCTCTGAAGTAATCGAGTTAGAGCCTGGGGCCTTGTTATTTTTGAGTTTTTTAATTCCTTCTCTAACTTCTAATAAAGATGGTGGCGGGATATTATCGGTGTTTACAGAAGTAATTGGGTAGGTTGAAGACCCATCCCGCATATGGTCATTCAACAAGTTACTAAAGTGCTAATTCCATCTGCGAACTACCTCTTTTCTATCATTTAGGATGGGGTAGGTTTTGTCTCTACAGGCAGTAGTTCTAGGCTTAAAGTCTTTACGGCCAAGATTAAAGTCCCTTAATTCTTTATTTTAATTTGACCATTTCTTCTTTCTGTTCTAAAAACAGTAATTACTTATAATAAATTTCTCTAAATTGCTTCACTTCAAAATTAATCTGTCATATGTTTCTTGCATAATACTAATGCCACAAATGATTACATAAGGCTTCGGCCAATAATAATTTGAGAAGGTTATTATAAGACAATCAAAATAAAACTAAACTAAAACCATATCATTCTGAATTAAGAGTTCTACTTAATATGTTGCATTCTCTCCTCTCTTCTATCCTGTCAGCCTACTTGCTCTTTCCTGCTACACCATTTTTTTTTTTACTTCATTGAAACTAATTGTTATGAAGATGTAAATCAGACATAAATATGAAAAAGAACAGGCAAACAGATTGTGTCTAATTATGCATAATTAATGTTAATAATTTTAAAAAAAAGGTTATAGCAGCACAACTGCTAACATCTTTAACGCAGCTACTTCTTTATGCATCTCTATGTCAATAACTTCTAACTTATGCCTGAGCTTGAACAGAAAAAAGAAAAGAAAAGAAAATACTGAAGAATTGAAATGCTTGATTATAGGCCAGGGTCTGATCATAATTTTGGGCACTCATGTGTTTCAGTATCAAATTCAGCATCATTAAAAAATGTAAATAACAATAAATGAGGTGAAAATGACAATAAGACACAATTTTAAAAAAATGGCATTAATGTTGAATGTCTTTTGTTCTAATACTGCTCAATGGCAGACCTTTTTCATAATTCCTCATAAAATATCCAAAGCAAGAAAGACTTGAATTTCCTTTTTCAAGATCAGTTGGCGGTTGCCCTGCTGTAACTTCTTAGAATACTGTTTCGAATACTTTTATCCACATATTTAGTTTTAGAAACTATTATTCCAAGGAAGTTATCAACAAAAAAAAAAAAAAAAATCAAGAAACTGTACAGTTTGATCACTTACATCAATATTGAAATCAATCACAAGATTTGATGTGAAAGGAAGTTGCAACCATGGTGGAGGAGGATTATTAACATCCATTTCAAATTCAGAAAATGGCTCTGAACTTGAGTTAGATCATCTGAACTTTCCATTACTCCATCACCAGAGAATTTCGATATCGAACATTCATATCTACCAGAATTATTTAAAGAAATTTCTGATTTGCTATCTAATATCAGAATTATATTCTATTATGCGCCACTCACTGTCACCCAACCTTCTTTTATTTTAGGGCAAAATTGGGAAGAAATACTATTCGCAGAGCATAATAAATGGAGCATGTGCAAACTCACTCACTTAATATCCCTGCCTTAATAAAAAGCAGTAAAACCTGTTCTTGAACTGATTTATAATCCAATCTCTCCTGGATTATTAGAGACATCTATTAGAAACACTGCACAGTAAGAAACATGTAAAAGGTCAGGCGAATCAGTAGATTAGTGTAGGAAAATACACTGCTTGAGTGGTGTATAGGCAAATTGAGAAAGTCTGCTTTCACGACATCCAAACAGTTTTTGGACAGAACTGTTAAGTGGTTAAGCAAAAACAGATTGCTGTATACATGGGAAGAACAACAGAACAAAAAAGAAGGATTTCTCCAAAAAACATATGTGTTTCATTACTGATGTTTCTTGCATTTCCCATTTTATTGAATGATTGTTCTTGTATGGAATTCTTAGTGTACTGCCACTCTGAAAATGACTGTTGCATTAGCTTGGGAAAATATTAATCACCAACGAGTTCACGAATGTTCTCCAAAGTCGTCACCAAGTTCAGAACTCTTTGATGGGGTACAGATGATCATAAAATTTCAATTTGTTTTTCTTTCAAGACAAATTTTGTGACACTTGGTTTATGTGTTTAAGAAAAATATATTATTTAACTACAAAAACCATTGGAACTTGGAATACGACATAACTAGAAAAGATGACAAAGTTATCATTTGCTAAATATCACGTTTGAGCAACTTCAAAAGCAACAAAAATAAAGTACTGTAAACAAATTACAAGGATTTAACAGAATGCAAAGGGCACTGGCTTAAAGAAACTAACTTTTTTTGTGAATAACAGAAGACAGTATGATTGACAAAATGATCAATAATATATAAATATAATGAACACACCAAGGATGGCCACAGTGCAGTTTGAGAGCCATGGTGAGTTCCACAGGTGAGTGGTGTGGCTCTTATGCAAATAAAATATATGTATGAAATATGGTAAACTTACTTAAATTAAAAAAAAAAAAAAATTATTTATTTCATTTCACTTTACAAAGTAAACTTAAACTGATTAATGTTCACACCTAATTATTTTATATTTTGCTAGTTCAGAAAGTAATGTTATTAAAAAACATTTTTTAAATACTACACTGATTCTATCACACAATTTTTTAAAGAAAATCTTTAAAAATTATATTTGGTTGCAGATGCATTACAGTAAGGGTCTGCAGAATTTCTGAATCTGAGTCAATAGTAGTGGTAGCAACATAATTGGGGTCAGCTATGAGCGAAATACAAAATGCATATAATGAAGGCATCAGAAACATTTAATATCACTAAATTTGTTACAGGTTAGAAACAGTTGGAAGCATACCCAATTCCTAGTAAATCTGATGACAGTCACAGCTTAAAATATGCTGTTACCTTTACAAAATTTTAAGAATCTGTAAAATTTCAGAATAATAGATATACAGCTTGCTTGCCATGGAATAAGAATACAGGGGATTTACATGGTAATTTCTGAGACAACAAAAAAAAAATTATTTGAAATTGAGCATTTGAGAAGAATCTAAAGTTTCATGAGCATTACAAAGCTCTGATAGGTCAACACTTATAAGAATGTATTACAGAAAAATCAGAGTTTTTAAAAACTGCAAAAGAGTACTTTTTACCACACCGAGCTGTAATTAGAGATAACAAAGATACCACAAAATTTCTATGAATCATCACATTATGAAGGCAGACTGTTACTGAATGATTGTTTAGAATCAGATGTTTCTTTCCATTTGAAACCTAATTCACTACTTTTAAAATGATCTAAATACAGAGTTGTGGCTATTGAACTATTATTGTGGCTCCAGTTGAGGCTCTTCAACTTTTCTAAATTCCAGCATGTGGCTCTTATTAACATGAAGTTTGGCCACCCCTGGAAGAATTTATCTTTATTTTTTTATAAAATGCTTATAGCAATATGTGTTATAAAAATATTATGAATAGGCATGTCATCAAATTTATTAATTTAAGTCACTAAAAGTTAAAATAATATATTTCAGCTTCAATGCATCAAATTTTAACACTTTGAAGAAATTGTTATTGCTTCCATTATGGAAATTTCCTACCCTGGCAAAACAGATATTACTGACACTTCACTTGCAGAAAATATTTATTGCAAGTCATCCAATGAAAAAATGCACTATTATTTCTTGAATAATCAAGTTTTTAATACTTAAGTGGAACTTTGCATTGTACTAATTTATGCTAGAATAGTATCATAGCCAAGATTTTTTTGTTTGTTTACATTCTTGATTTTGACAGTCTTCCACTGATTATCTGAAAACTGAGCACAGATTTATTTTCAATTCCTCCACAGCAGAAGAGATAATCATTACTGCTCAGTATTGCAAAAAGAAATGATAAAAGCCTTGTTTGTTTGGTGATTCTTCTTTGACAGCAGGAGGACACAATTTCAAGATCGTTGGAACACAAAACCAAAATAAGAAGTTAAAGAATTGCACAAACTCGGTGTCCATATACACATCGATCTATTTTCACTTGAAAAAACATCAGAGAATTGCACAAACCACTTAAAAAAACATCAGAGAATTGCACAAATTTGGCATTGTGGCCATGTGCACATTGATCAACACATACACTTTTCTTTTTTAAAAAATCAGGAAGCTAAAACCAAGTTGAATCTATCATGGTAACTGGAAATGAGGTTTCATCGCCAAAATTTAACAAAATTTGTCGCCAAACGAAGAGGTAACCAATTCTACACTAGAGTTGAAGAAATATTAGAAATATAACAATATTTTCATTATTCTACAGAATTAATTTTACTAAAAATAAATTCAATCAAAGCATTTTTTGGTAAAGATTTATAATGCTATTAGAATAGTTTTTCTATATATATATATATATATATATGTGTGTGTGTGTGTGTTACGGTGAAACACCGAAATCTGGAGAATGTCGACTTTCACCGGTGAATGTCAACATTCACATAGTCGCTTGGTGTATGTCCGAAATATTTTCCAAATACGGAAATATACAATATTTCCGACTTAACCAGTGAACGTCGACATTCACCATGTACTAATGGTGAATGTTGAATATATGAGAATATTATACTTTCTTCTCTGTAATTCAGTTGCGAAAAAACACACAATACATTCAAAATGAGAAAGGAAAATAATAGAAGTTAAAAAACTTACTTAATTATACAGTACGTAGTAAATGAGAAAATAAAATAATAGTAATAAAAAACTTACTAAATTATGTGATTCAAATCTGATTAATTGCAACAACTTAAACTATTATGAGACTTTGAATTGCACAAGAGGCCCTTGCTTTTACAACTGCATTTATGGGAAACAGCCAGTCGCCTCTCTTTTCAACCTACACCAGAGCATATCTGTGATTGTCGACATACACCGGTGAGGGTCCGAATGTACAAGAATGCAATGTTATATTCGATCTTTCACCGACGTATTTGGTGAATGTTGACATTCTCCGGTGAAAGTCGACATTCTCCAATTTTGGTCTTTCACAGTAACATATATATATATATATTAAAACAAGCTATCACATTTCACTGCAAATACTTTATGAAAAAATATTATACAATTGAATTAATCTATTTCAAGTTTTCAACTATTAAACAATAACCTAATTAGGCACATTCACTAAGTGATTAAGAGTGGTGAACACCAATGGTTCAATACAGACTAACCACATGGAGATGTTTGTGGTTTTCCTAACATGTAACAAAAAGACATGCTAGTTTTCATTAGTTCATGAAGTACGTTCTCCATACACAAATGCTGCCCTTTAAGCAAACAGCCCTAATGTGCTTTGTATAGTCAAATAATCCAATCTAAATCATAATTAATTAAGGTAAGGTGCTTACCGAATATTAATCAATACCAAATTTTGTTTTTAATTAGTATTAATTTCTACATTCATTCTTTACAAATGAATTTAATTTTACACTATTACAGTCAAAAAACGAAAATTCATTGACCTAAAATCTGCCAACTCCTGAAATCCACACTGCCTCTCAAAATATTTAAACATTCAATTTATAGGTTCCAGAAAGCGCAACATGGAGAATGAAATACTGAAGAAAAAATATTTATCCAATAACGACATCATTACCAAATAATAATGATTCTGTGTTAGTGGCAGAAAAAAATCCTAGCCCAGAAGAGGTTTTGAATATGGATGATGTGTTCAGATGAGCCAACACTGGGATATCAGATGACTGATCTGTTTGAACTCGCCACAGCAAGAAAATGATTCCGACACTGACACAGATAGTGCATTTGATAGGAGTGAGAAAATATCTTTTAATGGGGATTTGGAACATGGTGAAAAATACCTAAAATATTTAGAACAACATATCTGTGTCACACAACAAGAGATGATGACTCTATATAATTTACAAAAAAAAACTTACTCTAGAGCACAAACCTCTACCAGAAAAATGTTTTGCAAAAAAAAATTCAATATTTTATGCTTTATTAGTATCCCTTATTTCTATATGTCTTTATTGTACATGTTATTGAAACCTGGTGGTGCAGTGACTAGCGCGTCGTTCAGCTGCACCACAGATCCGGGGTTCGATCCTTGGGCTGATCAAGGTTCACTCAGGCTTTCATCCCTTAAGTGGGTCGATAAAATGAGTACCAAGTTCGCTTGGGGACTAAACACCAGGGGTTCTGCCACAAGCTGACCATTTTTCCAGGGCATATGCTGTTGCACTCCAGGGCCCAAAAGTTCAAGAAAGCAGAAAAGGCCACTGCAGGCCGTGATCCACTAGGGCTGTCACGCCACTGAGTTTAGTTTTTTAGTACATGTCCTTAATGCTTTTAAATATTCCTGGAATGACTAATATAAATGAGTAACATAATATAATATATATATATAATAATTTAATGCATGTAATAAATTAATGTAATAATGTATATTATTGTATATAATAATTTAATTAAATGTATCCAATATGCCTTATTTATTTCACACTTTTAGTCTGAATATTATGATTTATCTTTTCTGTCCTGAAATCCCCAAGATCCTAATCCACACAACCTCTGGTTCCAAGCATTGCAGATTTCTAGACTTCTACTGTATTAACTTTATAAAGAATAATAAATACGGTATTTGGTACTTCCTTGTTAAACAGCCGGTGTGTAAACTGTGGCCAGAGTGCTCACTGTTGAAATTTTACTGATTAGGTGATTTAAGTTTGCCAATTTTGGCGACTAAAAGTGGTGACAACTTTAACAAGGTAGTACCTATTTTTTTTTTAATCAAATTAGTAAAATACAGTGCTACTAGGACAATTTACAGAATTTTTAAGGAATTTTTAAACCTGCCATGTCTTTTGCGATTTATTATAATGTTAAAGTTAATATATAATCTGTCAAAAATGAAGAATTCTGTTTGATGCATACATGCTGCTTCAAGTTTCAAATTACGTATGATTTTGAAAAAACAGAATTTAGCAGTATGACTCCAGAATAAGTGTGTATACATTTGCATTAACATGATTTTTTTTTAAAGCTATTTCACAAATAAACTTTTACTTGAGCTGTTAGATTAATTCGAAGTTTTCATATTGCAAATTAAAACTGAAAATTCAAATTAAATATTTAATATATGCAGTATTTTTAGTGTTACAAAAGAATCATAAAAATATGTGTACATTTACTGTGCAACTAAGTTCTGCTACTGAATTGATAATACAGGAAATGACATAGAAATGATATACTGTTAGAGCCATATATATGTGCTATTATCATCAAATTAAGTTCAGTGTCATAGTTAGAGAGATGCAAAGAAAGGGAGACATAAGTTCCCATGCACAGCATTAAGGGGGAACCAAACTGATGTTCAAAATTTTAGAATTAAATGTTTTCCATTCTCAGCAAACAGGAGGGGACACGAAATCTTTAACAGTCTTCGGGCACTGAAAATCCTGGCTACAGCTATGATTAAGCTTACTATGGTGTAGAATTCTAGATAAGGTATTACCATGGCAACATCTCATTCAAAAAAGTAAAAACTTTAATGCATTAACATTACATAAATTAGATCATTAAACTGAGAAGTATTAAAAGTGTTATTTAAAATTCTAAAATAACAAAAAAAGGCTTCATAAAAATATGATTAACAACCTGACTTTTAGTTACAATACAGAAACATTCAATAAATGCCTTAAAAACAAAAAGGCAATGTTATTAGATAAAATAAATGTAAAAAAAATGTTTATAGATAAAATAAAGAAAAATAATGTATAGATAAATAAAAAAATAACTGAAAACAAACATATTTGTTATTTTCTGATGAACTAAGTAGTTTTTAGAAAAAAATTTTACAGATTCTTTCAAATTTTTAGAAGATAATCCATATATTATCAAATTAATTTACTATTTCATTATCAATACGTGCTCTCTTGATCCGATATCTAAATTTACAATACACATTTCATATTACCTTTCCTTTATATAGTTTATTTATAGCTCAATTAATTACATAGAATATCTTCCTAGGTTTCTCTGACTCTTTACACACACACACACACACACACAAAAAAAAAAAAATCATTATTTTATACTTCACAAACCTCATCCCAGACAGTATCATAAACAGAAAAATAAGTTTTACTTTTTATGTATTGATATGAGTAGCTGTTCATCCTGTGTTCCGCTTTGACTTTCGTTTCCTAACAAAACTTCCTTTCTGAATTCTTTGTTTAAATGTCCATCTCTCTCCATTTTCACTCCTTCTAAATGATCTGGTGGCTTGATAATATCATAAGTTAATTTCGATAGTTGAGAACTGATCTTGCTTGTATTTTGTTTAGGTAATAACAAATTGACTGGTATGCACAAAACAGATGCAAACAAAAGCAATTGGGTGAAAACGGAAACCAAGTTCATTTGTAAACTATCACAAGAAAATAAATGTACTTTTCTTCTGTTGCTAAAATACATGCTGATTAAAACTCTAATGCAATGAAATATAACAAATTATTCCTTTTTTTTTTTTTTCTGAAATCATTGATCCAATACCTCAACATTGAACGTCACATGGTACTGTCCTTCCCTTTTCACCCGTTTGTCCAGTTTTTGCACCGCCGAAACAGCGGAAAGCGCGAAAGACATTTTTCATTCAAATAGATGTTCTCGGAGCGACCAAAGAGTTCTTAAAAGTCAGCTATACATCTCGGTACAACAACAAAATATATAAATCAATAACATTAAATATCTTGAATACATATTATTATTTACACTTTGCCACAATAATAATATTTTTAAAATTTTATTCGTTGTCTTTTTTTCCACAGATAATAATTGGATTCGATTATTTCGCATCAATTTTTAAAATAATTTTTTTAGGTGAATCGGTGTCATTAAAACTTAGTTTTATTATTTATTTAGCCAATTTTTCATGTTCTGACGGCTTATTTAGGCAGTAAATCGATTCTTAAAATTTCTTAATTAAGAGCTATTTTTGAAGTTTGCATGTACAAGTAAAATCAGGAATTTCATTGCATATAAAAATGCACAGTAAATTCGATAAATAGAAAACTGTCAGGTCTTTTCATTCATATTTTATGCCATTTATGTAAAACTATTATACAGAATTTGAAAGATTAAATAATGATTCCTTAAATTTTCTCTTTGCTGTTCTATATTAGCTTAATAAAATTTTATTTTTTACAGAATATTAATACCTATCAAAAACTCACGTGAACTAGTATTTTTATGTAGGAATGCAGAATTTAGAATAATCAGCTTGTTACACATTATGGAAGAAATTTGCTTTTTCATGTCATGTATCTTTCATTTTTATAATTAAACGTATCAAACTTAAAAAAATTTATGGTATTAAAAAAATTGCTTTTAATAGCATTATTATTAATATAGGCATAATAATTCTCTATACACTATTTTTTAAGTGTATAGAGAATTTTTTATATACTGGAATTCTGAAGATATCATCTCTTGTTAAATAGAGTACCATTTTCTGGTTTCACTTTTTTTACCCTAGGTCTATTTTTAATTTATCATCCTACAGGTAGGTAAATTAAAAATTTCTTGACTTTTCAGATTATTTTAAATTCATATTTCATCTGAAATTTTGACTGATGGACAATATTTACTAAAGTACCTACATAACACAAAGTTAAAATTCCTCCTGATTAATAACAATTTCTATAATAAAAAAATTTCTCCTCTAATGTATTTTGCATCAATATTTTATCACAGTTACTGC
Organism: Stegodyphus mimosarum; assembly: GCA_000611955.2. NCBI lineage: Eukaryota > Metazoa > Arthropoda > Arachnida > Araneae > Eresidae > Stegodyphus > Stegodyphus mimosarum. The sequence goes on along the minus strand of KK117605.1, from coordinate 220,750 downwards.
ACATTTCCACTAGCATTAAATAGATAACTATTCAAAGGAAAATGAAATATTTTGTAATCTCTTTTCTAAATATCACACAGTTTCGCTTACTACAACTACATAGAAAATAAATTATGAGATTGGAATGGTCACAATAAATTGTGTTTATTATAATTACCTCCTGTCTAAAATTCCAGATAACAAAAATATGATATCAAAACAAACTGTGTCACATTTTATATCAAAGTTTTGTCAGATACACACACATTTTTAGGATGGTTATTCAAAACAGATATGTATATATATATATATATATCTGTTTTGAAGTATTATAGAATTTTTTGCAACAAAAATATCCCAAAACAATTTCCGTAAAAAATGTTAGTGAAAAGTTAATTAATTATAGACTAAAAATAGTCTAGTATATTAAGATTACTTTAAATTATAATTTTGATTTACATATTTTTTGTCTTACACACACACACACACATACAGTGGTTCCCAAAAGTGTTCATACACTTATGATTTTCATTGAAATAGGGCTGTATTCATTAATTAAAAGTAAACTTTCTGAATGAGATTTTAATAGTAAGATCTATAATCTATTCGTAACAAAATTACATGAAATATTTTTAAAATATAGTGAAACTTTATTTTTAAGAAATGAATAATAAAAAAAATGACAAACATTTTATCTCTCAAAAGTCTTCGTATACTGAAATATTTTTAGATAAAATCAAAATTACAATTATCATTTGCTGCCTTTTTTAATTTTTGCATTGGTGGTGGCATTTAAAAAATCGTTTGCTTTAATTTTTTATTGTTCACTTCATAATATTCTATTGATTATTGAAAAATGGGTCGCAGTCATAAAGAAATTACTAACAGCATTCGAAAATTGATAATTTTTCACCATAGTAGTGGTAAATCAATTCAAAATATCGCTAAATTAGTTAATTTATTACAATCTACAGTGCAGTATGTGATAAAATGCTTTAAAGAAGAAAATCGGATTGAAAACAAGGTAAGAAAAGGTCGAACCGAGAAAATTAACTAAACGTGATGAGAGATTTATTATTAGAAAAATTGTCAAAAACCCATTTGAGTGCTGTAAAAAATTCTGCAGAATTTAATGCAAAGTTTTCTACTTCAATTTCACCTGAAAGTGTTTGACGAGTTCTCAGAAAAGCTGGATTACATAAGCATTCTGCCCACAAAAAATTTTTTGTTAGTGAGAAAAACAGAAAGCTTAGGCTATCATTCGCAAAATCAGTGATAAATTCATCGAATACGTACATAATGATCGAAACTTTCTGGAATAATGTCCTGTTTGCTGACGAAAGCAAATTTAACATTTTTGGTTCCGATGGTCGAATAACTGTATGGAGAAGAAAAAATGAGAACTTCATTCTAAGAACTTAGTTCGAACAGAAAAGCATGGCAGTGGAGGTGTTCTTGTGTGAGGGTGCATGGCAGCATCAGAACTAAGTAATTTGGTATTTATTGTGGCATAATGAACCATTCTCTTTATTTAAATATTTTAAGAGACAATTTAAAATTATCAACCCAAAATTGGGTATTGGAAACAACTTTATTTTTAATCATGATAACGGTCCTAAGCATATGGCTCTCAATGTTCGCCTGTGATGTCTCTATAATTGTTCACAGGTTTTGAAAACACCACCTCAATCACAATATTTAAACCCCATAGAACACATTTGGTAAGAACTGGAGGTTAGAGTATGAAAACACGACATCAAAACGAAAAGAGAACTCAAAACAGTCACGATGGAAAAATGGATGAACACTGACACAGAAATTTAAAAAAAAAAAAAACTAGTAAAATATACTCCCAGACATTTAAAAGCTGTTGTGGATGCTAAAGGATATCCTACTAAATATTAATTTAAAGAAAAATGAAAATATTTACTAATATGTCAAGATGTTTTTGAAGCGTACAAAGACTTTTGTGAGATAAAATGTTTGTCATTTTTTTATTATTAATTTCTTAAAAATAAAGTTTCACTATACTTTTAAAATATTTCATTTAATTTTGTTATGAACAGATTATAGATATTATTAAAATCTCATTCAGAAAGCTTAGTTTTAATTCATGGATAGAGCCCTATTTCAATGAAAATCATAAGTGTACGAACACTTTGGGAGCCCCCGTATATATACACTTGTTATCATAAATTAAGGAAAAATCACAAAAATAGCAATAATTCCCTAAAAAAAAAGGCCAAACCATGTAAAATTTGAATATGTTGCCAAGTAAGAGTAGCTGGGTAAAACTGCAATATGCAAATTAATGGCGCTGCACTCGGAATATGTCATCTGCGAGGAGCATAAAAGTCCACGTTTAAGAGCACGTCCACAGATTTCACTGTGATAGTGACATCAGAAATTTGAGATAGCCAATTCATAACAATGACCTCCAGGCATCATTTGCCTGCAGAACTATGATGGAGAGCCATTGGGAGACTAGAGGCAGGACAAAGTCAAATAGAAGTGACCAGATGACAAATGTGAGTCCTTCTGTGGTTCATAGACTGTGGAGGCAATTTCAAACCACAAATTTGGCATCTAGGAGGTTCAGCCAAGGATGGCCAACTGCTACGACGAGCGCCGATGACCGATATTTGACATTATGTGCACGCAAGAATAGAATCGCTACTCCGACTCTTCTTAGATCCTCCCTTGCTTCAGCCACCAGAAGGTTGGTGTCAACGTCAACTGTGAGTAGAAGGCTTCACGAAGATGGTCCATATCTGAAGCGACCAGCCATTTGTGTGTCACTCACGCCATGCCATAGGAGGGACCATTTGCAGTGGGCACGACAACATGTCCACTGGACGCCTGATTAATGAAGGACTGTTCTCTTTACGGATATGTCCAGGTTTAGTCTAGAAAGCGATAGTAAGCATTATTTGATATGGAGAGAATCTGGAACCCGTTATCATCCGTCAAGCATCCATGAAAGAGATGCATACGGAAGAGGTAGTTTGGGGTGGCATCTCTTTGGGTGGACACACAGACCTCCATGTCTTTCCAAGGGAAACCCTGAATGCTCAGGTTTATAGAGAAGACATCCTTGATGCTTATGTGTGCCGTTATACCGGGGCAATAGGTGATGTTTTCCTGTTACAGAATGACAATGCAAGATCACACAGGGTTCGCATCATAGATGATTATGTTCAACAGGAAACAATTATGCGCATGGAGCGGCCAGCTTGATCCCCAGACTTGAATCCTATCGAGCACATTTGGGATGCTTTACGGAGATGTCTAGCTGCTCTAAGTCTGCCTCCTCAGACCTATGCTGCGCTTCCAACTGCTTTGCAAGAGCAATGGCTCTCGCTTCTTATGGAACTGATAGACCACATAATTGAAAGCATCACACATCGCTGTATGTGCTATATTGCTTCTAGAGGTGATCATATTCCATATTGAAGGTACTTTTCCTATAGCAAACTGACATCTTCGATTTGTTCATTTTATACATGTGCTAATTTCTATACTGCCATAATCGTCTGGTAATTTCTTTTTATATTATTTGATACCTTATTATGGGTTGTATATTGTAGGTAAGTTTCATAAAATTCTACATGTAACTTTTTCAGTTATCGTGATTTTTCCTTAATTTATGATAACCAGTGTATATACGTATGTGTGTGTGTTTGTGTAAGATAAAAAATATGTAAATCAAAATTATAATTTAAACTAATGGTAACCCCTTAATTCTCCCTCTATTCTAAAAATCATAACAACTTGTCTGGATTGCATCATTTCTATATCAATCCATCTTGCATGGCCTCTGCAATGCTGATGATGTAGGTAATTTGGAATCTAAAGTCTAAATTTTGAGAACTGAAACCTTTTTAACCTAATCCAAAACCTTCCTCATCTTAATAAACTTCCATATTGTATAAATGCGCACTTTAGCTTTTATTAGTTGTGGCCACAAATGTCAGTTTAAATAAAATGGAATTTAATCTACCTCAACTGTCAGGTTTCTTAATTATAACAAATCCAGCATTTTAGCATTCTACACAATCAGAATTCTTCCTCTTCAATATGGATCTACTATGTTCTATGAATTCTATGTGCTACACCATCAACATTGTTATGTCTTTGTCTCTATTACATATATATATATATATATATATCTGTGTGTGTGTGTGTAAGATAAAAAATATGTAAATCAAAATTATAAATTAACAATAGTCCTTAATTCCCCCTCTCTTCTAAAAATCCGAAAATCATAATAGCTTTTCTGGACTGTGTCATTTCTATATCTATCTATCTTGCATAAAAATGATGACGCAGCTAATTCGGAACCTGAACTCAAAATTACGAGAACTAAAACCTTTCTAATATAAACCAAAACCTTATATTAGGGAGCCTCCATACTGGGTAACTGCACACTTTCTCTTCAGATTTCTTGAAATCTAGATGCTACTTCGCTCTGTTTACTTTGTAATGCTGCTAATTCGACCATTATTTAAAATATGATATTTTGTACAAAATTCTACATGCGATATGCTGTACAAAATGATATATTGCACCCATGATCATGTGTGATAAAAAATATATTTTCTATAATTAGTTCATGCCAAGCAATAAAAATTATATTAAATTCGGCCAAATCAGTTTGCAAGGCTTTCCTTCGAGTGTCATCTTTCCAACTACGCAGTAAAGTCTCTCTAAGTTATGAGGCAGACAAGCATCATCAATCAGTTGCAGTTTTCTCCAAGTTATCATATTACATACGTATATAAAAGGTATTATATAATAAAATTACATAACACATACACTCACATGCAGAAAAAGTGCCACAAAAAGTTGTATTCAGGTGTACTGGACTGAAACAATGCATCACTAGATTCAAAAACTCATCATACTTTTATTTTTCTAAAATTTGAATGAACAAATGAAACTAAAAATACTTCAAAATTGTAAATTATAAGTTAATTTTTAAAACAAAAATTGTACTAGAAGAATATTAGTCATGAGTTTTATCTTTAATTGCATATTCCTACACCTCACATATTATTCTCTAGCTTTAAAAAAATTATAAATATGATTTATTCCTATAACTTTCCCCCAACAAAAAAAGACCAGTTTCTGGAATTTCTGAAATTGATGTCTTCCATTTTTAGGCTGGTTGCTCAAAACTCAAAATACTTTTTCTCCAAGGAAATGAAAATTTAGTTTCTGATAACAGGTCATTCCAAATTGAGAGTTTTAAGCAAAAATTCATCCTATCCCAGTCTAGTGCGTTCAACTGTAAATGAGCTACATTATAATGCCATATTTCATAAGGCAATAAGAAGAATAAACCATGTTAGGGGATAAAAAAAAATAGAATAGACAATCAAAACAAAGATGGCATCCTCTTGAGATTTAGTTTTCAAGATGTGTTCATAAAGCAAAAACATAGGTCTTTTTACTCCTTAGCAATGGACATCTCTCCTTCTCCAAAATTCAGTCAGATTGTGTTGCAGTCAATCTCAGTCACAATAAAAAATTTTAAACATTTTTTAAGGGATTGTACATACTTATGTAATTTTTGCAATAACATTACTGTGATTTCAAATGAGATGTAAAATGTTTAACTTTTTGGAGCTGTGGTATATGAGATACTCATAGTTATCCTGTAATATTAAAATTACAAATTTAAAAACCCACGACAGGACAGTTTGAAGTTAAATCAAGTCTCATTAACTAGAGGCGAAAACAGTTAAAATATGTGAGGAAGCACAAAGGAGAGCTTTTTGAGAACCCAAATCTGGAAAGTATCCAGAGATTAATCAAGAAATGCTAAATTATGTAAAATAATAATAATAATGCAAAGACTCATATACTCTTTTTAATCCCCACAGGATTAAAAAGAGTATATGAGTTCTTTTTCTCCTCCTTTCAAAGATTGTGCACTGCATAATTTTTCCCTTTCAATTTTCAGACTATACAATTGCTAAAAAAGTAGGAAGAAAATAAGCAAATAAATCAGGTATATAAAATTGTTCTCATAAATTATCATGGCAAACAATAAATTATGAGAAGAATTTTAATAAAATTTGAAGAAAATTAAATGTGAAAATTTCATGAAAACTAACAAAAAAAATTGCCATTCAATAATTAATTAATAGAACTTTTCTAAAAATAAGATATGGAAATGCAATGATCGATGCATTTCACTATAAAGTACCTCTTACAGTAATGAAAAACCGTACAATGTTGCATATTTATTGTTTACGATGGCAGTCACATCAGTAAAATGTAATGATCTTTATATTTTAAATTAAGTTCTCCACTGGCATTGGATGGCATTTTGAAGAACATAATGTAACTCTTTAGAGCTCCCATATATGGTGAATAGAATTTAAATCTAAAAACCAAATTGATTAGTTAACATACATGATGATTGTCTTTTGAAGGCACTTTTTCTGTTAATACAATGTCATATGGATGAGAAGTATTATCTCGTAAAAGAAAAGTTTCATCCTTTGGACTCGCATTAAGATACTTAAAAGTTCAGTGTATCATCTGCGTTCTTCAAAGAACTGGGATTTATATTCAGCAATACATAGATATCAGTACACTCACTTAAACAAACACTTTTGCAAATACTGATACATAAAATGTCTGTGATAACAATCTCCTTGCAATTTAGTTACTGAAATGACAGCAGGTGCTTGATTCTCTCTATAGTAAAGAATGCCAGTAATGCATTATTCAATATAGAGATGTCTTCAGCCATGTGTCCAAATCTTCATTGATGTTCAATCCATTTGACATGATTAATAACAGTTGTTTAATATAATTCCAGACCACAAGTGAGATTTGAAAAGTATGTAGTAATTTATTAGCCACTTAAAATAAAGACTTTCTTAATGAAGCCTTCCACATTTAGTAAAATCTAGGAAAATAATATCAGTACCTACTACAAGAGAGAGTAATTATTAAATCAAACACATGTTCTATTTTATCTGGAAAATAATATCATATATCAGCCTTGTACAGAGATTTCAGTTCTAAGCCTTCTTTGAACTCCTAAGATGAAAAGGCCACATCTGAAAATTCCAAAATTTTATGAACAGCAGAAAAGTTCATATTGTATCTTACTCAGTGTAACATTCAGTGGTGAGCTTTAGAGGGCTTATGAAAACTCTTTGTTAAATTTGTCTTTGAGACCCTTCTTTTTATTTGCTTATGTATTTATTCCAAGAAAAGCATGTCCTACATATCATAACCATACTTTGATTTATGGTAGTTTTATTACCACTGTGATCATTATTGTTATTTATAGAATAAATACAGATATTTACATTAATTCAGGTAAGATATTTAAACACAATTCAAAGGATTAGATGAAAAGATCAAATATGTTAATTCCTGATTCTGTTACGAGTTATAACCATAAGCTTATATAATTACACAGATTAAGTTATAGCATACTATGCAGCAGCAGCAGCATAATCATTTAGATATTCATGGGAACCACAGAAATCAAGTCAACATTTATTTATAAATACATAATCATTATTTAGCAAATAATGATTATGTATTTATAAACAAATTAAATATGCACAGTTTAGAGTTTAATGTTCACATATTCCATTGAATATTTTTATTCTGAGCAAATTTTAGTTACCATTTTTTTAGTACCTTCCAAATATTTGAAGTTGCATCTGATCATATTAGTAATACCTGATGACCTCACTACCATTTTAAATGAATCAGGAAGTTTCAAAATGTTAAGTGATTATAAGCAAAAGTAATAAATAAAAGATTTAAATCATCAAAATATCTACTATTTATAAACCCATTCCTCAAAAAAGGTGTTTTTGCCCAATCCGTTTTCTGTAACAGAATGTTTAAATGGACTGGCTTGTCCTGCATGAATGCCCCCAAAAAATTCACTTCAAGTTATGATGTTTATCATGAATGCAGTTTGATAGTGGTGATATTTCCAACAATTGCGATAATTATAGAATGTACACAAGTTTAAAACCTTGTGATACGATCATGTGGCTGAGGTTTTTTAAAATGCTTGACTATCAAAACCAAATTCAAGCAGATGTAACAGGCATTTGATTATATGCATTCATGTGTGAAATATGGAAGGTCTACAGCACAAACCCAACCTTGCTATCAAACAATACACTTCCCACACCAGAAATATTTAGTTCTTGAGAGTTACAGTTTACAACTGATTACATAGTCATTTTTGGCCACTATTCCAAGTGTGATATTGTAGCAGAGTTATTTCTGGCCACACATGAGTCAGTTGCCCAGGATTGCTTAAATTATATTCAGACAGTTTCAAGATCTCATACTCCCAGGATATGTCCCCTATTTAGCAGGTGAGAGATCAATGGTCACTCAAGCATACTCGCCTTGGAACACATCACCCAACATGTGTGACCCTATCTGCAGTAGGATAACAACAGACAACATTTTCTCAACACCCAGCCATGCTGAAATCCACAGTTGAAGACAACCAGACTATGTACCACATATTCTTCTGAAATTGTCCCCGTCCTATATATATATTTTTTTAATATTTATTATTATGCCAACAAAATTCTTTTTTCTTTGTATACAAAATACCATTGTTTGTTAGAGTTAATGCCAACATACATATCAGGACATCATTAAATAAAAAGATTTCCCAAGCTTTATAATTTTTAAGCTTACATTATAAAGTATTTATCCTGCCTTCTTGGCATGTCTTCGTAGTACAGTAGTCAGCATGCTCAGCGCGTATTCGAGAGGTCCGTGGTTCGAATACCAGCGAGGGCATTGCTCATTTTTTACTTCTCCTGCTTTGAAAAAATCCTAATGTCTCTACAAGTGGCGCCCGAACTAAAAAGATGGTGGATGATAATTCTCCACCACTATGATTTAGCAGTGGGGGCCCCTAAAAAAAAAGGGTGGTGGATGATGATTGGGTCCCCTCATCCCCAGTTGCCCTTTAAAAAGGGGATTATATAAAGTATTTCTCTTGCTTTTTTGGCATGCCTTCATAGTGCAGTAGTCAGCACGCTTGGCACGTACTTGAGAGGTCTGCGATTCGAATCCCGGGGAGGGCATTCCTCATTTTTCACGTGTCCTGCTTCGAAAAAATCCTAATGTCTCTACAACATAGCCAGGTGAAGAGTAAGAATAAATACATTTTTCTCAATATTAATTTTATCTCTCTCTCGATCTCATGTTTCACTCTGCAACAATAAAAGTTTATTTACCTCCACAACTTAAGATGGAATATATAAAACCAGACAGCTTCTCAGTTTCTTTCTCTCCCTCTCCTTTTACATTTTATTTCCAACTTGCTGATTGATAAACTTCATTCGACTGAATTACTAGAATATTTATTGTGTTAATAATCATTTTCAGTCATAAATTCATATTTTTAATTGTTTATCTATTTTGTATTCTGATAAATTTTGGATCTTCCTACCCATTCTTTTTCTTTTCTATAAAATTCAAAATTCCAGGAGCTGAATAGTTAGTTAAGTTTCTGCACAAAACTTTAAGAAATAATTTTGAAAAAGGCAGGGTAAATTATGAATGATTTATTTTTACACACAACAGTTAACTGAAAATAGTTGCAAATTGATGATTTAAAGTTGTTCTTTTCCAAAATCTAATATATAAAGTCTATTATTATTAAACTATTTTCTTTTTAAATTTATATCATATTTATTTTATATAACTGTAAATAATTACCAATTCAAACACATGAAAAAAATTTATTTTAAAAAATTAAATCAACATATTTTATTGTATACTGACAATCTATCCACATGTTATTTTGAATTATTTATGTGAACAAATGTTAAGTGTAATCTTATTTTTGGTCAGTCATAAAATTAAAGGTCAGGAATTAACCATTAAATTTTAAAAGGGAAGTTTCTATTTTAAAAACCAGTTTCAATCAAATTAAATTCTTTCAATACCAAATAATTCTACAAAAATTTTCTAAAAATAATAAATACTGAACTTTTTTTTTTTTAATGACAACTACTTTTGTAGTATTCTGGAATCTAGCAACATGGTATAAAAATATATTTGAAAACAACTTTAATAGTTATTTCATTTAGTATATAATAATGTAGAACTATTTAAACATATTGTAATAAAAATATTAATTACTTTAGTGTATTTGTATGAATTTTCATTTTAGAAAAAGGCAATCTCATAAAAGTTTATGAGGAAACTTTAATTTACAAGACATGTTATTACAAAATAACATGAAACATTCATACATAATATATTATCAATTCATTTATATATGAGCATTTTCACAAAGCTATCATGAAGGTGGTACAAAGAAAAAATATGTATATATATATACACATTACTATATACATTTATAACCAAAATCATACATCAATAGTCTTTATAAAGTAAATCAAAATGAGCAACTCTTCTTCTGTCAATTGGTAGCTTCACGATATATTTCCCTCTCATAGCTCCTCTATATACAACTTCAACTGTATCAATGAAATCTTGCTTAGATTCAAAAGGTCCAACGAATTTTGTATTGTCAGGTGATCTAGATAAGATACATTTAAAAATTAAAATATGTAAACATAAATTTTAAAAAACTTGAGCTTTATTAAAATGGCCATCAGGTGGAATGAAATAAAATTTTCCTGCCATAAAAATTACATGCTACATTTATAATACACTAGATCTGTAAATTAAATTTTTGCCACCTCTCCCTCTTAAAAGCTATAATTTCACTTGATTGCATTTATTATAATAAATAGAACTACTGAACAGTAGATTTTTGATTATTTGGTCTTTGATAATCTGAATTAAATGTTGACATATAAAATTTGATGGCTGCGTATGTACTAAACGATACCTTTGCCAAATTCAGAGATGATTTGCAAAGTTGATCTTCCATCCTCAAATAACTTACCAATGTTTTTATCACCATTTCCTTTTTTAGCAAACCTCATAAATAGTCAGTTACACCATATGTTCTGCCTATGTAGATGGTAACTAGTACACTAAGCAACATTTACATGTTTCTCACCTTTTGCATTTATACATCATTTTATGTGTTACAATTTTTCTCATTCATATCAATAAAAAATATATTTCATTTAAATGACACATAACTTTGATTATATCTTGTTTTTCCCTTGATTTATTTTTTTCTTCAGTTACAATAGTTTCTCTGGATTACATTCCTTTCTGTCACTATCATCTGAAGTTTGTACATGAAAAAATGCAAAGATAAACAAAGAAAAGAATATTTCAGAATGGCATAGGATTTGAAATCTGGTTGATCTTTGGAAAGGAAGGCCTTTTGTTGGGATAAAATAGTCAAAGGATACTGCTATTTCAATAAAAGAATGCTTGTTTCCACCACCATTTAGAAACACATTTTAATTTAGCTATTTGTCCTTTGCACAGTAAGCTATATGGAATGACATTTCCATTGCCTCTGCTTAAGAAAATCTTTTTCAGATATTCTTCTTCTGCCAGAAACATATACCTACCAACCTTGAAAATAAACAAAATTGTAGAGTTTTTGCACACAACCAGATGGGCAGACTAAAAGATGGACTTAAATTCATTTTGCAACCCTAAGGCTCAATAAGCGCCACCTAGGGGCCGCTGGGGAAAACACCGGCCAAAAAGACAATACCCTCAGTCGGTGTACTAGACTCAAGGACTAAACACGGTGTTCTGCCCCAAGATTTATTGTGTAACTTAAATGTGTAATTCTAATGTCTTTAAGTGTAATATTTTATTTACTTTTTAACTGTTTCCTTAACTAAAGCTAATTAAAAGCCCAGGTGAGTCTTTTGTTTATGGTAGTTTGGTTTTAGTTTGGCCACCCAACATGCAGCTCGAATGATTTATCCAGTTGAGAAAAAACCGTGTTCAAGACTCCAGGGCATCGGCTCATATTCTTTTCCAGGTTTTAGATACTACTTCCACCAGCAAAGTCTTCATCCGAAGATTATTTTGGAAATTACATAAAGTATCGGTATTATCTTCACCCAAAGATTACAGATATATAAGCTCTAGGTGTTTCCTTTTAGCTATGTTGCACTTAAAGAATTTACATTGTCTTACATTGTTTTAAATAATTGATTTTTATTTAAATTTCCTGTGTTTTAATTTTATGTTCTAATTGAAGATTAATTTTGTTTTCACTCAAAGTCAACAGAAGTAAAATTTCATTTTCGTTCTGAATGAATAATGTTTATGTGGCAAAATGTTATTTTTTTTTTTTCTGATTGATATATGTTTCTGGAGTGTGTAATTCTTTTAGTATTTTTATAACCGTATTGCTGCTACCTATGAATGAGTTGGGTGTTTTGTTTTATTTCATTTTATGAATAATATTAACAGATATTTTTTATTCTTTGAGAATAGAACAAAGTGGAAAGGGTTTTATCTGTATTATTTAAACATGTCACTACTGTTATGTTTTTATTCAATAAGAATACTTCTTTCGAATTAATATTTTAGTTGCCATTATTCTGAAAAGGCATTCTAATACTTGCAGCATTTTCGAATTGTCTGTTCATAAAAATTTGTAAATTATTATTTCGTAATATTTGAGAACAACTTGTACATTTAATTATGTTTTTCAAAGAGAACTACAGTCGAAAATTAATTTCTTAGAGCATTTAGAATTTTATAGACATCACAGGCATTACTAATAGAAGATTTATCAAAGTTAAAATCTATTTTTGAGATTTTATGTTTAATAAATTTGTGCATTTTATTGTCCATTAGCAAGCGTACCAATCTTTGTAAAATGTTAATTCATTTTCGAAGTAATCTCAGATTAATGATTTTGTTTAATGTTGTTTTTCAAATATTATGTAATTGTTAAGGGTAATTAAGAAATTCATAAAATTCCTGAACACATAATTTTTTTCAAAAACATATTGAACTTTTCAATGGACATTAAAAGTACGATAATATGGCATTTTGGGGACTAGCCAGTAGAAAGGATCTGCAAGTTTTAGACACAGAATTGGGTCTACCTGTCTCAGATAATTTGAAAGTGATTCAAGAGTTAATTATGAACTCAGACAAGTATGAAGAGGGATTTGTAAAGAATTTATTGACCAGCATAATCGATGAAAGAAAAATGGCTGAACAAGCAGCTGAAAATGACAAGTTAGCATTAGCTGAAAAAAGAAAATCTTTTGCGTGAAGAACAAGCAGCTGAAAACGTTTGCCTGAAGAAAAAGCTGCTGAAGATCAACAAATTGAGAAGGAGCATCTGTTTGAGTCGGAAAAATTAAAACTTCAACTGGAGTTGCGAAAAAGTGATAGATCAGGGAACAGATCAACTCAAAATTGTTATTACTAAAGTTGTGCCTAAATTTAACCCTAAAGAAGATGAAATTGGATTGTATTTGACAATTTTTGAATGCTAATTGAAAATTTTAAGTGTTCCAGAATCAAAATGGGTTTTTTATCTGATCAATTCATTGCCAACAGAAATAGCACAACTTATTGCTAGAGAGATGAGAAAGAATCTCAAAATTACCCCAAAATTAAGGAAATGCTTCTTAAGCAACACAGTTAATGCTGACCATTTCAAACAGTTTTTTGCACAACATAATAAAAGCTCAGATACAACTTGGAGAGATTTCTACTTTGAAGTAAGATCATACTTTAAAGGATGGATAACAGAACTTAACATTAAAGATTTTGAACAGCTTAGAAACCTAATTATTAGTGACCAAAGTAAGAAGAAAACATCTGATCTGAGAGAACATTTCATGGGTAAGTGAGAAAAATAGAACCAACTGTTGGAATTAACAGAGAAGTTGGATGTGTATGAAAATATTCCTCATGGATTAAAGAAAGCTTCAGCACCATCTAACAAACCAAATTTTAGAGGTGAGTCTTTTGTTTATGGTAGTTTGGTTTTAATTTTATATTGCATGATTCATGCTAGTGAACTAGTTTTAATAAATTTCTGATGCAAAATATATTAAAAATTAGTTAAGATATTTTAAGTTTTATGTTCTTTGTTAATTTTATTTAGTAAATTTTTAATACTTTCATACTGAAAAATATCCAGTACAGAAGCAAAGCTTTTAATCAAAGTAATTTTAAACATTGTGAGGAAAAAAAAAATCTGAAAGGTTTCAGATTTACCTTTATTTATTAAATATCATGTTCTTCACACAAATTCAGTTTAAGGGAAATATCGCAAAATAATTTTAAATGGAGCATATCTTTAAAATTTCTGATACACAGTCTCACACGCCGGAGAAAAAACTGTTTTTTCTGTAAAACGTTGCCATTCCTCGCTTTGAAATCTTTGAATTTCTTAATCAAAAATTCATTAAAGTTTCACAAAATATGAAATCGATAATAAAACAAAATCCAAATTTCAAATTTGGGCTTTGAGATGTCCATATTCGCAGTAGGATTATGTCATTCAAAATTGGATGTTCCATCGTTTTATCACAATGCGAGAAACATACATACATTTATGCAGATTTTTCATTATTTAATTTCTTCACATATAACACAGGGCGATAATATTTAGTGGCAACAATTTGAAAAGTGAAACGGGCATTCAGAGTGATAAGATGCAAAACGAAATTAATAGTCCTTCACGGACATAGCCTCTTTGGCCTAATAATTAATTCACATACTCTTGAATGTAAAAAAAAAAATTTTAATTTAATAAACTGTAAACATTGGTTGAATCTCTAAATTGTTCTACAAATGTTTACAGTAGATTAAGACAATTTAGTTGAAATAAAATTTTTAAGTAAAATTATACTCTAAATAACTAGGGTTGAGGATGAACTTACACAATTTAAGTTTCATTAATTTAATAAATTTAATTTATTTCTGAGAAACTTTTTTGGGGGGTAGTTTTCTTTGTAAAGAGCTAAAAATTAAAAAACTGGGAGACTGGGTGATGTATCAGGAAATTAGGAAACGTTAAGAAAAACCAGGAAAGTCTATATGCAAATAGCATTCTAACGTTGTTTTATTTCTCATTCATGAACTGGTACACTAGTACCCCATTATACTCCCACTGTAATGTATTATCTATTAGTAAAACCAACATTTCTCAAGAAAAGCAAAAGCGTATTTTCACAAGATTCTAGTGATATAACAGATACTAATATATGCTCTCTCATTTTATGCCACACGATGATGTTTTCAATAAGGCTGACTGTTATATGGTCAACATTCATTTTGATGATCTACACTCTAAAGAAAGAGAATATTATAAGAGGAAAATTTATTAAAAAAACAAAGTCCATTTAATATACTCTCTTCAGCTTGAGAATTTTCATACCAGGCACTGTAATGGAATGCTGAAGTAATAATGATTGCTATAATGAGTGGTTATTTTAATGAGCATTCAATGTATGTTTGTAAACAGATCCTAAAATTAGCAATTTTTCGCATATGATAAAAATTATTTTTCGATAAAAATTAGCAATTTTTCGCATATGATCTATTCCAGAAATAGTGATAATATTCAAAGCAAAACTGTAACATATATTTCAATAAAAATCAAAATCTGATACATACCCAGAATCCACTTTGATATGCTGTGCATTAAAGAAAAATACAGTTGCAGGAATATGAGTCACATCAAAATAATCCTTATAAACTGGAACATCTTCAAGGTTTACTGTAAATATTTCAGCCATTTCACTTAACAAGCATTCTGTGCGTGACATCTATAGAAGAAAATAGTTTTTAATGAAAATTTGCTTAGAAAGAGGCATACAAATATTTCATATTTTACAGGAATATTAACAATTTCACAAACAGAAATAGTAAAAAATAAACAATTTTTAATATGACTACCAAAATTTCTTACTGGTTTCATCACAAGGATTCATAATGATGATATAAACAAAATAGATTATTTTTTTAACATAGTAAATAAATTCTCATTATTAATTTTATTTACTATCTTTCTTTAGTCTAAAAATAGTAATGTGCTCATAATAAATCTTTCAAAACTACAGCATTTCAAAATTAATCCTTGACACATGATTTTTATGCAATGTTGTTGGCATAACACTTCAACCAGCAATAATGTTAAAATCTGCACTAAACTCTAATAACCAATCAAAATGATGTTGAACACAAACTGCATCAATTTTAACCTAACCTTCTAATTAGAATAGGTACAGTCTTCTCTTGCTTGCAGCTTCTTTCCTATCATTCATCAAAATTGTTATAAGATGTAAAACAGACACAATGTGATTAAGAATGGGCATGTAAATTGTGCCCATTAAGTTATATATTTTACATTAAGAATATCCAACATATCTGAATTATTTACATACCTAGTTTTAACATTCCATAGATATACTGTGTTTTTGGCACATTTTTGTTCACACGGGATAATAGCAAATTCACACACGCAAGTACCTGGTTGAGAACACATGGATTTACATACTTATCCATTATTTTACCGTTTTGTTCAATGAGATTTAATGATGCTTCCTATTTTATCTTTATCTCACATCTTCAGTTAACTCAGTAGGCTTCAAAGTGTTAAATTCCGTGTGTATAACAGTTGGTCACTAATTTTTATCCATAGCAATGAACAAGTTTGCCATTTTTGGTCTAACTGAATTTGGTGTTTTATTTTATTATTTTTTTTTTAATCTTAAATCAAATGTTCATAGTGTTTATTTGTATCTCTCTCATCCCATTTCAATATTTTTGAAACTCTATTTTTAAAAATTTTTTAGTAAAATTTTGTAGCAATTTTTTTAAATATATTTTAATATTGATAACCTTATAATCAAGGGAAAAAACTATATTTTTTTTAGTATGGTCTTTCATGTCAAAACCAATTATATCAGAATTAGCTAGAATAGCCTGCTATAAAGCTTCCAAAAAATATTCAAAATTTTAAATCTTCTTTTTTTATTTTTTTGAAACTAAAATATCCATTTTATTGTTTCGTTTTCAATAACAGAATAACATACAAAAAAAGTGAGCCAGTCGGAAAAGAATGAGGCAAACTAATGTACTGATTCATTTAAAATCTGTTTAGCAATATGCATCTGCTTCAGAAATAACCATATGTATAATAAATTAAACATGGATTCAAGAAGACAAACCTCAAATCATGCATCTTGTTCATTACCAAATTTTAAACAAACAACAGATCAAAGACACTTCATTTTCACACATCCTCACTCAGTCTACCAGTATTATTCTGACAGGCATTTGTGCATCATGCTGCAAAAAATACTGCATTAAATGATGTTATGGCTAGATTATCCACACAGAATATACTGATGGAGCATTACATTGTTCACCATTGCTTCATTTCATTTTTTTTCTTTTTGGTAACTAAGCATCTAATCTTTTCCTACACCAATAATTTTGCTTCATCATAAAAATAACTTCATATCATGTATGCGTGTGTATGTATGTATATGTAGATTTTCATAAAAAACTTTTTATAAGGAATAATCTTACACTGAATTTTTTTTATTGTCATATCATACTTTCAAAAACTTCTGGCAAAAATATTTTATTAATATAAACCTTTTGGGTGCTAATATGATTTATGACCATGGTCTCCTCAGACATAAGCAGAGCAACCATAAAATAATCCTACAAACTGTATGAATATCCAACCAAACCTTATGCCTGAATTTTGTGATCCATCACAACCATTTGAAATACATACAATTTTATTTCCAAGAATAGTAAGATGAAGTGAACTCAAAGAAAATAATTCTCTTAGCTATGATTAGAAATGAAAATAAAAGCTTAACGCTAAGCACAGAATAAAACATTTTCAAGACAAGGCAAATTTTAGAAACTTTTAATGGAGTAGCATATATTCTGTTGGAGGGATGTGGAAACAATTACTCTGTAAAAGAGCTACACCTAATCTACCCCACCCCCCCAAAAAAAAAATTAGACAGTTCTATATCTCCTTTTCTACTTGGCCAATTGATGAAATTTAACTTGCACTTTTCATGTGTATGACTTAGATATATATTAAATTTATATATAGTAGTGTTATAACATATATATTTTGACACAAAATCTGACTTTTTCTGAAATGACATGCCAATTTTTTTTCCACATTTCACTTCTAAGAATAAAACTATGCTTAAAAACCAAATTTCATGTGAAATTTAATCAGAAATTTATCTTGGCACACTTTTTTGCTTTCTGCTATAAATAATTCACTTGGCAAACTTTACAATTTATGGCAACCTTTTCCTTTCATTCTGTGCCACTTTTCTTTTTTCTTTCTTAAATATATTTTGATTTCAAATTACATTTTTTAATCAGAGTTATTATTTTCAGATTTTCCCTTCTTTTTAAAATTTAATTTTAACTACTTAAGTTGCATGGTTGAATTATAATTCTTCAAATAGTAATTTTAAAAATTTCTATGTATTATTTAGCCTCGGGTGCTTTAAGCAAACTTATTCAAATAAATGACTTGTTTTTAATATATATATAATTTTATTTTATTTTATTGAACCACAGTTTTTCAAAAGAATATTTTATCACTCAGTATTCATCGCTATGTTTTTCTTTGTAAACTGCATTCTGCATTAAAACAGAAAATGCTGTAATGCATAGTTAATGCATCTTTCAATGGTCCTGTCAGGAAGGAGATATAAATCAGAAAGCTACGTTTTAATTTAGAATGATAGTAATAGAAACAGTTTTCCATGGTTTTTATCACTGTACCATTGCTCTACAATTTTATCATCCTACATTTAGTTTATTAAAACATTATCCATATTTCTGAATAAATTCAAAATTTTCATTTTCTAAATCTCAAAAATCAAATAGCATAACATACAAATAGACTACCTTTTATGCAAATAAATAAACATTTTATTAATACCTTAATAAAATGTTTTTTATAAAATGTTTTACCTTAATAAAATGCTTAGTAATTTTTTTTCTTTTTAATGGCTTATTGCTTCAAGGAAACCTTAATGCCTTAATGATTTTTTTGAGGCATTCTGCAAATGTATCTGCAATCATCCACCCTTTTTTTATTTGCTATTTACCATACTTGTTTTTGAAATGGCTTGTTTTCTACGACATTCTTGAGTAAAGATGTCGCTTTCCATTTCATGAGTAATTGGCCCTATCTTTACCTTAGATTCCAAAAACACCACATGAATACAATAGTAGCAAATGTAACTGAATGTAATTTGCACTATGGGCTGGTAGTTAAAAACTAATACATTAACAAAATTTTGCTGTTTGTGCCTGAATATATAATAATACTCTAAACAACTGCAAATTAAATAGGAAATTAGAATCTTTAGAGCAGCTGTAATAATTGGAAACTAGAGTTAAAATTCTGGAGAACCTGCTAGACAGATAGCAAGTTATCACTACATCTATAGCAATTCATAAATTACAGAAGGTTTAAATAACCTTTTTATTCACTCTCAGTCTGAACATAATGGCACAACTTGTGCTACAGACAAAATTTCCACAACTTGTGAATATTTTAAATTAATAGAACAGACAATTCAAATATCAACAGCATGGAGTCGATAGGGAAAATGACTGACTCCAACTCCTGGAATTTTAAACCGACTCTGACTCAGACTCTCTCATATATATGTAAACATATACACATGTGTTACAGCTTATTTTTTTAATACAAAAGAAGTAATAGATGATACAGAAAAAAATTTATGGCATAGCAAATTATTTATATTAATTAGCATTTGTTATAAAATGGAAAAACTGGCATTAGCAATTTCTAAGAAACAGTATAACTTCGGCAAGATCTTTATTAGAGGACCGCAGACCCAATTTGATAAACCTCAGAGCTGAGAAGAGTCTTCCCACATTAATCTGAGTAAGAGGAAGAGCTGTTACTGTTAATGTTACTTCTTTTAACTTTTCAGATAGATTTTTATAAGTTCTAAAAGAGGTGTCTTGCAAGATTAATCATATTTCTCTATTTCTTCAAAGGCTGTGTAGAAATCGTGTTTGTATTTTTTTATTTCTATATGTAAAGGCTCTTGGTTATTTATTTTTATTTGCTTTGCCTTAGTCTTTTCAATATTATCTAAATATTTCTCAAAATGTAATTCATCACTGGAAGAGGATAATACAGACTCAGCTGCAATGTCTGCAGTTTGACTGTCCCGATTTGAATACTCCAATTGTTCTGAGAATAATTCCATTCTTAATGTAAGTTCATCGATGGCTTTCTTTGCCTTTTTAATTTGTTCATCATCCAACAAAATTCGGCGTTTTGGATCTACATATACTAAATCCAACAAGATTTCATCGTCTAGCAAATTAGTTTTTCTTTTCTTCATTGAAGAAATGATTCCTTCTGCAATAAACCCTCCATTTCAGATGGAGGGTCCTCCACTAATCACATTCTTCCATTTGCCTCTTACAGATTCTTCAGATTGTAGCATTTTTGTGGCTATATATGGTGGAGAAAGAAGTTTCCAAGTCTGCAAGATTATTCCACAATCTTTCTGTTAGTGAAACATTAGAGTTATTTACATCTTCTAAAAAAGTTCTTAATTCTAATAACCTCTCTATCATAAAATATGTATTTTCACATTGCGTTGCTTGATCAATAATTGTTCTTTTTAATGCTCACTTCCTAAGAATGGCATCAGTTTTGGGAGTTCTTGCTGCTATTGCTGCTTATCTACATTTACCACAGAGATTTTTAACTACATGAAGTAACTAAATAATCAATAATGGTTAGTATCATATCCATCCTTCTCCCTTATATTTATTTACTGGTATGTCAATAAAATAGAAAATAACTATTTATTAATGTAAATAGTCCATAAATAAAAGTAATAACTCAGTTTATCATTTTTATTTTTTTTAATTCACTTTAATTTTATTTCAAATTCAAACTCTCCAATGAAAACTGGAGTTGGAGTCAACGTGTTTTTAGAGACTCCAGCTCCAACTCCTTTTATTCCAAAGTCTGCCTAACTCTGACTCTGACTCCACAGCCCTGCTAAGACTACACATTAAATCGAATAAGCTGGCTCATATATTGGGTTGGCAACTAAGTAATTGCAGAGTTCACTCATAGATGGTTTATGTTGAATTTTTAGGTTTGCAGACGTAGTACAAATGTAAAACACATTTTGTTATTTGATAGTTGGCAATTCAGCTGTGAATCAGTAAAAAAGTTTTTTGATCGGTTGTGTAGTTTTCGTTTGGCGTTCGATGAAACATGGAAAATCAAAAGGAACATTTTCGTCATATTTTGCTATTTTATTTCCGCAAAGGGAAAAACGCATCGCAAGCTCATAAAAAGTTATGTGCTGTTTATGGTGACGAAGCCTTAAAAGAATGGCAGTGTCAAAGTTGGTTTGCCAAATTTCGTTCTGGTGATTTTTCACTCAAAGATGAAAAACACTCTGGTCGTCCAGTTGAAGTTGATGACGACCTAATCAAAGCAATAATTGATTCGGATCGTCACAGTACTTCATGTATCACATGCATGCATTGAAAATCACTTAAAACAACTTGGCTATGTTCAAAAACTCGATACATGGGTTCCTCACGAACTGAAAGAAACGCATTTAACGCAACGCATTAACAGCTGCGATTTACTAAAGAAACGTAATGAAATTGATCCATTTTTAAAACGACTGATAACTGGCGATGAAAAATGGGTTGTTTACAACGATTGTGGAGCAGGCCAGGTGAACCAACTCAAACAACATCAAAAGCTGATATTCATCAAAAAAAAGGTTTTGTTATCAGTTTGGTGGGATTACAAGAGAATTGTCTACTTTGAACTCTTACCACCCAACCGAACGATCAATTCTGATGTCTACATTGAACAACTAATGAAATTAAAAAATGCAGTTAAAGAAAAGCGGCCCGAATTGACAAATCGAAAAGGTGTTGTATTCCATCATGACAGGGCAAGGCAACACACATCTTTGGTCACTCGGCAAAAATTATTGGAGCTTGGTTGGGATGTTTTGCCACATCCACCATATAGTCCTGACCTTGCACCATCTGATTACTTTTTGTTTCGATCTTTACAAAACTCCTTGAATGGTAAAAATTTCAATAATAATGATGATGTCAAATTGTACCTGATTCAGTTTCTTGCTAATAAAAACCAGAAGTTTTATGAACGTGGTATTATGATGCTGCCTGAAAGATGACAAAAGGTCATTGATCAAAATGGGCAATACATTACAGAATAAATTTATTTAGTTGCATGAAAAAATTGTCTTTGATTTTCTAAAAAAAATCCGCAATTACTTAATTGCCAACCCAATAGTTTAGCAACATATATTTAAAGCATTAAATACAAGCCTAGCGAAAAAGCTACAGCAAGAATATATTTTTTAAATGCAGCTGGCTAGAAATACTAACATGATTGTAAGTAGCTCTCTCTACTAAAGATTCAAAACCCTCAGCTTAAATACACACAAAGCTAATTTGCATTCTGGTGAGGAATATGAAAAGCAGAAGTTATAGTAAAGACTTATATCATAATAACTGGTTAATTAACATGAGATACTTTACAAATTTAACAACCCAGCTCTTGATTTAAGTGGTCCTATTAGCGGATGAGCAGTTAAAGACTGTTGATAATACGTCCCAAAAATCAACCCAGGTGAACAGGCTGGTTGGATGGTTTTCGTGAGTTTCCTCATGCGCAACATGAATACGAGACACTTTTCCTGAGGAAACTCCTCCATGAAAGCATTACTCTCCTTTGTCAGATAGCCTCCATGTGCTTTGCCATATTTAAACCAACCAACCTATTTTATGCATGATTTCTAAACAAACCAGAAACTCTGTGAAGCTTATCCACTAAGAAGTGCAGTTATCCAATCAGAAGGAATACAATAGATACAGTGACAATGGTTGAATTGCCAATATCACTCATTTAATTCATACATTTTTGCAGAGTTGACAGAACAAGTAGAAGTTCAAAGTTTAAAATTTTCATTGACATAAAATTAAGTTAAAATATATAACAAGGCAAAGAATTGCATAAACTCAGTGTCCATGTACACATCAACCTATTGTCACTTAAAAAAACATCAGAGAACTGCACAATCTTGGCACTGTGCACTCCCTTTGTATGCATTGATCTATTTTCACTTAAAAAGTGAAAGGAGCAAATTCTACACTAGAGCCAAACAAAAAATAAAACCTCAATAAACCACATTTTAAATCAAACAATGAAATAACATAAAAAAGGAAAATCATCTTAGCACTACACAAAGGAAATATCAAATATCCACTTACCTTATTTAGAAATTTCCGTGTCTTCAGTCAAACAAAATTCCTTAACAGCATCCAAAAACTTCCTGACATTATATTAACTAGAATCTGTATACTGGCATCACCACATAAATTAATAAAAATAAGAAAAAATTTCCTCCATAGTGGCGGTATCCTTTGAAGTTGGACCATAAGTACTTCCTTTCTACAAAAAGAACACTTATAACAGCTACTAGGTAAACCTTCATTTACACACCAGTCAATTAATGCTTTTTCCCTTTCGTTCCAAATCATACAGAAATTCAAATTACTCTTACCACATTTAGCCACTTCACTATGTAAACCACAAAATAACCAACATCCAACACACAAGACAAATCTTTTCCCATCATTCAAATTCACCGGAATCACGCAACCAATTACGTTATAATAGGGTTTCCATAACATTGAACTACTAAGGTTATAAATGAAAGAGCGGTGAAAATGCGCTTTAGCCCACTGCTTGGCGATGTTTTGAAAATCGCCAATTCGGCGCGTTTCTGCGAAACGTCTTTGCAATTAATTGCAACCTTCCCGACACGCTCCGTGAAAACCTATTGTAAACAAAACATAGAATTCTAAACCATAAATTAGTATGGAAACTGTTGCCACAAAAATATAATAAAATAATATGCAAAACGAACATTACGATCATTAAAATATTTGTCAGTTACCTTTAAATTAATTATTTACATTTTATGTTGTAATACTTACACATTTTATGCCGTTACATAACCTTCCCGACACGCTCCGCGAAAACGTAACCAAAATGGCATCCCAGAAAGAAGGAATTTTTTTTAAAAGGGCATTAAAATTACAAACGATACCATGTACACACCGTTCCGTTTTAACTTAAAAAAAACATCTGAGAATTGCACAATGTAGGCAACGTACACAAATAAACAAAATAAGCTAGAATAACGAAAATAAATTACAAGAAAATGCCATGTGCACAGCGTTCCTTTTAAACTTAAAAAAAACTTCAGCGAATTGCACAATGTACGCAACGTGCACAAATGAACAAAATAAGCTAAAATAACGAAAATAAATTACAAGAAAATGCCATGTGCACAGCGTTCCTTTTAAACTTAAAAAAAACTTCAGCGAATTGCACAATGTAGGCAACGTACACAAATCAACAAAATAAGCTAAAATAACGAAAATAAATTACAAGAAAATGCCATGTGCACAGCGTTCCGTTTTAACTTAAAAAAAACATCAGCGAATTGCACAATGTAGGCAATGTGCACAAATCAACAAAATAAAATAAATTGCAAACGATACCAGCGTTCTGTTCTTCAGCTGAGCCAAATTATTTCAATAAAAGGCAACAAAATATAAAAATTAAGCAACTTGCACTTCCAATAAAGTAATAAATGTACATGTACATTCACTCACCTCTCTCAGCATCACAGCTAAATCCATACAGACTCGGTATTTAGCGAAATATAAGGTACGAAAATAGCAAACACTACTCAACACAAAAATACCGCATTCAAAGAATACAACGACAACTGAAATAACTACTTAAATTAACACGTAAGAATTTCGAATAAACTGCTACGTCATCTCACATTAGCAATAAAACCATTCTTTATAAAATAGAAAATACACATGCGCGAAAACTACATGTTTCCGTAGCTTCAAAATACCCAGTCAGCCATGTTCGCGGATATACGGAGTTACCCATGTTGGCGCGTTTATTGCTCATTCAAAAACAATCGCCGCCAAGCAGTGGGCTAAAGCGCATTTGGGCCGAAAGAGCTTAGCAATAAATAAAACAACAACTTAGCAATAATCAAAGGGATACCCTTAAAAATACTATAACCAAAATTAGCAATATTTCTACAGAGAAGGAAAACTTAAAATTTTTGAAATTATTTTACAAAAATTTTAATAAATTCCAATATAAGAGAAAAAGTAATAGAAATAATAATAATATGAAAATAAATGTAATGATAAAAATAAAAATCTGAAAGGTTCCAGATTTTCAATTACATCCAAAGGGGCATTTTTTTAACATTTTGTGTGTTACCTTTATTTATTAAATATCATGTTCTTCTCGCTTAAACCATACAATTCAGTTCAAGAGCAATATTGCAAAATCAGTTTAAATTGAGCATATCTTTAGAATTTCCAATACACAGTCTCACACGTTGGAGACAAAAATGTTTTTTCTGTACAACGTTGCCATTACTCACTTTGAAATCCTTGAGTTTGTTAATCAAAAATTCATTAAAGTTTTACAAAATATGAAATCGATAATAAAACAAATTCCAAATTTCAAATTTAGGCTTTCAGACGACCATATTCGCAGTAGGCTTACATCATTCAAAACTGAATGGCTCTAGGTACCCTCGTTTTATCACAATGCGAGAAACATACATACATTTATGCAGATCCTTCATTATTTAATTTCTTTAAATATAATAGAGGGCAGTAATATTTAGTGGCAACAATTTGAAAAGTGAAACGGGCATTCAGAGTGAACCAATGCAAAACGGAAACAATAGTCCTTCAGGGACAAAGCCCCATTTGGACTAATAATTATCAATTATTATACTGCTGATGATTAGAATTCAGGTCTTGACAAATCACAATTTGACATCAAAAATGTGTTTATTCGAAATCCTATGTTTAAATTTTAAAAAAAAACTTTTCTTTTAAAAAAGGGTCTTTAGTGAGAATTAAAGATCCTTTCAAACATAAATGACAGTTTGTTTAAAAGATTTATTATGCAGTAAATACCACAAAACATCTTTAGATATGAAACATCTTCACAATCATTTTAATTCGTTGCCTTTGCAACACACAGAAAAGAAGATAAAAATCTTATAGTCTAGTAAATTTTTCTGCTGTTAAACATTTCTGTAGTAGAAGACAGCATGTTTTATTTATATTTTTTATGCATTGTTTGACATACTCCGAAATATTGAATGTGTATATAATGCACAATTTTGAAATTTTGTTGGAAATAAAATGAAGTTAAGTAAAACAGCAAACAATAAAATAGTGAAGTTAAGAACTTACTCTTATGGAAGAAAAAAATATATTTTAACACCTGATTAATATAGTCTTTATAAACTTAAAAAACAACTTTTTGAAGATTATAACAAAGTGCATAAACCACATTTGGCATTATTATCACTTACAACAAATATGGCAAATTTCAAAATGCACAAATATATAAATTCACATATATCATGGGAAATTTTCTATAAAAATTCTTAATTTTGTGCATGTATACCTAGAAATACATGTACTTTTAGATGATGGTAATTTTTTATATATCATAATTTAAAATTTTTTCAGCAAATTTATAAAAATTATTTAAAGAATTTTAGAAAATTTTAAAAATAAATCATAAAAATGTATGAATTTTATTTGAATTGAAATTAAATTTCAAATTCTGAAAGAAAGAATCGGTTAAGTTTAATTTAAAAAAAAAAAGAGAGAGAGATTAATAAATATATACCAAATTCAATAAACATCGAGGAGTTAAAATTTTGAGACCTAACTTATTAAAAACTACTCAGGCAATTTTTATGAAATTTGACATAATTTGAGGCATAGAATCAAAATATGAAAAACATCTGCATGTTGTTTCAGAAGAAGCCTGATTTAATTTAAAATATCTATATTAGAGCAATGCTATGCATAAATCTAATACATATCCTAAGTCCTGCTTCTGAGACATGAAAAATACAAGTTGAATTTCATCAATCAGCCCACTAAAAGGAAGATATAAAACTGTTTCCCTCTCCTTTTTTTTTTTTTAACTTGGCATGAACTACATATTTTATAAGAAAAGTCTTTTGGTAATTACATTAATATTATAAATGCTATAAAAGTAAACTGTTGAAAACAGTTTAATTTTTTTTTTTTTTTCCTTTAGCTATTACAGTAATTCCTTATTATTGTGACCTCTCTTTTTTAAATGCAAAGCTGACACCAAGATTATCGACAAATTCCTGTTGACGAACAAATACTTTGTGACTATTATGTTTCTGCAATTGCTTTTAAAATGGCATCATAAGCATTTTCTCGTCTTAAGGACTTTTGCGACATGAACTTTGGAAAATAAGACTCATGACAATGGTGAACTGTGCCTTGTAGACTTCTATTTGGCCATTTAGGGGAGTGCCAGAATCTTTCACAAGTTTATAAACTCATCAGCTATTGCTGGATCAAAAAAAATTAAATTTACAGTTCACAATATGTCTCTAATGTGCACAAATATAAACATAAAATGTATGTGGAATGCATAAGTTTGTAATGTGTAACAACTGTCAGTGTTTCAGTATAATGTTGATTTTTAGACTTTGACATTAAAATAAAATAGATTTAGAGAGCACGATGACTTTAGACATGAATGAGGTTGCCCCTCTGGTCAAAACCTGAGCAGAATAAAATCACCTGTTTCACAGCATAAAATAACAAATATACAGTATTGTGGAAAAACCCTGACTGCTTTGGCTACTCCTTGTACACAGGCAATTCTTCCAGGGCCATCTATTCACTTATTTGGTTGTCAGATTAGATATAAAAAATATACTCTCATAAAACAATTCTAGTCAAGACTTGTTCAAATTGTTGCAAAGGCTGAGACTGTGCATATTGTTACAAAGGCTGGACCTTGTATAAATTGTTGCAAAGGTATTATTGCAAAGGCTGAGTTGCTTCTCGCATTACTTATGCAATACCAGTTCTGTCAAACAGTAATTAAATCATTGCATTGTTGTATTGCAACCACTGAACCAGATGTCAAATCACATGCTTCTCATGTTGCATTTTCAAATATTTTCATTGAAATGCTGTTTTATTTATGGCCAATGTTCGATATTTGAGTGCAAGGTTGTTGTCTCTCTCTCAGAAGAAAGATATATCTTCCTCAGTCCTTGGTAAAACAAAAATCAATATCTTAAAAAAAAAAAAAATGCATTAATATATCAAATACTCAGAGGTCTTCTCATGATAAGACAAATTTCAGTAATCATGAATTGTTAATATTTATACAAAAAAAATTAAGATAGTATGCCACTTACTCAATACGTTATTGTATTTTCTTTCATAACAAATTATAATAATAGTAATTAGGACTGCTGCCCATTTGATGATGGTTTTCATGAATGATTTATCGATAATCTTACTCTTGTTTACAAAGTGTGGGCCTTAGTAATAACAAAATACTGATAATACTCTATTGTATTTACAAATACCATTAAAAATATTATACAGATAAAAATAATAAGTGTGAATAATTCTTTAAATTACTCATTTTTTCACTCATGAATAATAAACTTTACTATTAGAAAGATTTTATTTCATAAGATTCACAAGTGTCAGAAACAGAAAGCAACTAGCTACAGTGGAAGATTAACATTGTCTTGGGTAAGCCCAACTTGGTCTCCTCCCCCACATTTAAAAAACAGTTTAGAACAGTTTGAAATTTTTCAACATTGAGGTCTTTTTTAATTTAATGGTACAGCTTGAGTATAGGACCCCATTGGCGATTTTCAGCTTGGCGCACTTTTTAGACGGTATTTTTCTGGTAACCCAGTGAAGTCTAGAATGCCCTATTTCGGCAACCCTGTTTGTATTTTTTGCTAAATCTTAAATATTGATGTATTCAAGAAATTTCTAGAAATTGTAAGGGTCATAAACTGGGCAGAGTATAATATTTCTTTGTAAATTTACCATGATTTTGTAAACTTTACCAAATTTCCGGCATTTCTTTACTGTATTTTTAATGTAAACATGTATTCTGAACTCCTGTTTTGTTTTCAACTTAAAACTTGCATTTTCAATGTTACTGCTTAAAATATGCTTCCATGTACCTGTGTATTTTCAAACGTTTCTTTCTTTTTAATTTAAACATGCATTCTTAACTCCTATTTTCATGTTTTTAATTTAAACATGAATTCTGAACTCTTATTTTCAATTTTACAGCTTAAAATTTTTATTTTCAGTATAACTGCCAAAACCATACCTCCACTTATTTATTTATTTTCAGTTTTAATGTTTAGATATATATTCATTTGTGTTTAAAATTTTTCTTGTTAAAATGTGCATTCTAACTTCTATTTTCAATTTTAACTGCTTTTCTTAGGCTAAACTTGTATTTTCAATATTACTGTTTAAAATAATATGCCTCCACTTACTCATGTACCTTCAAATTTGCTGTTTAAACATATATTCTAAAATTTTTTCTGGTTAAAACGTACTTTCTAACTTGTGTTTTCAATTTTAATGTCGCCAAGCCAAAAAATCGCCAATGGGGTCCTATACTCAAGCAGTTCCAATTTAATTATATTTAATATATACAAACAGATTTTTGAATATTCTGGAACAGGATTCCAATACATTTTCTTGTCATGCAATCTCATTAATACCACTACGCTCTAGTGTAGAATTGGGTGCCCCTTGTTTTTTGGCGAAAAATTTTGTTCAGTTTTGGCGATGAAACCTCATTTCTGTTTACCATGAGAGTTTTAACATGGTTTTAGCTTCTTGATTTATTTAATTGAAAATAAATCGATGTGCACATGGAAAAAGTCAAAATGTGCAATGACTAGTTTGTGCAATTCTCTGATGTTTTATTTAAGTGAAAATAGGTCGATGTGTACATGGATACGGAGTTTGTGAAATTCTTTGACTTTTTGTTTTGGTTTTGTGTAGCGGCCATCTTGAAATTGTGGCGTATTGGCGCCGATCTTGGCATCAAAATATAATCGCCAAAAAACAAGGGGCACCCAATTGTAAACTTTTACCCATTAATATATTAGCAGTTCACTGTCAAAATTCAGCTGATTCGGAAAGCAATCAATAAAATTATTCATACAGTTTCCTTTCAATGAAATTTTACTACAAGATACAATTACAGTTTGCTTAAGTGCGCAATGTAAATTGCAGGCAAAAAATTTCTTCTCTTCATGAATAGCAATAATCTTTTCTTTTGAGTCTGACAAAACCAAAGAAACTGAATTAAGCAACTGACCTATAAGATGTAATTATGATAACTTACAATATCATCAGTCTGCATACAACCAATTTCTTCATCTTTTCCAAATCTTAAAACTAATACACGATCTTTTGTTTTTCTAATAGCTTCATCAACATCTCTTTTAGTTTTTAACTTACGTAATAAACTCATCAGATGGCTTAAATTCGTCCAGAAAAATTTGATTTTTAATAAAATTCTCACAACCAAAACAAAAAGATTGCACTCAAAACTCCACAGAACGAAATCCACATTGTTTACCTAATACCCGTTGCCAACTATTTGTTCGAGAAATCAGCTGGAAATGAACTATGGATCCAGAAGGACAGGCGCTGTTATATTAATTTCCAATATTATTATAAATATACAGACATTTAAATATTATATAAAATGCACACAGTAAAAAATATATTTAAATAGTTTTAAATTATGTGCAGGTAACGGGATCACATCAGCCACTGACTTTGGCTTGGTTTGGTACAAAGCACGCTAGAACCACCTGCCTAAGGAAAGAGATGCCTTCGTTCAGGACTATCTGAGCAAAGCTGACTCGTATCTACATTAAATTTAGAAAAAACTACGAAAACGTCCATGCAATATGTTCACCTACAATCGAACCCAGGTCCAACTACCAGTTTTCGGTGATTTTACTGATCTGCCGCTGGTTAACCCGATGAAATACTTAGAGCCTATTGAACTATTAGCATTTTAGATACCGGAAACACTATGTCGGTAGTACACGGGGTACATGTAAACAATAAAAGGCAATTAAAAAAACCAAAGAATACAGAACATAACACTTTAAAAGTCCAGAACTTGCTAACATATTCATCAGTTGTATTTTTATAACTGAGAATCAGTTATGAATAATTTAGTTTCAATAATTTGGAAAAGATACTAAGCAAGGCCTTCAGCAATCTTAATTTTTTATTACTAAGGCTTTCTTCTTTCATCTTATTCGATAAACATAATAATACTAAATTATGCATGTTTAAATGCACACTAGGCATTTAAACTTGACATTATTACATAAGATATTCGACACATAAATGCTTATTAATATTTTTTAAATGTATATGGCACCTTATTATAATAACTACTTTTACAGTAAATGCCAATGACACAGTATCTCGAGTACAAGAAATGTATGTAAAGATTAATACATAAACCACACGCAAAAATACTTAATACATTTTTATCATATACGTAACCTTACTGCTAAAATACTTAAATGCGGTTACAGCTTTACTGATTACACCAAGAAACTACAAAATAACTTTAGAATCTTGTGACTCAAAATTTTTTGCAGTTTCTATTTTGATCTAGTATTAAATTTTTCACATATGATGGGAACTTATGGGAGTTCACCTGAAAGGAGGCACAAGAAAATCACTAAAATTTCCATGTGAAACAGGTCCTGTGGAAGCGATCCAACCAAAATAGTGCTCTAAAAATATAAATAAATTTAAGTCTCAGACAAATTGCAGCTATCTGCTCTCCAATCAATCCAAAACATATGAAGCAAGGCGCTTCATATATTTCTTCTCTCCTCACCATCACCATCTCATCTGGAGATTACCTCACTGCGAAAATCACAAAAGCCAGGCGTTTTGGGGGGGGATCAGTAATAAAACAGGTAAGAGCAGGAGGATAACATCTTGCTGAAAGCCGGTATACAACAAAGTATCATAGTATCAAGCCAAATTAGATTCCAAACATTAGGGATAAATTGGTGCCAGACAGAAAGTTAGGTACAGAATAAAAAGCCTTCATTTGAATTTCTTCTATTTCAACATTTAGGTATTACTGCACTGCATCTTTCCAAATTCTTGAAAAACTGATTTTTGCAGTTTGATCAAGCAAAAATGAGTTACATTAGAAAAAGCTAAACCTTGAATGGCGAACTCTGTAACAAAGCTTAGGAGATTTTCAATGAAACTGTAAATAGTAATTTACCCTCTTACTCAGCACAGTAAGAGATTTGTAATTAAGACTTATTCCACAGTAAGCAATGTTTGAGCGGATATATTTCGGGTCCATATTTTAGAATTTTTATTTTTCCAATGAAAAGAAAATGTCTCAGAAGGAAACTATAAGTTGTGTTACAAGAGACAAGAGAAAACTTCAGTGTTTTACCCGAACGAGTCTCCGGCTTTTCGTTTATTTATCCAAATGTCCAAATCTTGTTCTATAGACTAGGATCGAATCAAGAGATACTTCGGGGTTTTTTTTTTTTTTTCATTTCCGAAAAAGAAAATTACTTTAAAATGATAAATCTGAAATGGCATGCTCAATAAAATCAGGATATATATGGATAAAATCATGATACGTTTTCAAATTACGTAATGCAAGAAAATGAACGAGTAAGTAAAGACCTCATTCAGTTGAAACATTTTGCCATAATAGCTTATGGCAGGGGTCCCGAATTTTTTTCCCCTAACAGCACATTCTAGAATATATATGTTGGATGTCGGGCACCATTTACTTTTCAAGATGAATTTATAGTTGGATAGAGTTAATAATGCATGCACATAAAAAAGAAATCGGTCGCATTTCGCTTTGTGCTGATATCTGTGTTGGACGCAATTTCGATTTCATTAAATGCGAGAAATCTTTTACATAGAACGTTATTGAAAACAAAAACATTTTTATCGTGATTTCACAGCAGCGGGCACACGTTAAACTATCGGCGGGCGCCATGGTGCCCGTGCGCATAGGTTGAGAACCTCTGTCTTATGTTATTGAAGCAAGATTTTCTTTTGGACATGTAAATTCTTTGCTATTACAAAAATAAATGCAAGGGTTGAGGTTAGGTCAGAAGTTCCATTGCTTTATTAGCAAATATATTAAGACAAGAAAAATCTCATTATAATCAAGCTAAAATTCAGCTGGTTACCAGTTCCTATAATTCTCAACATATGCGTGAAAACGTAATTCCATCCCATCAGAACACACTAAAGCTTAAATAAGACAAGTTCTGATTCTTTGATGCGCAACTGAAGAGCAATATGAAGAGGTATAATTCTTTATTTCACATTTTTGAGTATTTTTCCTGGACATTGTATATTTTACCCCACGAATGTTTTTTTTTTTTTTTTTTTTTTCAGATTATTAGTGAGCCCTTGGAATTTTGTTCAAACCTTTTACGAATTAAATTTTCTCTGAATTTTTATGTTTGTTACAACAGCTGGAGAGTCTGCCTTTTCGTGGAAAAAAATAAATTACAAGGTGCCCCTTCGCAAAAACTAAAAAAATACCATAAATGGGGCACAAAAATCATACTACAAATAAACCCTACAATAAAATACCATAAATGATCCATTTAAAAAATGTAATAAATATTACTATAAATGGTGGCAATAATCAGCTGTCAAACTATTTGGGTTAAAGAAAAGTATAGTTAGTTTTTTCTATTACATGGACCTTTAGCTCACTACTTAGGGGTCAATATAGAGATCAAACCTCACTACTGCATCATATAAAAACTAAATCATTGGAAATTTGGATCATTAGATATGTTTTGTTTTTCCTAATACAAATCACAGTACAGATACTTATAGGGCATTCAGTAAGATTTGAGGTGCATTATGAATGCAGGTGTTACCAGGGCACAAAACATTTATCTTTTCCACTACGTTGATAATCACTACACATTTCAAGAGTAATATCAATATGTAGTTACAGATATGGCACTATTTGCCTTTTGTTTTTACTTATCAGAGATTAGGAAATAAGGCATATTTTGAAATTATTATACACACAATTTTATATCAAAAAATTAAATTAGTAATCATTAAAAAGACATCTTATCACACAAATTCTGTTTCAAATGACAATTATGTTTCAAAAGCAAAACTACTCCATTACAACGTGAATTAGGAATTCTGAGTCTCAGTTTGGCCATGCTTGATCGGTACATAAGGCATATAATTATAAAAAAAAGCTTCTAAGAAGCAGTATATTCTTAATTTAATTTAAGAATATGTTCTGAAAATTATTCTGATTTCTGAAGTTTTTTAAAAATAACACTTTTTTTACTTTCATAAAATATATAAATTGCTATTTCAGTGTCGTAGAAGTATCAAACTTTCAATACTCAGCTACATAAATTTCTATCCATAAAAAATATTTTCTTACTTTTTCATAAGCAACTAATAACAAATTTTATTTCAGATATAAAAAATGCACTCAGATATATATGTTCTGCTTTACCACTCAGAGAATAAGGAGCTGAGTTACTTGATGATAATTGCTTGAGTGAGTTTTGTGGTAATTGTTGGCTTTCACATCATTTTGAGTTTATTAACTTTGTTTAGAATATGGTCACTTTTATCTGGTTGCATGTGTAGTCTCCCTTTTATTTTTTGTTTATTATCTCTATCTTTAAAATATATTGAACTCACATTCCCTACATTGATTATATATTCTTTATGAAAATTAATATTTAGACAAAATAATGCGTAAGACAATTTAATGAACATTATATAACATTACGGAACTGCGGCGGACCGATCTCCTGAACAACTCAACGATCGCAAATTTGAAAGAGTTAGAATTCTTGAACCTAGCACAACGAAGCTCTCTTGTGCTAGCGGTAAAGAATTCGACTCCCAGTAAATTGAACCAAGATCGAGTCCCGCTCATGCGACGCAACACTTCCCAGTAGCGAATATAGATGGCGACACGAGCAAGCAACTAACCAGGCTTTACTGAACCACGTGATCGCCACAGAACTAATTCTAGAATGGTTACTATGTAGAAGGCTATCAAATACTGCATTTTTAAGTAAATAATAGAAGCATATTTCTGTCGTAGTTATATGAGAACTGAATACTACGAGATTATAGTATAGTTAGTTATACGAGAATGTCTGAAATAATATTTTCACAAGCATACACATAATGTTTCAATACTTGGGTTTTCAAAGTAGAAAAGTTGTAAAATAATACACATCCAGAAATAAGTGTCAAAAGTAGCTAGTTATCCGATACATATGTGGATTATATGAACAGAAATGTGATATATTAACTTTCTAAAGCCGGCGGTACAACTGTTGTACCGCAAAATTTACTTGCTTTCAAGACGGCTATGGTACAGGTGTCGTACCAAGCTTTCTGTTCCCCATTTAGAGTAACTGCCTTTCTTTAGAATCTCTGGGGGCTCCATTTCCCTGGTCAGAGCAGCTGCTGGCTATGCATTGTTTAACGTTTATTATCTGGTTGGCGACATTTTGGCGAAGACCGTACGTTTCGTCTGCCGCCAATGTACTTGAAAATAAAACAGATGATATCTCTCTTTCAAACATTAGAGCTTTTTCTCATGATTTCTGTGTAACTCGCGCTCTTATTCAGTTTTTATAATGGCTCCTCGTTTCAAAGGTCTCAATCAGGACGAAATTAATAACTTGCTAAGAGATTTAGAAGAGGAAACGAAAGCGACTGGTCGCCAGTTACATCTGATGAGCTTCAGAAATTTCTTGGATTAGTCCTACTCATGGGACATATTGAAAAGGACAGCATTCGAGATTATTGATCAACGGATGATTTAACCGACACACCAATTTTTCGTAAGATAATGTCAAGAGACAGATTTTTAATGATTTAAAAATTTTTGCATTTTGAAAACAATAAAGAAAAACCTGATAAAATTATGAATTATGACAGACTGTGGAAAATTCGAAACGTTTTTGATCATTTAAAACCAACTTATAAACAAGTTTATAGTCCCGCAGAAGAACTCGCGATAGACGAAATCATCGTCAAATTTAAAGGGCGAGTAATATTTCGACAGTATATCCCAAAGAAACGTAAGCAGTGGGGTATAAAATTATACAAGATCGCTGATAAAGAAGGTTACACCTACGATATGGAAGTTTACCTTGGGAAAGATAAATCTAAGGATCCCAATTTCTCAGCGTCTTATAATGTAGTTAAAGAAATGAGTGGCACTATCAGAGACAAAGGCCATAAATTATTTATGGATAATTTCTTTTCCTCGCCAGAACTTTTTGTTTATTTATTAAATGAAAATAAAATAAATTCATGTGGAACTATTCGTCCGAATAGGAAGCATTTCCCAAAAGATGTAAGCAGAGGAAAATTGAATAGAGGAGAAACCACTGTGCATTTCACAAATGGGATGACAGCTCTACGCTGGGAAGATAAGCGTGACGTTTTCATGCTATCAAATATGCACAATCCAATGGTTATAGCCGATGATCAGACAAAATCCGATATCATAACACGTTACAACAAAAATATGGGCTATGTTGATTTAAGCGATCGCATGGGCAATAGTTATACTTTTGGCAGAAGAACTCTGAAGTGGACGAAGAAACTATTTTTTTATCTACTTGACTTAACAGTGCTAAACGCGTACATTCTAAGTAAAATAAGTAATATCGAAAAGAATCACAAAGTTTTTTGAATGAATTTGATTAGAGAACTGATTCATTATTCTGATCTTCAAGCTCATACGCTGTCTCCTTCAAGTCGAAAAAAATAATGCAAGTATCTATGTTCCCATTTGCCTTTTATTACAAAGAAAAGACGAAGATGTGCTGTTTGTTCTGCAAAAGGTTTACAGTGGAGATCAACTGTCATATGTAAAGCATGTGATGTAGCACTCTGCATAAACTGTTTTGAAGCTTATCACACGTCATTTCAGAAAAGCAGTTAAAAAAATAGCAATAGTTAATTAAATGAAGGCAACCTTCGTATAATAGCAAAAACAAAACAAAAAATTACTAATCTTACATCAGAAAACAAAATCAGAATTTAATAGGGCATGTCTCTATTAAAGGCCTTTTTATAAGGGCCAAAAATTAAACAAAAAGAAACTACACTCAGATGATCATGACGAACATAACTTTGACTATACAGGGTGTTTATAAAGTCCCGGACCCATTATGATGTTTAATAACTCCTAAAATAATAAAGAGAGATTAAAATTAATAACATAAATGGTTCGATAGACTCAAAAAGTTTCATGACCCTTGTCAATGAACTTCCACGTGTGCCCTCCTTTGTCGCACGGAGAATATCAAGTTGAAATTCAATTGACTTAACATTGGAAATGAAGTCAGACCTCCAAGGCTCAAAAACTTAGATACAAGAAAATCGCTTTGTAGGCATCTTTGGGCCCCTAAATGCGAGGTTCTGTGTATGCGGTTTGAAATTCCGTCGAGCCGTGCCCGAGATATTGGAATCTTCTCCATGTCTCCCATTATTCGTCATTAGTGTAGACTCGAATACACACACATTGAATGTAGGGTCGGACCCCCCCAGGTCGAAAAAATTGATATAGAAGGAAATCGCTTTGTAGGCCAATTCCATAACATTGCGATAGTTGCCAAAAACAAAAGAGAGAAAAATGCAATTAATAAGCAGACGATATTTAGAAAAGTACAGACATTTAGACTGGAAAATGAAATTATCTGAAATTAACCACACGTGCAGACGATAGTTACAAAAGTAAAGATATTCAAACCTGAAAAGGAAAATATATAAGTTATTCCATCAATAAATGCTATAAGTTTGTTTATATTTTCATTATTTTATGAGTTATTAAACATCAAAATGGATCCGGGACTTTATAAACACCCTGTATATTGAATCACTGAATTTTTCATGTGTAAACAGCTCGGTTTAGATACCGGGGAATGAGCTATCTGAATAGTCCTTTTCGTAGTTTTCCCTGTTAAAAATATGAATGTGAGCAAGTTCTTCACGAAACATCATTCTTCAGCAAATAGTACTATTATACTTAATTAAATAATCCGTCTGACGTTTAAGCTTCTTCCCTTAAGTCAGTAAATATGGGATTTAGTTACATCGCTGCACTCAGTTGTTATGTAGATAAGACTATTGACGATTTCGTTTGGTAACAGATAGTTCAATATAGATTCAATACAAGCGAATAAACAGGCTCCATTGGTTTTGCCCCCCCCCATGTGTAACATGATTATAAAACACTTTCTCTCCAAATGTCCTAGTCTAAGGCTAAGGTTACATTAATTAATTCAGAAAAGCAACTCGAGGGCTATCTCTCTATGGGTAGAGATGTGATCATGGGAAACTTTCTAAGAGAAACTGTCTCGTATACAAATTATACATTAAGAAAGCCCAGGTGGAACTACCAGTGATTTGACCGCTCCTTCACCTAGTGGATTCCTCCACGAAGGCATCCCTATTTTCAGGCAACTTATAAAGTATTTTCTCCCTCCTTTCGGCATGCTTTCATGGTGTAACGGTAAGCAGACTTGGCGCGTATTTCGAGTGATCCAGATTCGAATCCCGGAGTAATTTGTTACATTTTGTCATATTCTGTGTTTTCTTTTCTTAATTTCTAGTAAAAACAAAGGCAAAAAATTCACAAATTATTACCGAGATTGATCAGAAATAGTGAAACATTTTATACATTTTGCTCTTAATAAATAAATGTAGTTTAGTTTAAATTAAATCAAAATAAATCTCGAAAAAGTCACAAATATAATAACCTATTCTAGACTATTGTCCAGCGTGAGACAAACATGTAAATTTTACTGCATGTATGGAGGGGACAAATGGCCACCCTAACGACTTTTCTCATTAGGGAACAGTAAAGGAGGGGGAAAAACTGTTTTGGATCGCGCCGTCCTAAAGGTTATATTATGAAAATTTTAGCCCGGTTTCAGAAGTTTAATACATATATGAAATCGAATCGAAAAGTAATTGCCCTGCGTTTTCTTCATAAACGCACATTAATCGACTTTTAATACTAATTTAGCAATATAACAGAACGAAACTGGTTATTAGATACCAAACAAATATAAACACATCTTAATCCCGCTTTTCCCCATATATTTTCCTTTTCTTCCTAGCGCCTATTCCTCACATGATATTTACTTCCGTTGGCATGATAGAATGTCGCCCATACCCTTAAAGAAGCCAAGTTGGCGCAATCAAGGCTGTTCTCCGAACAATATCTCTTACCTCGAAATATAAATGTCCTCTTTTTTTCGTTATTGAAGATTTGAAATATGCTCCTATGTGATTATAACATCTTAGTAAATTTATACATCTTTAAATGTTTTTTAGCATAGTATATTGCTGAGACCGTTGGCAATGTTTTTTTTGATGGGCATTATATCCTCGAATCCAAATACCGCCGTGATGCACAACTATTTTTGCACATGAAAAGAAACTCTGTTATGCAGAATTTTATTCAGCTTATGCAGAATTTTATTCAGCATTTATTAAATCAAATATTAGTTCTAGGTACTGCATGAATATCCCAGTTTCCCAAGAAGAATAAAATGGGAAAACTTGAGAAGCTGAGAAAAAATCATCCATTCCAGATCACGATCTTATCTGGAAGAGAGATTTTGTTGGCCTGTATTCATCTGGTTAAAATAGTCTCAGACGGATTAAAAATGAAAATAAAGATGCAATTTGATTTGAGTAGAAATAATGCTGATTAAAGTCTAACCTTCCTTATATTTTCAGTATCATGTTTTTTCTTTATTAATTTACGGAAACTTAGCATTGAATGCGTGCTAATGAATGTCTCTGTGCAACTAATCGGAAGGTTATAGCATTTCCACTGTTTTTCCACTAACCGTCTGACAGTGAACGTTGATGATGTATATAATTAGGTTAGATTACAACAAAAATGAAATTCAGACCAAGTAATAAGTTACGAGGGCAGTAATCTATGATTTGGTCAATTAAAACTTTGCAAGATTTTTGTGTTGAATGGATCAGTAAATAATAACGCGGACTATTTTTTGTGAAGAACGCCTTCTATTTTACAGTTTCCTACTTACTTACTGTTATACAAATTTTACAGGTTATGGACTACAATTTAAACATAGTTATAGTATTACTATATTGTTCCGTTTGTCAAATGATCCTTAGGTCGGAAGCTACCCTACCGGAAGAGTTTTACTATATCTATGAATTAAAATATTTGCTATTGACTAGCCACATAGTCAATAAAAATATTGAACTCCGCGGTGGGATTCAAGCGCATGCGCGTTTCCTTTTTTTCCGACAATCTGTGAATTGTAGGGTTAATTTGCCACGAGTCGGTAAGTACGGCGAAAATTTAAAATTCTGTAAGAATGTTTTTCCAATGATTTTTTTTTTTCTCTATTCCGATTTTGTAATATGTGTAATTTATAAAATTTATATCTTTTTTTTTTTTTTTTTTGCAAGTTTGATTGTTTTTTTTTTTTGTAAAGATGTAGTTTAAACGTATGACTTCAAACTGATTTAAACTACAAAATGCAAATCTTTTTGAAAATTATATTGCAATGATATATGTAGAAATGTTTGTCATCAAGTTATTTTAAATTTTAGGCTCCAAGATGCAGATTTTTGTGAAAACATTAACTGGGAAGACCATCACGCTCGAAGTTGAAGCGTCGGATACAATTGAAAATGTGAAGGCTAAAATTCAAGACAAGGAAGGTATATTCAATGTTTTTATATAACTATGCCCCTTCAAGCTGAATTTAATATACTACTAAAGCAAAACGTCATTTGATCTGTATTTGCTACCTATTAGCATCTTAAATGTGTTTCAGCGTTTGAAAAAATGAAAATTTTTAGTAGATTTGA
This sequence comes from Stegodyphus mimosarum, assembly GCA_000611955.2. NCBI lineage: Eukaryota > Metazoa > Arthropoda > Arachnida > Araneae > Eresidae > Stegodyphus > Stegodyphus mimosarum. Next base: position 179,887 of record KK117605.1, on the reverse strand, counting down.
TAGAAAGGAATTCAAACGATTCTGCAATTTACTTTTAGGTTATGATATGATTACCGATCTCTGTAGGTCATTTAATGTTTGCAAATTGATGAAAATTTTATGGAGTTTCATCATAACTTGTAAAATGTCTTATGGAGTACTTGATAGGAATCAACTAAATAATTTCAAGGCGCTTTGTAAAAGTTATTTGATTTTTAAATATATAAGAAACCATTGTGAGATAGTAAGTATGTAACACAAAGTGAAAACGCACACTCATTAAACTCACTTGTTATATTTTTATGTGTGAGTTCTGTAAATTACTTTGTGTGCATTATAAAGAATTATATTCCGCTTTCTATCTCTTATATTCATGTTTAGTTTATTAGATATTATAAAATGGTGATTGAGTCGAACACATAAGAAAAAAAGTATTCAAAGTAATAAAATATAAAATTTAGTCCAAATTATAACTGTAAATTTAGAGATTTATATCTTTCCCCCATGTTTTTTATGGAAAATAATTTTAAGGTTAGAAATTATTTTTTTAACTTTGTAATACTTAAAACATGTAATTTTTCAGGTATTCCTCCTGATCAGCAGCGACTTATTTTTGCTGGAAAGCAGTTGGAAGATGGTCGTACATTATCAGATTACAATATTCAGAAGGAGTCTACACTTCACTTAGTTCTGCGTTTACGTGGTGGTGTCATTGAGCCCAGTCTCCGCATTTTGGCTCAGAAATACAATTGTGACAAAATGATTTGCAGGAAGTATGATAATTTTACAATTTATCACATTTTTATCCCATTTATATGTTTAATCGTAATGTCGGGTATTTAGAAATTAACTGTTAAATCTATCTGAAACAGTTCTGTGGTATTAAATCTGGTAGAATTATGAATCCAAGAGACTGTTGATAGGTTAATCAAACACAAAGGGAACAAATTTATTTTAAAACTCTAAAAGTTTTTTTAGTCTTTCCTGCCTTGTTAGTAGGTAATAGGGAACATATTAAATTTCAGTAGCTGAAGTCAGTTTTTGCTGCAATTTTCTTTGGCATTTTTAAGTACATGAAAGAAATTTAAATAAAAGCACATATCTTCAGTGAAATTTATTAATTGATTATGTCTCAAAAAATAAGTATAGCATGTGTAAGAATTTTTTTGCTGTCACGCTGAAATTGTAATCATGCCCTTAGGTATTATTTCTAAAAAACTTCTGAGTATAAAACAGTTTCAATATACATTTATTTAGCCCCAAAGTGTTATCATTATTGTAGTGTTGCTCACAACAGAGAATATAGATTTTAAAAGCACCCCTCTCTCCAAGCTGTAAAACACTAACATCAATTATTGCTGAATTGTTGAAATAAAAAAATAACGTTATGGAAGCTTAGTCAAAAGTAGAATGGTGATGCTTAATAATGCAAATGAAATGTGATGATGTTATACTCTTGAAGTTTTAATCCAAGGATAAAAAATCTTAATGGCTCTAGTGTAGAATTGGGTGCCCTTTCGAATTGGCGAAAAATTTCGTTCCGTTTTGGCGATGAAATACCATTTCTGGTTACCATGAGAGTTTTAACATGGTTTTAGCTTATTGATTTATTTAATTGAAAATAAATTGATGTGCACATGGACAAAGTTAAGGCAATGTGCAATGACTAGTTTGTGCAATTCTCTGATTTTTTTTTAAGTGAAAACAGGTCGATGTGTACATGGACACGGAGTGTGTGAAATTCTTTGACTTCTTGTGTAGCGGCCATCTTGAAATTGTGCCTTATTGGCGCCGATCTTGGCGTCAAAACAGAATTGCCAAAAAACAAGAGGCACCCAATTGTAAACTTTTACCATCTTAATATATGGTATTGCCTTGGTGCAATTTTTAAAATTGTTGCCAATATCAAAATCACTCCTTTACTGCTCATCTTAATGTCACCAAATCCTGTGTGTACTAGGATTACTCCAAGAATAAGTCTTATTAAGTTGATGTGTAAATATATATTAGGTTTAATCTAAGAATTAGTCTTAAATTAAGTTGATATGTAAATGCTTATCAGATGTACATTGGTCAGTCAATGTTAGGCATAATTTTGTAAGTTTTTACTTGCCATCAGTGTATGCTTTGAAGTCATCCAAAATGATCCATTCTTAGTTTTGTGGCACTTTAAGTAAATATCTGGAACAAATGCTTGTAAAGTACATCTCCAACGTCTTGAGATAAAAATCAAATTCAAAACTAAGCAATAAGAATAGTTGAATTGTTTTCTGTTATCAGAACCGGATTCAGGAGTGTACGCTGGTTATAAATTAAGGAAAAATCACAAAAATAGCAATTTTTCCCTTAAAAAAAAACAACTGTGTAAAATTTGAATATGTTGCCAAGTAAATGTAGTTGAGTAAAACTGCAATATGCAAATTAGTGGCGCTGCACTCGGGATATGTCATCTGCGAGAAGCACAAAAGTCCATGTTTGAGAGCAGGCCCACATATTTCACTGTAATAATAGCCAATCCGTAACAATGACCTCCAGGCATCATTTGCCTGCAGAACTACGATGGAGAGCCATTGAGAGACTAAAGGTAGTACAAAGTCAAACAGAAGTGGCCAGATGGCTAAATGTGAGTCCTTCTGTGGTTTCATAGACTGTGGAGGCAATTTCAGACCAGATTCGCCATCTAGCAGGTTCAGCTAGGGACGGCCAACTGCAATGACAAGCGCCGATGACTGATCTTTGACATTATGTGCACGCAAAAATAGAACCGCTACTCCGACTCTTATATCATCCCTTGCTGCAGCTACTGGAAGGTTGGTGTCAACATCAACTGTGTGTAGGCTTCACAAAGGTGGTCTGTATGCGAGGCGACCCACCATAGAACGGACTGTTTGCAGTGGGCATGACAACATATCCACTGAATGCCTGATCAATGGAGGGCACTTCGCTTTACGGATGAGTCCAGGATTAGTCTAGGAAGCGATAGTAGGCGTTATTTAATATGGAAAGAACCTGGAACCTGTTATCATCCTTCAAACATCCGTGGAAGAGATGCGTATGGAAGAGGCAGTGTCTGTGTTTGGGGTGGCTTCTCTGGGTGGACGCACAGACCTCCATGTCTTTCCAAGGGGAACTGTGAATGCTCAGGTTTATAGAGATGACATCCTTGATGGTTATGTGCACCCATACGCCGGGGCAATAGGTGATGCTTTCCTTTTACAGGACGACAACGTAAGACTACTCAGGGCTTGCATCGTAGATGATTATCTTCAGCGGGAAACATTTATGTGCATGGAGTAGCCTAGACTTGAATCCTATGGAGCACGTTCGGGATGCTTTAGGGAGACGTCTAGCTGCTCTCAATCCACAGACCATTGCTTTGCTTTCAACTACTTTGCAAGAGCAATTGCTCTCTTCATATGGAACTGATAGACCGCATAATAGAAAGCATCACACACTGCTGTATGTGCACTATTGCTTCTAGAGGCGATCTATTCCATATTGAAGGTACTTTTCCTATAGTAAACTGACACCTTTGATTTTGTTCATTTTACACATGCTAATTTCTATACTATGATAATTGTCTGGTAATTTCTTTTTATGTTATTTGATACCTTACTATGTGTTGTATATTGTGGGTAAGTTTCATAAAATTCTTATAACTTTTTCAGTAATCGTGATTGTGATTTTTTCCGTAATTTATGATAACCAGTGTATATGTGTGTAATGTATACATTTCTGAATCTGGTCTTGATAACAGAAAATACCAAATTCCATTGTTTAAAAGCACTAATTTTTGCTATGTATTTATGGCACTTAAATTTGGTCTTTTTTCTTTTGCATTTTGTTCACCAGAAAATCTTAACAAGTACCGAATTTTTTTTTTTTTTTTTGTGAAAATGCGCTTTAGCCCACTGCTTGGCGATGTTTTGAAAATCGCCAATTCGGCGCGTTTCTGCGAAACGTCTTTGCAATTAATTGCAACCTTCCCGACACGCTCCGCGAAAACCTATTGTAAACAAAACATAGAATTCTAAACCATAAATTATTATGGAAACTGTTGCCACAAAAAGATAATAAAATAATATGCAAAACGAACATTACGATCATTAAAATATTTGTCAGTTAGGTTTAAATTAATTATTTACATTTTATGCTGTAATACTTACACATTTTATGCCGTTACATAACCTTCCCGACACGCTCCGCGAAAACGTAACCAAAATGGCATCCAAGAAAGAAGGAATTTTTTTTTAAAAGGGCATTAAAATTACAAACGATACCATGTACACACCGTTCCGTTTTAACTTAAAAAAAAATCTGAGAATTGCACAATGTAGGCAACGTACACAAATGAACAAAATAAGCTAAAATAACGAAAATAAATTGCAAGAAAATGCCATGTGCACAGTGTTCCGTTTAAACTTAAAAAAAACTTCAGCGAATTGCACAATGTAGGCAACGTACACAAATCAACAAAATAAGCTAAAATAACGAAAATAAATTACAAGAAATTGCCATGTGACAGCATTCCGTTTTAACTTAAAAAAAAAAAATCAGCGAATTGCACAATGTAGGCAATGTGCACAAATCAACAAAATAACCAGCTTTCATACACCAATCAATCACGTTTCCCTTGCACTTCCAATAAAGTAATAAATGTACATGTACATTCACTCACCTCTCTCAGCATCACAGCTAAATCCATAGCGACTTGGTATTTAGCGAAATATACGTACGAAAATAGCAAACACTCAACAGAAAAACACCGCATTCAAAGAATACAACGACAACTGAAATAACTACTTAAATTAACACGTAAGAATTTCGAATAAACCGTTCTTTATAAAATAGGAAATACGCATGCGCGAAAACTACATGTTTCCGTAGCTTCAAAATACCCAGTCAGCCATGTTCGCGGATATACGGAGTTACCCATGTTGGCGCGTTTATTGCTCATTCAAAAACAATTGCCGCCAAGCAGTGGGCTAAAGCGCATTTGAGCCTTTTTTTTTTTTTACCAGAAATTTAGGGATTTTGTTTTTAAAGAAATGAATTGTTGAAAATCATGTTGGATTATAATTTCATTATTGAATTTAGTTTTGTAATGTCCATTTTATATTTGTTCTGATTATTTTGTTTAATGATAATTTGAAGTTTAAATTTTTTAAAATATGAAAGTGTTTTTTTAGGGTAATTATATCTTTATATGTATGTTACACAATATGTTAAATAGTGAAAAACAACCATGGAAGTGGCAGAAAATGTGCATTTGTATAGGCAATTATGCACAAAATTTGTGATATTTTATACGAAAGAACGTTTTAAAAGGATTCTTGGCTTGACTTGCGACATTTCTTGTTGAAGGTGATAAGAATGTTAGAGTAAGCACTTGCTACGTATTGGTGTAGTTTTGCTTAATATTAACAAGTCTGTTTTTATTTATGTTATTGATGACAAGTAATTGGTGCATTGTGATACTGTTTCTGCAGATGTTTCTTCTGATAGTTTTCTTTATTTTATGGTCTATATAATATTTTCTAGCAAAAATAAGGAAATCCTGTATTGTTAAATTCTGCGATATGTTAGAATATAAAATTCTGATTTTTAATAAACTTTTTTAATAACCGATAAACTGATTTTTAATAACTTATTTTCATAAACTGCGTTTGCTTTATTTGTTAGAGAGAAATAAAGGAGCTGAGATTTATTGAAATTTATTTTAAGAAGGCTTCTGTAGATTAATGTAAAATGGTTAGAATTAAATTTCCTGTTCTTTGCATATAGCTCGTATTCTGACACCAAATAATTCCTCAGACAGTTATTGAACATTCAACAGTATTATTTTCATTTAAAATGATTTACATAGGTTGTAAATCTCTAGTCACATTTGGGATTTTTCTTATTTGTTCCCCCCCCCTTCCCTGTGGCCAGATATTTAAAGTATTTGTTGTGAGTGATCAAACTTATCGGTCAGCTTCCATTAAAAATTCCAAGCAGTCTTTAAAGACGTTGCTTTAATTTTTTTTATCTTAACTGTAGAACTTATTTAGAAAGAAAATTATTCATGTTATGCATGTGAAATATTGATAAATGTTGTTTTGGATGAGAAGCAGGACTTGATATATTATATACTGCTATTTTTTCAATGAAGAATCATTGGATATTGTAGTTGTACTGTAGAATCTAAAATATGTATTTGAGTGTCACATGTAATGACAGTCTTATGGGCAGAGGAAATGAGATTTATGCAGTTGAAAAATTTTCAAACAACTATGATAATAACCAGATTAAATTTATTACTTTAAAGTCTGCTAGTCATTTCCAATGCATCTAATCCTTACTGGTGATGCTGTATTAATACTGTTGTGATAGCTTCATTTTTTGCATTTCACAGTTGATGGCAGTTGTACTACATTAAAATTCTATAAAATCTCACTTCCTGATCAGTTGTGATATGTGACAGCAAATGCAAAACCATATTGCAACTATAATTGTTGCTACATAGCACTGTTTTGGTTAATGCTTGGGCATGTGATTATTACTTAAAATGAAAAAACAGAAGGGAAAAATATATTTCGGAATATCCCTTGGTGATTTTGTGGCACCATTCCTGTTTACATGCAATGCCTTCCCCAATAAAATGGCATCCAAAACGTAATGCAATAAAATATAATTAAACCAAAAAATTTATAATCTCAGTAAACTGCATTTTAAATCAAACAAGGATATATAACATAAGAATGGAAATGCATGTTTTCTAATCTACGCAGGACCAAAAGGAAATACCGACTTGCATTATTTAAAAATTTTAGTCTTTGGTGTATGACAAACAGAATTCCTTAACAGCATCCAAAAGCTGTCTAAAATTATCTGAACTAGAATTTCTATGTTACCGTCGCTACATAAATTCACAAAAATAAGAATAAAAGATCCCTCCCGTAGTGCTGGACTTTGTAATGTTGGACAAAGCCATGTGAACATTCCTTACATTTGACCATACTCATTTCCTTCATATGAACAGGGCACTTATAATGATTAACCTTCATTTACACACCAGTCAATTAATGATTTTTTTCTTCCCATTGATACCAAATCGTGAAGAAATTTCTGATTAATCTTATCACAGGCAGCCATTTTACTGTAAAGCATAAAATATGCAGCATACTTCCTAAGTGACATCCAGCACAGAAAATAAGCGCTGAGAAATCAAAATCACCGCAATCACCTATTACAACCTGTCACGTCATGATAGGGTTTCCAAAACATGCACCATAAAATCTTCAGGTTACCATAAATGAAACAACTTAAGCCCATATCACACATGCATTTGCTTCATATGAACAACTGTTTCAGACAGTTTTTCTGCCTGGTTTACTATTGAAAGACATGCAGTTCTTTTCATTCCTTTAAAAAAAAATTGCAATTGTTCGTTTTCAACCAATCAGCTTGCTTGTAATGGAAAACCAGTTTTTCTTTTACATGTTAAACCCAAAGTGATCTGTGGTGATTGGCTGTTGTGATAAAGTGCAAAAATTGTTCTAAACAGTTGTTCTTTCAAAACAAATGGATGTGCAATATCAGCCTTAGCAATAATCCAAGGGGTACCTCAAAATATAGACTACCCAAACAGAATTTTGCGTTTACCATTCATCATTTCCTTGTGCAATAGGCAGTAATCACTCCAAGACATTATCCAGGGTACTTGAATCATGATGTATAATAAAGGTATCATAAGATAGCTTTATAAGGTATTGTATGGTTTTATAGTTACATAATCAATTCGCATTTTAATTTACTTTCATTGCAGGTGCTATGCACGTCTTCATCCCAAGGCTACTAACTGCAGGAAACGAAAATGTGGCCATTGTAATAACTTGAGACCCAAAAAGAAGCTGAAGTAAACTTCATGTATCATATTCATGTTCAAAAATATGACAGTTGGATTGAATGATAAATAAATAAAATTATACCATTTCTTTTTTGTGTTTATTTACTTGCATTAACATAAATTCTCTCATTCACATTACACAGTAAATCTTTATTTGATATTAGTGAAAGCGAATGTTTAATATAGATTTACTTGGTCTATAATGCAGTCATTATCACAGAATATATTTAAAATTTATATATAAGTACAAAAAAATATTTTTTATTAATGCTTAATATTAATACAACAATTAGATATTATCACAGAATATAAAAGAAGTTTTATATTCAGTTACAAAAAAATAAATTTTAAATTAGCATATATAAGTTTTAATAGGTCTATGCACATTAAAGAATACAAATGGTGATTTAATTGGTCAAAAAAAGTTTCATCTAGGGTCTAAGTGGTGCACGCCAGTTGTAATATGAAATTTTGCTTACACTTTGGAATATGTGTGTGTAATGTTTTGGGGGGGGGGGAGCCAAATTTGTTTAATGAGTAATTTTCTATTATATTTTTATAGTATGTTCGATATATTAAAGTAAATATGTTATAGAAACCATATATTCAGAGAAACATCTTGGTTATTGCTTAAGGTATAAAGTGAATATGAATTACCAAGATATAAAAATTTTGGAAATTACAAGCCATATGTATCAAAAGTGGTAATTAAAGTATGTATAAACTTTGGAAAAAAAGAATTTTTTAACAAATGCACCTTATAGGACGGTACAGTTAAATATTCAACCGTTGTAATTCAATCCTTTTTGTGAGAGAGGATTACTACATAGTAGGAGAAACATGTGTTTGGCTAGGAATAGCTGTTTTGCTTGACAAATAAAGGGAAGGTAATTATTATCTAGTTTTCCTTTTAATAATTAAGGCTTAATTATAATGTATAGTAGGTATAAAAGAAGTTAAACATTAAGCTTTCGCAAAGCGTATCAGAACACCGCTCGAGCCCTGAGATTATAATGAAATACTATGTCGCAGAGCACACAAACCGCTTCGGCGTTAAGGTCACGTGTCACGAAATGCATTGTGGGAAAGTTCTGGTAAGCAAGATGGCGGTGGTACCACAGTCTATGTATAATGGTTCTGTACCAAATTTACGTCTGGATTCTCCAGATAAATGTTTTGAAGATGAAAAATCTGGCTTGCTTTTAGAAGAGGTTTGTATTATTATAGCCTGCAAATAATTGAGTATCTATATATTGCTGTAGAAATGTAAAGAAAAATACACATTGTTTTTGTATGCTTATAGCTGTGCAGTCATCATTCAATAAAATATTTTTTTATGCACATGGTAAATGAACTGGATAATTAGTAAGTGAAATGAACTTTTAACATTGTAAAGATTGCAAAGTGTCTAGAATGTTTGCTATTTCTGCAAAAGGCAACCCATTTTTGTGACGCATTATTGCACATACAGTGTCTAACATTTATGGTCCCTATGACAACAATAAAGTCCGAACGTAGCTCAAAACAGCCAACTTATTCTGTCATATGTATACAACTTAAATCATGTTTAATAATTATTAAATGTCATGAGTATGTGAATGCGAAATTGCATAACGTGCTTGTATTCTGAAATACAAAGTTAAAATTTTCATTTATTTTTGCGTTAAGGTGTTCTAAATCGAGCAGAAAAGTACTTCCGCCTTTTATCGTTTATTGTTTTGATCAGATATTTATTAGTTGTGTGAATTATTACGTTTTAGATATATGAGAATTCATGATAATAATTAAAATTCCTTTTTTTCTTTTCTTTCTTTTTTTTTTTTTTTTTTTTTTTTTTTTTTTTTTTTTTGTGCGGTAGAATTTTTGTTACAAAATGACAGATTATGGTGTTCAGTAAATAATTCGTAAAAACTACGTGAATTAATACTTCTTTAAATAACTTATAATCTACACATAATTAGTTCTATAGACGTAAAGCCGAATAAATTAATGTTTAATCAATTTCAATATAATACATGAATTCTATGTATTGGCAGATGATATTGCATAGTTTTTGTGCTACATACATTGTTTATGATTTCTGCCTAATTGTAGAATTATTATTTTACAAATGCTCTGTTTTTTAGTGCATAGTTAATTTCTAATTAATTCTTTGATGTTTGAGTTCTTACGAAAAAATTCTCTTTTAACCTGAATTGTATCATTTTGGAGTATTTGCATTATGTGCTTATTTTACTTATTTCACGAGTGCCTATTTTATTTTCTTAGTCCTGTTATTTATCAATAATATAGCTGATTTATGATATCATTAATATATATTTGCATTCGTTTAAGTAATTGAAATATTATTAATTAATTTATATTTTTAAGAATGTAATTTTTTCTGTGCAGTTCAGTTTTAGTATTATAAAGAACATTCTGATATGCTATTACTTTTTAAATCTCAAGGGTATTTTTTCTTTGTTCATTATTTAATTTAATCCACTTTTTACCCTTATTTATGTAATATGTACTATAACCTCTTAATAATGTAATATGTAACAATATTTTAATAATAAAAGTTAATAATATAGCTTTTTTTTATTTTTAATTTTTAGATAGTCTTTTGTAACAAAGATCGTTTTTCCTGTAAATTGGAATAATGTGTGAGCTTTGTATAAAATAGTGTTGCTGCTGCCATTAATCATATTAAATTTTTTTTTTCTATGGGAAGAAGTAATCAAATCATCATCATAACATTTTCCCAATTCTTTAGGCTTAATTTAAAAAAAAAAAATTATAGAAGCTTTATAACTTTGGTATTTATTAAAACTTGTCTGATTTACTATGCCAGTGCAATGTTAGTTAAGAGTGAGTTTGATGATGACAGAACCTGTATATGTTCAAGTTTAAAGCATTTACTTTAGTAATCACTTGCTGATAATTTTTTGATCTAGCATCAACAACAGAGTGTAAAGAGAGGAGGAATAATCATGCAGTTTTTTTATGGTTTCTCAATTTTGCTGTATACATTTTAATGCATAAAAAATAAACTCGTTAATTATAACAAACCATATGAAAAAATAGTCTTTTATTTATTACTCTGTAAACTGCATTTTACAAGTTTTTGAATTTACTTTACTAATAAAAAATAGCAAATTCTGTTTATTTACTTCTGTATATAGAGGCCTGGCTCCAATATTTTCAGCTTTATGTCATTAGTACAGTTGATATTCTGTATAAATTAAACATATTAATAATTTATAGCAAAATATAACTTTATTACTTGTCAGTTCTGAGAACAGCTCAGCTGATGCCTTCTCTAAATCGACCTCCTTTGTAGTGTATGCATGGAGTTGGCCTTATGCATTCATAGTTTGGTTTATTTGATTATGGCAAAGCACTCGAGGCCTAACTGCCTATGGGAAGGGATGTCTTTGTGGAAGATTTCTAAGGAATACTGGCTCGGATACATGTTATATATCCTATGCATTTGTAATTAAGAGTGCATTATCACCATATAAATGTGAAATCGTGCGTCTTTCTTGTAACCTGAAATACAAAATTAGAATTTTCATTCATTTTTGCATTAATATGTTCTAAATCGAGCAGAAAAGTACTTCTGATATAAAATTTTAATTAGTTTGACAGGTCAGATTATTCATGTTAATTTTTCATTATCTGCACCCTAACCAAAAAGTTGTGAACTCTTTGGTGACTTAAGGCAGTTTTCAAACTTTTTAGTAACTCTTTGGAGAGAAATGTTTATTTGGGTATCTTTATATCTATTTTAGTGATGTATTCAGTGCCACCAGTTTTTTTTTTTTTTTTGCTTTATTCTTTTCCCATAAAAGACATGTGTTTCTTATTGTCTGGAGCATTTGCAAAGTCAATGGAGACTCTTTGGAGAGAAATGCTTGTTTGGGTATCTGTACGTCTATTTCAGTGATACATCGCATGTTGGCTATTTTTTTTACATTCTTTTCCCATAGAAGATGCCTCTACTTCTTAGGTTTTCTACTTCATTGTTCTTCCCATGTATACAGGTATTTGTTTTGGCTTTAAACAAATCAGAGAATTACAGAAATTTGACATTGCACATAACTTTGGCATTAAAATCATAAAATGAGAGAGAGCAAGAGGTGCATTATGTTGTATGCTGTATATAATTCAGAAAGCTTAGTCCAAGATTTCACCAAAGACAAAAGCTGCAACATGTGCCCTACCACTGTACTGAAATGGCCATAAGAAGGATTATAATCAGCAGTCTTATTTTCGGAATTGTTCGTAAAATCGAAAAGCTATCTGGGCGGAAAGCTACATTTGTATTTGGATTGCCAAATAAATACTTTTTGGCAGCATGTGTATTGCCTCATCATACATTTTTCTGAGCCTTTTTGGCAGGGATGTGGGAATCAGAAAATACTTTATTTATTTATTTGCTCATCAAGGATGATATAATTTTGCAGCATATATTGATACATTTTTGGATTGAAATTGCATAGTTAACTTACATGGTTATAGAAATACTCATGCATTGTATTTTTTATGGTGTATGCAGACCAGGTCTATTATAGAATGAATTTCTGTATTATTTATATTTTTTATTATAATATTTAGTATATTTCTTGATTTCTGTCCATCAAACATCATTTATTACAAAAGAAGCTTCTTTTGGTATAAACATTTTGTAAAAATGAATAGTACAGTACAAAGTCTGAAATCCAGATGTTCAATATTGGGACTTTCGGACCACCAGCCAAAAGAAAATAATGACAACGAATAAATGAAAATAAAGTAATAAAAAATCCCACCTTACGAAATCTGAGGGCAGAGAATAAAATAAAAAAAAAAAAGGAGGCAGATGTGCCCTAAGTATGATTTTTCTCTGCACCAACTGATATTCCTGCATATCACTTTTAAACAGCTGCTACTAGTGCATTGATTGACATTGTATTGATATTGGCTATAAATTCACTTTAAGCTCTTAAGTGGTGGTTGGAGGGGGAGCAGGGTGGGTGCTGGGCATGTTGGTGCCTTATGGGTACTAAATGGTACTCATGGGTACAGGCTTTTATGGGTACTAAATTCTAAAAATTCAGCTATTCCTAAATTTTGCGGTACTGTTCTATTATCAAAACTGCATTCAGATATTGCCTAAAGCTGACGATTTGGCGAAAAATTTGAAGCATAAAAATTAGACAAAATATTCATGATACAGCTAAGTTGAAGAAAAAATTAAGAGTTAAAAATAATAATTATTCGTATCGTAAAATTAGAAATTCCCCCCCCCCAAAAAAAATGTTCGTATAGCTAATTAAGATTAATGCGGAGTCATAAAACTGCGAATATTGTTTAAAATGTCTGAAGGCATTTGCATTTTAGTATGCTTTTGCTGTCACGTAAACTCAATTAAATGAGAATCTAGTTGGTTACAGTTAAGTACCGCTTTGATATTTATTTGTCATTTCGCAATACTCAATAACCTTTCAATAGTTTGCGCTTGACAATCAGTATTGAGATTGGTAATATTATATTTATAGTTAATGCAGAAATGTTCAAATCTGTCCTCTTTTAATTTTTCTTTTCAACAGTCTCAGTATACAGTGACCGCTAGAAAATTGTGTACGTTGTTTAAGAAAAGTAACAAAACTTCAAGTAAGCATAATTTTACATTAGATATTCAAAATGTTGGTCAGTGGCGGCCAAACACCTAACAGAATGACAGACAGTACTGCAGCTGCAGCGGTTAATGTATCAGTGGAAACCGATGGACATGCTTCTTGAATCTTCTGGCGAAGGTTCTCGAGTTTGCACAGCTTACTTCGATACACTTCATCTTTCACAGTTCCCCACAAGAAGTCCATGGGGTTAAATTCTGGTAAATGAGAAGAGAACTCTTTATCCAAACCAATGTTGGATTGGATAAAGAGTTCATCTAGTAAAGCTCGAACTTGTAGGTGGTAAAACTATGGGTCCCCATCCTGTTGGTAGAACTCATCCTATCCATAAAGTGCACTTACACCTGGTTGAATTAATGCATGTAACATTTGCAGGTACGCTTTTCCAGTAACCGTACCGTTGAAGAAGAGTCCTATCAAAGCCTGAGCTGCAAGTCAAGTCCACATCAGACAGTAACATGGATGAGTGGATTTTCACATGTCCAGTAGACACAGTTCTGATGATAGACTGTTTTATTTATTTTAAACTGAGCCTCATCAGAACACACTACTTTTCATCACAAACTGTTCATCTTTAGTTACCATTTTCTGATACCATTCACAAGATTGCATTCGATGATCGGGATCATCATCATTAATGGTGTGCAGTAATCGTGGAATGTAACATTTCTACTTAGCATTTTTCAAAATTTGTTGTACACATGTAGTGCTAACTCCCATTTCTTGTGCGCATTGCATAGTAGACTTCTGTGGTGACGTTTCAAATTCTTTCAACATCAGAGCCAATAAAGCAGGACTTATTTCTGTAGGCGTTCTTCCCAGTCTTCCTTTGTGAATATCGCAAATCATTCCATGTGCTTCAAACATGTCAACAGTGTGTTTGATTGTTAGGCCGGTTGGTGGTTTTAAAACCAAACTCCCCTCTCCACTGACACTGCACTTTGATGGCTTTCCCAAAATATGATGAAACATACACTGCTCGAACATCAAGCATGCTCCTGCCGTTTTCTTATCTTGCTGAGAGTACTGACATGTGTTGACGAAAACCGTACTACAACATATTTAAATTTCAGAACTATTATCAATGCGAGTACTCTGATACGGAAGGACGAAGAGTGGATACATTTTTCTGATGGACTCTGTATTATAGTGCATCAATAATAGTTTCTTCCATAACTTTAAGCAAAGCTTTGGTAGAGTAGTTAGGCATAGCAACTAAAAACCATTCGTCTGTTTCTTGGCAAATTCAGCTTTACACCCATTGGAAAAGAAAGATATTAACATCATTCGTCAATTTCGACAATATTACCAGTGCTATCCATTTTAACTGATGATAGAGACATTCATGCATGGCCGCAGGCTTTCCTAATGTAAATTCTGCAATCAATAACAGTGCAATGATTCATAGCAACATGATACTGATCAAATTCAAGGGAAGTTAATTCTAAGCAACCTGCATAAATGAAACAAATTGCCTTTAAGAAACTGATTCTTTTATTCTTCAAACCAATTCTGAGAACGTAATCCTTTTTTTTTTTTTCCCTCGACACATCATATCTTCACATCTCCATTTCAGTGCTTTCTTTGAATTCAGGTAGAGTTTCATTTTATGCTTTTTCTAGTACTTTCCTCGTTCCTAAAGAAAGTGTTTGTAAGTTGTTTCATCATTAGGTATGCCCTAAATTTTTATATTCTTGATAAGTACAAAAGTAATAAAAACCACAAGTTACTGTTTTATCTTTATAATTTTTATTCTCCTTTCCAATTTTGAAAAAAACATTCTTTGCTGTTTAGTGCTCCTGTAAATTCTAAAATTTTTGCTCTTCATAAGACACCTATTGTAGCTGCGCCAGTTACACCTGTTCTGACCGTATGGGAATTAACATTTTTTTATTTGATGTAAATAGTAAGTGAAGTTCCAATGTTGCCATGTCTACATGTCATTTTACTAGATTTAAATTGAGTATCTAATATTTGGAAATTTCCGAATTTCTGATATGTCCAGATCTCAGACTTGTGGATATATCATATGATGCTGTAAACTGCCCAGATGTTTGGTCCTGCTCTCACCTGTATACAGAAGCATGAATTGTCTGAAAAGACTAGTGTGACTCTTCCGTCCTGTATCGACATTCGTCATACCACTGTAGGTGCACCAGTCTTTGCTGCAGCATCAAGAGCAATGTAGCAATTGTCACCATGCTGACCGGCTGTGGTGCTGTAGATTTCATCGCACTATGTGTACGGACATTTGCCATCAGGGTATGTGATGTGGCTGGACAAGTCCTTTGGGCTGTTACTGACCCAGGGCTGCTGAGATCATGCATAATATTCAGTCTGGCTTTCCTGAATACATCAATTTCATATTTGCCTGATTAACATAGCATTAATTTCTGGATAGTTGGTATTTTGAAACTTGAGAGTATTTTGAATCACCTTCGTTATTTCATATTTTTAATTTTGTAATTTTTAAAAAGCCATCATAGTAGATTTAAGCTGATTATCTAATATCCAGAAAAATCCCAAATCCAGAATCGTCAAAGTCCCACCGAGTCCGAATCTCGGGCTTAGTACTGTCCTCAGTATATGGAATGGAGGTGGATGGAATGTATACCTGATCGTACTCTGTATCATCAGTTAAGATACTAAGCTACAATGACAATAATGAATGCAAACTTCCAACATTCTTTCTCTTTGGTCCCTCCATACGGGGATACGACCATTATGATTAGCAAAATTTATTAAAAGGACAACATCACAGCATTGATGCATGTGTATCATTGAATGTACCATTGTTGATGCTGAATCCTGTGTTATAGCAAGAGAAGCCAAAGTAATGGTTGTCTTGCTGACAATGTGTGGCTGTACAGATGTGACACTGCTTATGAGGATACTTAATGCGATGCAATATACTCAGTTTCTTGGTTCAGGGTGTGTGATGTGACTGTGCATAGTAATGTTGTGGTCAAAATATTTGTTATCTCAAGTAGAATGGGGCCATTGAGATCCTGCACATCGCTGTTCATGGCCCTTTTGGACTTATTCATTTCATTTTCTTATATCAGTTACTGGAACTTGACCAATGCAAACAGCAGTAGCACAGTATGTTAATCTGCAAGCCTAGTAGGCTGTGATTTTGCCACATCTGAATTTTGATATATATATGCTCGTATGAATTCCTTCTTCACAAACAAGGCATAGCAAAATCTTCAGCACAAAGTACGAATAAATATGATAATTTTTGAATGAAAAATCATATTAATATTAAATTTTAATATACTTTTTATACTGCTTTGAGGTGTCAGTACTCTTGCTAATTTGTGCATGTGCTAAAATTCTAGTTATGTGCATAACCCAGCATATTCTAACTTTTGTGCTGCTTCCAGTTTGTTATGTGCTTCCTTCATGGTGTAACACTTTAATGGCCTCCAATATATATATATACATATTAAATTGTAAGTAAGTTGATTTTAATTTAAGCAGTATTGAATTCATACGTATATAATGAAGTACACATTTTAATTAAAAATAATTTATGAGAGTATGAATTCTATAATATAAATACAGCTGCACTGATGAGAGAAAGTACCCCCCCCTTTTTTACATATGATTTCTGAAAATAGAGACTAATGTAGATTATTTTTGGTTCTTTGTTAAAGTTGTTACCAGATAAGTATTTAGCAGCATCTGAAATTTACACATTATAGGTTAAGTTTTGTAAGTTTGGTGGCTTCTTTAATAAGGAAGTTTCTTATTTTTAGTGTTTTTGTAGATGGTTTTTATTTATTTTTGTATATTAATTAAACTGATAATTGTTTTTGTTGTATTCTTGAGAAAATGTGAGTAAACCATTTATCATAAATTTACTTCTGCATATATGTTTTTACTGATACTTTTATCATTGTGCAATGCTAATTTGTTCTTCTTTTCTGAATTAGTTGAAAAATATCCAAAGTATGATCCGATTGACAAAAGGTAATTTAGAAGCTTTAAATGCCAGGTTTGCAGAGTACCAACATCCACCATCAATGTATATAACTGTAAGTATTAGCCTATAATGCATAAATGTAGTATCTGAAAGCATTTCAAAATGTTTCTTTTTATAACTTCTCTCTTAGAGAAAGACAAAACTACGTAATCAGTGTAAAGAAACATTAAACATATAGTTGTTGTGATTAGGTTTTTTTAAAACTGATTTTCAGAGTTGTTGACTCTCCCAATTCGGGTGGGAGACTCCCGATTTCTGACATACTCCTACCAACCCGATTTTCAACATATTTTTCCTGACTTCATCTTATTTTTAAAATTTCTCACGATTTTTATGTAGCTTGGTTTAATACTTCATTATATACACCACAAAAAAGTGATTTTTGGCATGTAAAAGCACTTTTTTCTCTAGATACATGTAACGAGAAAACCGAAGTCGTTTCAACAATGAGATAAGGTGTGTAATACTTTGTGTGTGAGAGTCCGAAAACATAGTGTTCCAGTTCTCTAATGAGAATCAAGCGCCACTGTGGGTCATCTGGCATATAGCCAATAAGCACAAAGTAGGATCGAGATTATTTATTTTATTTGTCTCGCTGGTGAGCAGCTTAAATTTCACGTCCTTCACAGAAACAGTTTAAGAAACTGCGATCTGTTGTCTGCGAAAAATATGAAATACTCGTGTACTTTTCAAAAATTGTACATAGTTCTGTTATTTCATCAAGGGAATGTAATATTGTAATTTGTACTGTTTGTCATTGTGATTTTTCGATTTCGCCGATATTCTTAAATATGTGTGTACACAAAAACAACATGAGTTGTACTGGAAATTTGTGTGGAAACAAAGGACCAAAGAGCTATTAATGCAGAATGCGTGTTCTTTATTATTTTTTTACTGAAGTACAACCTGCGACTGAGTGCATCAGATCTTGCTGCAGCCTTTTTTTAAAAAAAGTTTTCCCAGCAGGTAAAATCATTAAGAAATACTGAAGTGCAAGAATAAAAAAGGCTGCAAATATAGAAGAAATGGGTTCAAAGAATAGGTATAAAATGAAGCGGTAATACCAATGCAAAACTGTATCCAGTTTTTTGTTTTTAAATCCAGAGACATAAGAAACTGAGTATAGTTTACTTTCTGCTTCCACTTTAGGAGGAGATTCGACAGGCTTTAATATATAGCACAGCTAATTATTAAAACTTTAAAAGAAAGTGCTGTACTTCAAGATAATTTCTTAGCACTTAGAACTGACAATGCACTAGGAATATTAGGCTTAAAAAATGATGTTTCAGGTATTTAAAAAAAAATAATAACTTGTGAAATATATCTCTCACCTCATAAATTTAACAGTCGAAAAAGGGTCAGCTTCTTTGCCAATAAGTGTGGATGACCACATTCTAGATATTTAATATTTATTATTATTCTGGAAAGATTGCTAAAAGGAAGGGAAAATGGAAACAATTCTAACAGCTGCATGATACTAAAATAAGAAAAAAAAAATCTGAAATCTATGTGTAGACACTGGTTATCTTTAGAGAAATGTTTATTCCTCAACCAATGGAATCCACTTCTTACACTTTTTGTGAAAGAAATAGATGCTACTAGATTAAAAGATTAAGATAAAGGCTCTGTTGAAAGTTATAAAATACCCTAAATAAAAGGAGATGTAGTTATTACTTCCACTGTTAAAAATAGGTGTGAGGAAAATTAAGCAATTTCTGCACCTGCGAGGAATTTAATTAGCAATTCTCAAAATAATACTACAAAATATGAGCGTAAAACTCTCCCAAAATAAAAAAAATCGCCTGACGAAGGACAGATTTTTTTATCATTGTTTATCTTGTGAAGAACTAATATTTATGTTTTTGTCTTCGGACCTGAACAAAGCTTTTTTCTTTTTTTGTATGCTCCATTTTGTCATAGTTTTTATGTATATTATGCAATTCTGCAGTTCAGAATTATATTAATTCATATTTTGCAATCAATGATTAGGGTTAGGTTAGGTTATTCAATTATGGCAAAGCGCACGAGGGCTATCTGCCTAAAGGGAGGGATGCCTTCGTGGAGGACTTTCTAATGGAAACTGGCTCGTATACACGTTACACATGAGGAAAACCACGAAAACGCCCATGCAGCCAGCCCGTTCGCGGGATTCGAACCTCGGACCAAACTACTAGTGTTCAGCGTCTTTACCGCTCGGCCGCTGGTGGGCCAATGATTAGGGATCTTGTTAAAGTAGTATTTAATGATAATGGTAACTGATTGCAGTATTCTTTATTATTAGAAGGCACAAGTAATAAAACTTTTTGTTTTATTTAAAAATTTTTTTTAATGTTTCATCATTTAAGAAATAATAATTGAACTTTCATGCATTAATTTGTTACTATTAATTAAAAATTAATTTGTTATTAAAAATACATTTTCTTTCAACATATTTTTATTATTTAAAAAGTCTTTTTGTCATTAAGAAAATGCTCCTGACTTTTTAGTGTTGGAGGTTGGCAAGTATGGATTTGATTTGCTAGTAGGGTAGTTTTGTGAACTGGGATTTAGTTATTTTGAATTTTTGGAGTTCTAAAACAATGCAGTTTAGTTCCTTAAACATTCAATAAACTGATATCTTTAATGTATTACTTCAACTTGAAGTAATACAATCTGTATTTATGTTGTTTTGTTCTATGGGTTTGTGGATTTGGAGTGATTAACGACAACACTTGATGAAGAATGAAAACGTAATTTAGTAACCAGTATTACTCAGGACAGCTCCAAAACATGTTTACAGTCATCAAAAAAGTATGACAAACACGCTGAAACAATCAGCAACACAGCCATCAGGCTATAACGGTGATGACAGCTTCAGAGCAAAGTACTCGAGTAAACCTCCCGACTTGGTTTGGTCGTTCTCCGAACTCAGCATACTCTCGAGACTCCGTGCTACAACTCACAATGCCCTCGACGATATACTTGATAGCCACAACGATGCACACTCTTGATGCACTAACTCGTGACACATTGACAAATATAGCTTTTGGCCTCCCTTCAAGAACATTCTGTGTCAAACCGGTAAGAATTTATTCTGGAATGTTCTCCATCCATCTATGGATATCAAGAGTCAATCAAAACAAGGCAAAAAATTTGAAATTGTTTTCATTGGCTTTTTATGAGTCGACAGATATTACTGATAATACGTTATTGCTGGTGTTTATTCAAGGAGTCAGTGCTGAATTGGAGGTGATTGAAGAATTAGCTTTTATAAAATGTATGCATGGAACAACTACAAGTATAGATATCTTCAAGGAAGTTGAGAAAATGCTAACTCAACACAATTTGCCATGGAATCGGTTAAAAATGTCACAACTGATGGTGGAAAAAATATGTGTGGAACAAGGAAAGGATTAGTTGGATAAATTTTCAAGGCTTATGATGATGCTAAATGTTTAACCTGTTGATGAACAAATTATTTTAAAATGAGAATTTTTGAAAAATGTTTTAAAATTACATTTCATATATCATAAATAAAGTAATTTTGAAGTTTTATCCATTTACTGTAATTAGCAGTTTAGATAGTAGGTGATCTATAAAATAGATCACTGGGCACTTCTGGTAATAAAAGAACAAGTAACTGCCCTCTGATCTTATGTTTAAAAAACTGAATTTAGTTAAAAAAATAGGAATTTTTTGTGAAATTAAAAACAACTAAAGAGATTTGAAAGACAAACTTCTTATTTTACTGATCTAAACTTCGTTAGTTACATTTTTATTGGGCAGATTTGTAATATTTAAATGTGATATAGCAGAAAATGTTTCACAAGTGTTACATTGCATTTTGTACAAAACGTAAGAGTCTTCCCTTACATTTTTGAAATGGGCATCTTCTTTGGTTTTGCCTTTTACCTGTAACATGGTCTTTTCTATCTAAATGTACAGAGTCTTCTATCACTTGTGGTCTCGATGGCATCAGCAAAGGTCTTCCAATGGTTTTCCTAGAATATGTTCCTAGTTTGAAATATGCGACCACAGTATATCTTTTATACTTTTCTTTTGAGAATTTGTTAAATTTAACAGAATATATATATTTACGGCAGTCATGTCTATAACTCTTGTAAATAATGGCCAGTACCATTTTTTTCCATGGATTTCAATTGTTTGTTTTTTTAAGAGTCACTAGTGCTGTCCAACACTACCCATATTTTTGTTATAATTAGCCATAGTACTAGGTTGCAAAATTTGGTTTTTTCTTTCAAACCTTTTTGATGCCTTGAAACTTGGGTTAGAGGAGCTGTGTAATCAAAGTTTGTTGCTGTTGTTACTCACTTGTTATCCTTCCATTTAACTATAGTTATTTTATTCCTTTCATTGAAACAGTTGTCATAAGTATCATGATTGTTCTTTTCTATCAGGCATTAAAGGGCATTCCTTATCAGGCATTAAAGGGCAAGAAACAGCTCTGCTATTTCTAATTGTGCCCATGGTTCTGAATTCTTGTCTTTAATTCAATCAGAAGGTTATTGTTAAAATTTAAAGAAGTGTCAAAAGGTATGATGTGGCTATTGGGATCAATTACTGGTTGTAGCATTTTTTTCACACTTGTATTCGAAGCGGTGCTGTTGAAGTTTCATGAGTATTGCCCAAACCCTCTGCACCACATTATAAGTCAAAATTATAACAGTAGCCCTTTGCTCCACACATGGCCAAAAATTTATAGCCAAACTGTTTGGATTTGTCTTTAAGAAATTGTTCGAAAAAAGTAATGACCATAATATCTAATCATCATTTCATCAACAGACAGAAATTTATCGAAAATTCCAAATTTTTGAAAACTATGATTAATATGTGTGATTATTTTCTTATTTTGAATGTCCAGTCTGATTTTTGCATTGATAGCAAAATGGCTTACAGATTTAATTCCTAAATATTTATTTCGAGACATTGCATTTTTTACTAGTGGTACCATGAGATCTTCCTCTTCTGACCAGTAATCACATTCATTACATAACGTATGGTAGCCAGAGAAAATCAAAAAACCAATAAAACTCATCAATTGTAACTCAAAACTCTGGCTTATTTTCCCATTTTTTCATATATACTTTTGTTTAATGTATTATAAATTCGTAAAATTTGGGAGATAAAAATTCTTCAAAATTTTAAGTGGATTCATATTTTCTGAAATATTTTAAATGCTTTCAATATTTTTACCAGAGAAGTTACCTTCTTTGTTAAAAGCATAAGTACTGTTATTTTTTGTCCAGTTTGCTTTGGGCTCCATTTTTAATTTTTTCAATAATTTCGAACTAACTCGTTTTTTATTTTCATTTTCATTACTGGCATTAGATGTAGATGGCAGTTGCTCTGTAATATTAGGTCCAAAATCATTTATGTTTTTTGATTCGCATTGTTCTTTTACCTCTATTTCTTCCACAAGTAGACAAATTTTTACATTACCTGACAGATCTTTTACCAATGGAGTAATTTTTAATTTCGCCATCATCAATGCACTCTTCATCAGTTAACTCATCCACATCATGTGCTAAAGTAATTATATCTAACTCAGTCTGCTTAGAAAACATGTATTCTAATGCTTCTTTGACAGTGTGAAACACTTTACACCCTGGCATTCTGGAAAAAATGAAAAGGGAGAAAAAAAAACAGTATTAATTACAACTAACATCCAGCGAACTATTTACAGATCAGCATGTTTAAGCTAAAAATTTATTTATAAGAACAGTAAATAACAAAGAACAATTAAAGAGGTACTGAAAATGTAGAATACATAAGAAAAGTATAACTTTAAATTTTTTCCCTGTTGGATACAAAATAGAAAGCTGCACTATGAAGCCTCACTTGGCTAACTTCTGATGTTATCTGCTGGACTCATCTGGAAAACAAGGTTTCAAAATGCCTTTGGGGATATGGCGACATGTCTAAGGAAATCAACCAATGACAAGAAGAAGTGATTAAAAGATATCATTCTCAGTGAGTGTTTTAAAAGCAGGTGATCTATAAATAGATCACTGGGTGGTAATGGGTTAAAACCTCTGGTAGTTCATAATATTATTCACCAACAAGCTGTGTGTGGGAAACGCCTCAATCTGCCATTTTTTTAAACCAATTGAATTAGTAAACTTCATTTGTTGTCATGGACTTAACCATTCTGAATGATTTGATTTAATTTTATTAGAGATTGAAGCTTAATATTCTGACTTGCCTTATCATACAGATGTTCAATGGCTTAGCAGTGGGGAAATTTTGTTGAGAATCTGACAAAAGTCATAGATATTTTTTTAAATGAGAAAACTGCCCTCAACCTTTGTTATCAAACAGAAAATGGCTATGGAAATGAGCATTTATCACAGATGTTGTGAGATATTTCGATGAATAAAAAGTCATTGAGTGAAGAATGCAATAAATGGAATAATGGATAGCTGTGTGGACAAGAAGACATCCGAGGAGAGCACTGTCGTTCAACATGAGAGGCTAGGATCATTGGTCTAAGTGAACATGAAGTTGCAAAGAATTCAAGCCAGAATTCGGGATTTGGGGCTTTATGTCAAGTTTGCATGACTTGTCTGTATTAACACTGGGCAATGAATAAGAAAACTTTGAGATTTTCATTTGAATGTATGCTAGGAATCAAGTATGCAAATTTTTTTTGTGACGTCTGTTACATGTGGGTAGAATGCTAGTATAAGTAAGGTATAAGAGTGCTTTTCACGATGGATAAAGTAAAATGGGAAAAACAACAGATCGTTCACCATTTGAAAAGGGCTTATTGTTGGTGCTCGTTTAACAGGGACCTCAATTTCAAAGACAGCAAATCCCACTGTGTTCTCAAAAGCATCTATATTGAAGGTTTTTCAAAAGTTGCTATGAGATCCACAGTCCTTCTTTAGAAGACATAATTGCAGTTTGAGCACAGTTTTCCAGGAGAGTGATTGGGGGCATCTCTGATGAATTGTATGGCAGAACAGGGACTCCACTATACTTCAGCTGACGCAGATCGTTAACCAAGGCTCTTCCCTACAGATTTCAGCTCGAACCATGTACAGAGAATTGAAGAAGATAGGAATGCATAGGTGGGAGTCTGGAGAAAACCACTCATTTTTGCCTGACATGCAAGAATTCATTTGCAGTGGTGTGGGGGAAAAAAACACTGGACATCTGAGGATTCAAAATGGGTAATGTGGTCAGATGACTCACGCTACACCTTATTTTGCACTGATGGAAGACGTCAAATTTGGCGGGAACCCCATGAAGCTATGAATCCATCTTGCCTTACTTGCACTGTGCAAGGGTCTGGTGGGAGTATCATGCTATGGGGCATATTCTGCTGGCATGGAAGTGGTGCCCTGGTGTTCCTTGAGGGTAAACAAACAGCCATGAGATAGCTAGATATGCTGGCAGATCAAGTGCACCCAGCAATGTTGTATTTTAACTTTGATGGCAAGATACTTCATGAACGATAGTGCAACTATACATCGTGCCAGAAGTGTTCAAAATTGGTTCGCTGAGCATCAGTGTGACTTCCAATGCTTTCCTTGGCCACCGCATAACCCGGATCTTAACCCCCTAGAAAATGTGTGGGATATGGTGGAAAGACTCATTTGACAGCACTCTCCTCTTCCATATAATTTACAAGATCTAAAAAGCTGCATAGCCAATACATGGCATTTTCTGTACGTAAATGCACTTCAGAAGCATGTAGGCTTGATGCCCAGATGAATCAGAGCAGTTATCTGTGCAAAAGGTGGTCCAATAACATATTGTTCTTGGGTTTCTAATTCATTGGCCGGTATGTGTATGTGAAATGTATTCTATCATAAAGGCATATTGCCAAAAATGTGTGTTGTTTAAAACAGAAATAACATTAAACAAATTTTATTAATTTGCATTACTATAAGAAATTTCAAATATTAGTGTAATCCCTGTTCCCAAAAAAATGTATGCATGATTTATTGTTGCATGCTTAACATCTGAATGCCAAAGTAATTTCTTTCCTGCATCATTTGTGTTTTTTCCTTTTTATTTTTATTTTTTAACTATGACAGAAATATCAGTTTTCTAATAATGTTCTGTATATATATAATTTCATGGGAGACAACAAAGCATATTTTATGGATTTTTTTATTTAAAATTTTTGTTGCTTTTTAAATGTTGTATTATTTAAATATAATTTCCATTCATTTCAGGAATATGAAGATCTGACAAGTAAATTAAATGAATTCCAAATTCAAGAACAAAGGTTACTAGAAAAGATAGGCAGTGACTGTGATGGAAGGGATTCACCAGAATTTCTGGATGATGGTGATGAAGCCAAATTGTATAGTGATTCATTCCTTACTGGAATGCAACTTACCTCTAATAATAGTCAAACCAATTTTACTGGTAATATAATTTTATTGAAATATTTTTTTTAAATTTTTTAAATCTACAAAGTGCATTTATACATATTGTAAAGTTATGCATATTGTCCATATGCAGTGAATTTCTTACTCATTACACAGAGACAGTAAATTTGAGAAATTTTACAATACTGTTGAAGAGTTTCTTTTTTTAATGGATTACTGTATATGCATGCTTAAAATCTTTGCAATAAATATTTTATATCAAATTCTTGATCACTAAGTGCACATCCAAGCCATAATATGTTTTTTATTGTGTTTTGGCAGTGTGTCTTTTGATGGTCTCTGTAGCTGCAACTGTCCTTTGTTTCATTTTATGTTTAGCAGTAAATAGCTAAAAGCAAAATGCTTTACCCTCTTTCTTATCCTAATGGGAATAATTACACAAATGAAAATCAACAGCAGCTTGTCCTAATAGTACTTAACCAGTGCCAAATGTCTAGAAGAAAATTATCTGGAGTTCGCTTTAATTCTTTGTTTGTGTGATAAACCAGTTTCGAACATATTAGAGGTAGAATTACCCATCACTAGAAAAGACTGTTTAAAAAGGAGGGGGAGATTTGTAAATTTCTCATTTGGTCTTTGTATCGAAAAAATTGTTCTTTGAATAGTGCATATGCATTGACTCTGTTCTCCTGTTCCCCAAATAGGGTTATTATGCCTGTGTGCTATTTACTGTGATATGAAATGCTGTCTTGTTGTTGAGGGAGCGTAATTTATTGAGGGAAAAATTTTTCATTTTACTGCATGGTTTGCAATCCATTATAAATAAACAAGTTTTTCTTATTTTAGAATGAAACTTGGACAGGTTCTTGAATATAGTTACAAACTTTAAATAACTGAGTGTAAACTTAGGGTTTAAATTTCAATTTAAAAATGAAATAAAATGTTCTAGGTTAGCACATTAAAACTATGCTTAAACCTCTGTAAAATAGGAGTCAATGTAGAAGAACCTCCTGCCTTGTCAGCTAAAGTTGAAATGAATAGTTCAATCAAGTTCTCATTCTTATATCCTTTCCTGCAATGTTGCTTGGCATTTTTAAACATATGTAAAGCAGGAGCTTTTGTAGATGACTTGTCTGCTTCATTAGCTGGAACTGAAATGAAAAGCTCAATCAGATTCTCCCTCTGTAGTGGTTTCTTGCAGGGTTGCATAGCATTAATTTACTTTTTAATGTGCCTTTAACATTGTAGGTCTTCTTCAAGATTTATATTTTTTTAAGCAACCTAAAATATAAACAAAAAATTAAAAAAAATTACTTACTGCCTGTTTTCTGCTAAATAAGTTCTGAAAGATTTATTGCAGAATCTTAATTCTTATCTCAAATTGGAGCTAAATATTACCTTTATTCTGTCAACCTAAAACTTCATATGTTAAGCATATAAATTTCAAAATGTGTTCATGGTATCAATATAATTGAAGTTTACATAATTAAGATCCATAAGAAGAACATACATATAAACTTTTGTATCTGTATGCTCATTACTTTCTTTTAAATCGTGTAGAAAAGTAGGAAATCAGAAATGGTAAAGTTTAAAGATTAAATTTTTATGATACATAGTGAAATGGGTTTTTTTGAAACATTTAAAATGTACTTGCTTCATATTTAGGACCTTGTAGATTTATAAAATGCTTATGTATAGCATGTTGCTTTCTCATTCTATTTGACCTATGGCCCTTTAATGTTGAGAACTTTAAAATCTGCTTTTTTCACACATTTGTAATCAGATTGTAAAGCAAAAGTGACAGAGAAATGTCTTAAATTCAAAAGAGTTTTCATTGTGCTGATTTGACCGCCAATCCTTAATTTAAAATCACCCTTGCCTCATTTATTGCTACAGTTTTAGAAGAACAAGATGTTTTTGTCAGGTGTTGCCATACTATAGAAACCACTTTTTAAATAATTTAGGTTTCATTTGAATTCTGAGCTTTTTTTTAAATACTAATTTAGTTGCTGAGAGCTCAGCAAAAATAGATTTAACTCATCCATTATAGTATTAGGTGCAGCATTTTCCTGTATGTATGAAAAACATGTAACCTTCACTATATTGTACTGGCACCATGGGTAACTCTTACTGCTCCTTATCGTTCAGAAATGATGCATGAGTCGATCATCAGTAGACCTGTAATGATAATCAATGGCTTCTTTAGCTTTACGTATAATTTTGACATACTTTTATTTTATCAAATAGTATTCCAGCGACAAAGTAAATTTATTGGCCCAAAAATGACAAATTAGGATCAAGGCAGCAGAATAGAGAGACCTGTTCCACTTCATTTCACAGCAAACCTTCTCTTTCAGCATTACTAAGTGGGCATTCTCTCGCTTGAGGTGGCAGTTGATCCAGTTATAAATAAAATGTGAAGTTCTGTGTTGACTACCAAAGCTTTCCATCTTCAGAAAAAATTTAGTTATTAGGTACTTATGCTTGAGCTTGGGAGGTTAAAGATAATTTCATATAAGACGATATGATTTAGGCAACTGTCTTGAAGGCCAGTGATAAATTTAGCTGCACTGAATTGAATTGCATTCTTTTTAACTTTTCAAGGTTACTGACTGGATAGCCTGGTAAACCTGAATAGTATATTTCAGGATTGGGCAAATAAGAGTAGTACACATTTATCTTAAGGTCATCGGCATCCCAGTACCTGCCAGAGATAAACTTTAAGATCTTAAGCCTCATTTTTACATCAAAAAAACAAATTAGCAGTGTGACAACACACAGTTGTCTCACAGTTAAGTGTGTTTCTGAAGGGAAGCTATCCAGCTGCAGGTTGTACACACACTAAAAAAAATATATATGGCAAAAAAACTGAAAGGTTTCAGATTTTAAGTCTAAAGGGGTGTTTTTTAACGTTTTGCGTGTTACCTTTATTTATTAAATATCATGTTCTTTGCACTTAAACCATAAAATTCAGTTCACAACATTAATATCGCAAAATAATTTTAAAATGAGTATAACTTTAGAATTTCTGATGCACAGTTCTGTACGCTTTAGATAAAAAAGGATTCTCCCCCCCTTTAGTGTTGCCATTGCTCGCTTTTAAATCGTTTGAATTTGTTCATCAAAAATTCGTTAAAGTTTTACAAAATATGAAATAGATAATAAAACAAATTTCAAATTCGAGCTTCCAGATGCGCATATTTGGGTAGAAATGTACGTTATTCAAAATTGGATGGCTCTAGGTACCGTTGTTTTATCACATTTGAAGATATATATATAAGTTTGTGCAGATTCTTCATTATTTACCATATTTTTCGCCGTATAAGATGCACCGGCATATAAGACGCACCCAATTTTAAAGGAGGCAAATCTAGAAAAAAAAGATTATGAACCAAATTCTGTAGTAAAATATTTTATATCAACTGTATAAAGTTAACAGCAGGTTAAGTTATCCATGTTCCCAATCTGGCTCATTTCAAAGTTATTCTTCTTCCTCGCATCAATAACAAACTTATGAAAAGACAGAATCTTTGATTCGTATTCCTTTGGCATTTTTTGTGCAATTCTGGTTTTGGTGCGCATAGAAAGGCCAGATCTCTTCATAAATCTATAGCACCACGATGGTGATCCGGTGAAATCCTGAATGCCTTTCTCCACAGCAATGCGTTTGGCCTCATAGATTACCATTTTTGTTGAGACAGAAAGTCCATTTTGCCGGTGACGTGTGATCCACTCCTTTACTTCTACCTCTAACTCTGGCCACCTTGCAGTTGGTCCACGCAAGGTGTGCTTGCTTTTATCCAACTTTTGGAGCTGATCCTCCTGTTTCCTCCACTCTCTTATCATTTTCTCAGTTGGAGGTGGCCCAAAGTGTCTCTCCGCTGCTCTGTTTCCATGCTCCTTAGCAAATTTTATTACTTCCAGCTTGAAAGCAATTTTATATGCCAGTCTCTTCTGCTTCGACATCTTGATGGGGTGGTATGAAATATGATATATTTCATTCAGATATACCATACTACATATATCACAGCTCACAGCTATCCGCGCCTCCGCATGCTCCTGATTGCTCCCGCACTGCTATTAGCTGAGCGCAGAGGCGCGTGCCTTCACCCGCTCCCGCGCTGGCTTACGAGACTCTAAAAAGTGCACAAAGCCAGCGCGGGAGAGAGCGAAGGCACGCGCCTCTTCGCTCAGCCAATCGCAGCGCGAGGCAGAGACCGTCCAAATACAGTACGAGGCAGAGCGGGGCTTCCTGGTCTCAGACGGCGCCAAGGCAGAGCGGCGCCATGGTGGGCTTTTGTATTTGCCGTATAAGACGCAGGCACTTTTTCCCCCCGATTTTGGGGAGAAAAAGTGCGTCTTATACGGCGAAAAATACCGTAATTTTTTCTACTTCAGGTGGGGGCGCTGCTATCGCTGCATGACATCATATTTCTCTACACTCCCCACCTGAACTCATGGAGTTCACACAATTAAGAAGAATAAGAATTAAATCCAAATAAAATGAAAATACTTACAGTTACTTACTGTCAAAAACTAAAAAAAGGAAAAAATATTCTTCTGAACATCTACTAAAATATAAAATAAAACTAATTAATCAATTAAATATAAGAAATTATTGAATAATCAACAAATTCAAAAATGTTTTTTTAACATTTTGTGTGTTACCTTTATTTATTAAATATGATGTTCTTTGCACTTAAACCATAAAATTCAGTTCAACAGCAGTATCACAAAATAATTTTAAAATGAGCATATCTTTAGAATCTTTCATATGCCCATATTCACAGTAGGATTATGTCATTCAAAATTTGATAACTGTAGGTACCGTCGTTTTATCACAATGTGAGAGACATATGTACATGCAGATTCTTCATTATTTAATTTCTTTAAATATAATACAGGTCGATAATATTTAGTGGCAACAATTTGAAGAGTGAAACGGGCATTCAGTGTGATCTGACGAAAAATTACGAAACGAAAACAGTAGTCCTTCAAGAACAAAGTCCCTTTGGACTAAAAAATGAGGATAGTTTTATATCTCCTGCTTTGTCGGGCTATTCAGTTTGCATCTTTTTACTTTTCTAAAGCAGGACTTTAGAAAAGTAAAAAAAAAAGGTGTTAAAGGCTCACATTTTTCCTGGTCAAATTATCAGTGCATTGAAAAATCATAAATCACATTGGAAAGATTAAAGAATGAAAATTGTGAACATAAAACATTTGGGGGAGGGAGAACTGCATTATAAAAGACCAGTGAGAACACAAGAGAGCAGAGGGGGAAACATGTATTGGAATTACAAGTTTCCCATATGCCCACCTTCACGGACAGCAACGCATTTCATGCAGGACTTTAGAAAATTGCATTTTGTTCATAAATTGGTAAAATTATCTTGTTTTAAAAAAGTGAGAAGTGAATTGACAGTGAGTTGAGTTACATAATGTACATAGTGAAATTTATAATGTGAATACTGTCACATGTACCAGTTTTAACTTAAAAGGTTATGTTAACAATTAATGCAGTTGCAGCAGTAAAGACCAAACTTTGGCATTTTAACTAGCTTGTATTTAATTCTTACAATAGTTAACTGGTAGAGTTTAGCAAATGAGAATTTTCTACCACTGTCAGAAATATTATGATTGTCATGATAAACTTAATTCTCGAATAATAGCTTGCACAACTGCATATTAATTATACTAAATATATTATTAATGCATATGCAATTATTATACAGGTAGCACTGCTGCTGATACAAGTCCACGTATTTCTCCAAGGTCGCCTTTAAAGTCTGTAGTCAGAGCTTTTTTACCCAATCAACAACGTACGACAGTAAGTATTATGTTTCTTTTTTATCTGAAAATACTGAATTAATAGTAATTAGGAATATTTAAACTAAGTTTTTGCAATTTTTGATATGTGTGTTTTATTTTAACATGCTTGAAGGCTGTGCTGTTAATTGGTTTTGTAGGCATGCTATTAATTTATTTTCTATATCTGGTTTTAAAAATTTTTAATATAATTAATAATATTTATCAGAAATGTTTAGGAGTACATGCTTTTAATTTTTGTATTGTACTGAATTATACAAAAGTCAGCATTGTAATTTATATTGTTTGGAAATAAGATACCAAACTGTCATTAGTGACATTGCTATGATTTAAATCCTTCCAAGAAAGTCAGTTATATGCTGTCAGAAGTAATAATAATGCCTTATATTAGTTATCAAAATTCAAATTTTTGGCAGTGTATGATGTTCTCAGTCTGTATGCATTATAATTGTTGTGCACAATCATTCAGAAATTGTAAACGTTAATTAAAAATCCTTGTTTATGGATTTTAGAGATTTTTTTTAAAGCTTGAGACTATTTTTATGCATTTTAGATATCTAACTGAGCAATGAAAATTTTAAATGGCTAAACTTTAATTTAAAATGGCTGATTGGACTGCTTTATGGTTGTAAATGAGCAAGTTAGAGGAAAGGCATTTGAAAAATGTTGGCTGTGTGATTAATTGATCTGATTTGAGTGGAGGGAAGAAAATTGTGATGCCAAAGGACCCATTGCCTTTGTAAAAGATTTTTTTTTTAAAGGGAATTGGATTTTATTAATTGTATTATATTTGGGAGATCCTTCTCAAGGTTTCTATGGGACAGCAGGAAAAAACTTTGGTATAGAAATGTGGTTTGTCAGTTTGTGGTATTGCTATGTGTGGTAAATGGGAATTCAAACAAAGTAGCCGTTCTTCATTTGGCCCTTCCTGTATTTTCTAGAAAATTAGGCAGCGTAAAATTCTCTGCTGAGTGGCTGAGCTTTAGTACTCTACTGAGTAGTAGCTGAGCCAGAGATAGCTTTACAGGTCATGAGGTGTGAAGTTAGCTTCACAAGTCATTGGGCAATGATGCAATGAAATTCATGTTTTGAAGAAGGTATGTATATGCATAATCCCCCCTCCCCCGACACACACTGTAGAGAAACCCACAAAATTGCATTCAACCAGTCTGTTCAGTTCTCTTATTTGTAGGAATTTTCAGGTTCTACTACTACGTCTTTGAAGATTGAGGTGAACGATAGTGCTTCATGGCTTTAATACTTGTGTGCTGATGGAATTCAAAAAAGGGAATGAAAGAGATAATTATGAAAAGGCATAAGATGTTCTTTTATTGATTTCGCTTCATTGAGAAGCCAAAATGTATCATTGAATCCTTGAATGTTTAATCACGTTTCAGAGTTATGTGCTTTGGCTCATCAAATATATACTGTCCCATCAAAAATTTTTGTTTAACTGTGAATCAACATGATTTATTATTAATTTTAACTGTGAATCAACATGATTTATTATTTACCCTTCTGTTTTTCCCTTCGCAGGTACAGGTAAGGCCAGGACAGACAGTGAGAGATGCATTGTATAAAGCCATGAGACGACGAAAACTCACGGCAGATATGTGTGTTGTTTATAGGTGTAATGGAAAGTAAGTGGAAATTGTATTAAATATTTTGTAAATTTGTAGAGTTCTTATTTGATACTATTTACAGATAAATATTTATCACAATAATAATTATAATTAATTATCATTTATTACAGTACTTAATTATTGTATTTATTATTCGGAAAGTAACCTCTGCTACTGCATACTATTATAGTATGAAGAAATATTGATAGTTTTTTTTTTTTTTTTTAAATTTCATAGGAAATGTATTTACAACTGCAGACTATTTTTCCACATAATCAGCTTCTAGATAGAGTCATTTGTCAAAATGGGAAGCAAATTTTTCTGTTCCTTCATAATAGGCAGTTGCTGCTGCCTGTGAGTTAATCTTTCATTGTATCCTTATTAATGTAGAAACATCGTAATGTAGCATCATCATTCTCATGAAGAAAAGAAATCACTAGGGGTAAGACAGGAGTGTAAGGAGGATGCTGAAACAGATTCTAGTGAAACTCTCTGAATCCCCCCCCCCAAATTCTAAAGTTTTCCAAAAGTTCATTTTCATTTTTTTTTTATTCAAGAAAGTTTATTTAAATGGGTTTATACAGAAAATTCATGTGCTCCTATTGGATAGACAGCCACCCCCTCCCCCCGTTTGAATATTGAAAAATTTCATCCAGTTTGAATTTGTAATAGTCACTTTCTTGAGCAAAAATGATTTTCCCTTAAAGTGATACTGACTTTAAAATGTCAAAGCTGGTCACTTTCCAGTGGTTTTGTGCATTTTGGCTACCGTTTTTCAACTCAAGACCACATTACGTAAGTGTATAAGTATCTAACAGAGTGATAAAAACTTGAAATGGTTAAATTACTGATGCAGCACTTTTATACAGAGAGTGTTTATGCATTTTTAGAATGATTTCAGGGCCATTTAATTAATCTTTAAAAGGTATTTTTTTTAAATGTTTAATTTGGGGAATGTTTGTTTTTTGAAATTTTTTTTTTTTTTTCTGTACAATAAGTCTACAATGTGATTAACGTGGTAAAAAGGCATTTCATAAGATTTTCAGGGCTGTTGATTTCCATTCCTCTTCCAGTACTTTCAGAAATAAAGGAACTTTGCAGAAATTCACTGAAAAAGGTATATATGCAGTACCTGCATCAGTCTTCATTTTTTCAAGGAACACATTGGTTGTATGACTTATTGCTTTCTCATGATGAAGTTTCACTCATTGAAAGTCACTGGGATAAAGAAATGGAATATCTTCATTAAATGTAATTCATTGGATGTAAAACCTTCTTTTGATATTGACTTTGGAAGTGATATTAACTTCTTTTGATATTTATTCGATGTAAAACTTTCTCTTCTCTTGTTGAGTTGATTTTGATATTCTCCACCCCCCACTCTTGTTATTTTTAATTTCCCATTTTAAGATAATCCTGTGACAGTCATAAACCTCTTACTGAAACTTCTTTGCAGTGATGGAACCAGGTTTTTACTTTTTCCTCTCTGTTTTTGATAATAAATAGACATCTTTTGCTGCAGTCATATTGGTTAACTGATGCTTCATGAAGGATCACAGTGTATTTCCATTTATCTTCAGCTAAATAGTTTTTGTACAGTGTTGTATGAATTGTTCTGCATTGAACCAGTTCTTAAGACTGTAGGGAAGAGTGTATGTTTGTCCATGGAGATTATTGTGTATCACGAACATAATATACTCTTATATTGTCTCTGTATACGGGGATTTATTTTTCTATATGGAGTACTTATGTTTCTGTATGAAGGGAAGATCAGTTCTAAAGAATACTTATGTTTGTATAGAAGTTTTATGTACATAATATGCTCTGCTATAAAAGTGCAGATTTTTGAATGATTTATGGAAAGTATAGTTCATAACACTGGACTACAAAAATTCACCTCTTATAGTTCCCTACTTTTATAGAGATTTATCAAGGGGAATATTTATTTTATTCATGTATATATTATAAATTATATGTGTACAACCATTGGCAAAGTTCTGGTGTCCCAACCACTTCATAGCAATATATTATAAACTTAAAACAGGAATATTACAAAGGCACCTGATAAATTATATTTTGATATTCTAAAATGAATAGTTACTTACCGATTACTTACTACAGAGTTGTAATTGTTAGCCCTCTGGTTTAATATAATTGCATTTAGAGTGGGATGCCTTCATGTGAGACTTTTTAAGGGAAAATGCCATGTAGTCAGACTCTTTAATTGCTAGGCACAAAGCTTGGAGCAAACTGCAAGTGTTTTGTAGCTTTAGCCACTTTGGCTGTGGTGGGCTGACTACCATTTAGACACTTAAAATATTATTCATATTTACAGATAGTGCCTTTTCTGAATGTATAAGTTCAATAAAGTTTTACCAGCATTTGAACTTTATTATGCTTTTTAAGCTATCATGTATGTGTTTTCATTTCATTTTATTTTTTAATGTAATATTTATCTAGGGAACAAGTAAATTGGGATGATGACATCAGCACTCTAGAAGGTGAAGAAATCAGTGTAGAAATTCATGAAAGAATTCCTATTACTACTAGCATATCTCATAATTTTGTAAGTTTTATTAGGCTCCCTCCAAAAGTTCTGTTAGTTATTATATAAGACAGGGATGTCAAACTCATAGGTACACTTGGGCCAAACAAACAAGGTTTAACTTTAGGCGGGCCGAAAAAAAAATTCATAGAGAGCTAAACAAACAAGGTTTAACTTTAGGCGGGCCGAAAAAAAAATTCATAGAAACGTAGATTTATTTCGAATATAATAAACATATACATATATATTTATATAGAAAAGAACAAGAAAAATTTAATTACGTCCTGA